>CM042152.1:8103623-8181123 GCA_023376005.1 Doryteuthis pealeii
GTGACAACTTTTAGAATGACGGTAAGGAAAAAAAAATTGGAAAAAACCTTTTCAGAGTTTTTTTTTTATCTATATATCTGTCTCTGTCTTTCTGAATCTATCTTCGATCAAATTATATAAATGCTAAGAATATTTTTTATTTCACTTCTTGTGAGTTTTTCACACCACCAGCAGCAGCAGCAGCTAGTGATCTTTCACCGGAGTCTGACAGCAAGTTTCCTCAGATCTCCAGGAATATTCTGAGTATTTTAGCCGGTCTTAACAATGCTCTTGTTTGGATGGTCTCAATTCTTCTTTCGCCCTGTCGGCTGGGCGTTAGAATGCACCGACTGCACCTATGTAGAGGGGTAAGACCCCCCAAATGAGGCCACCTGCTGGCCGTGGGTGGCGACTCGTGATGCTTAAGGACGGAGTCTTGGTGGATGAGCAGTCCATGACCTGCAACACTCCACTTAGAACCTTGCTTAAGCTAGACGGGCGGTCGGTGAGGCCACCTCCGATCAATCGGTTGGTCACGTCAAGCCCTAGCACCTATGTGATTGCCCCAACCATATTGCTCTCATAGCAAACCCCAACACTTTTTTATCAAATGGGTGCTAGAATGCGGTGGCTGAGGGTCTACATATCCTGGGAATGACGTTAAACTCTATCTGATGGGGAGGTTCCAGTTTTGGAGGTGTGGGGAATGTGGAGCACCCCTTCATCACCATTGCTCCCTGGTCCACTCTGACCCTGTAATACCTGTTAGGGTCCCATCTATGGGTTAAATAGAAAAATGTATTTATAAAAAGATTATTATTATATTATTATTATTATTATTATTATTATTATTATTATTATTATCCATTAAGAATTGATTTATTTCAAAACTTTATCGGCATTAAATGACCCACTGAGGTTGATATGCCGTAAAACAAACCAAACCAAACCAAATCAATTATTCTTCTGATTTCCAACTCATTAAGTCTGTTTTCTAAATTCCTGGAGACCATTCCAAGGGCAACGATTATAATTGGTATCACTTTCACTCTCATATTACACAGTTTTTCAATTCTCTGGCGTGGTACAACTACTTATCTGGGTTTTTTTTTTGGGGGGGGGGGGTCGTTTTCTTTCACCGTCACCCTATGATCTAATGGGATTGCAAAATCTACCAGTTGAAATGTTCTTTATTTTTTAAAAATCAACACTAGGTCTGGTCTCCTTGCTGGGATAATGTGTTCCGTCTTTATTTCAAAGTCCCCAGAGAATTTTATGCGTTTCATTCTTAAGAACAGTTTCTGGTTTATGCATATACCATTTTGTTGTATGGTCAAAATATAATTTTTTGCATAATTCCCAGTGGATCACCTTCCCAACCCGGTCGTGCCTAGTTTTGTATTCCCGTTGTGCTAGTTTGCTACATTCGCTTAATACATGGTTGACAGTCTCTGTCACTGTATAGTCTACATTTACTGTTTGGTTGGGTCTTAGAATTTTTTGATTTTTTAATTAATCAATACTGGGTCCGGACTTCTGGTTGGAAAAAGGTGATCCATTTTATCTTAAAGTCCCAAATTATTTTTATTTATTTTTTTGTTGTTGTTTTTGTGTTTTTTGTTTTACGGCATATCAACCTCGGTGGGTCATTTAATGCCGACAAAGTCGTGAAATAAATTAATTCTTAATGCATAATACAATTTTGTTTATCAACTCATGTTTTTCTATTTAACCCGTAGATGGTAACCTAACAGGTTCTACCACTCCGGGTCAGAGTGACCAGGGAGCAATGATGATGAATGGGTGCTCCACATTCCCCTAACCTCCAAAACTAGAACCTCACCATCAGACCAAATTATTATTATTATTATTATTATTACTAGCAAATATATGCACCCTCCGGGTGCAAGTATTTAAGTTTTAATGTAATAAAATATTGTATTAAATTAGAAAGGCTAATGAAACTAAATAAGAATACAGATAAAAAGATTTGAAACAGAGGGAGTATAATAAAAGATTTGAAACAGAGGGAGTATAATAAAAAATGGAACAACTGAAACTTACTCTTCCATCACTCTCGTCTTTCATTGTTATTTTTTCTAATTTAAGTATTTAGTTATAAGAGGAAGTAAAGAATAAAATGAGTTATTTTATCTTGTTAATGGATTTCATTTAAGATTCATTGAAGAGATTTTTGCTTATATTCATTAAAATAAAACCAAACAGTTATAAATCAATAATACTAAGCACATATTTATTAAATTCGATTTTTTATATTAATATGCAAATTAGCCTTCCCGTTTACACTGTAAACCGCTATTTTGTTGTATATATAAGTATAATTGCATGTTGTCAGTATGTAGACATAGTTAACAGTATTAATAATGTATGACAATTTTATTAATAATTGAGGTTAATTAAAAATAAAATCATGGAGAATGTGATGTCTATAACTAAGAGAATTGTGACTTGAGTAGGAATATAGTTTCGGTTACAGACAGAAAAATACACAATCTCCATTATAATAAGATTAGTAGTAGTAGTAGTTGTTGTTGTTGTTGTAGTGGTATGTCTCTGACAATTTTTATATGAGTTTTAACTAGTGTTTCTTTACATAGGTCTGAGTGACAGCAAGTTTCCTCAGGTCTTCAAAAACTATTCTAGGAATTAAAATGCTGTGATCTGGACGGTCTGGATACTTCCTTTGATTTCCAGTAACCCCACTGTTTTTTCAGGCCTTTGTGGACCATCAGAATGACGCCATCTACAATTGGTAAAATGAATTTAAAATCATTTTTGGATTGCTTGGGCAGAAATGCTTTTATAAACCAATTTTTAGGAGTAGGAAAGCTATAAAACCTATTTTTCAGACAAAATTAGATTACAAAAAGTTTCCATTTTTTGCGATCCCGCTCAAATTTGGAGAGGTAAAAATCGACATAACTTCGCCAATTTTTTGAATTAGAGGTTAAAATTTTGGGGATTGTCTAACTTTAACATAGTCCATAGCTGTACAAAATTGAAAGATTGAAGGGGTGGGTGACAATTTTACTTTTTTTCTGGACGATTTGACATAGAATTTTCAAAAACTGTTCTACAGCATGCACCCGATCCATTCGACTCATACGCGCCAATTTATGTCATTTCTTTCACCTATTTTGCATGCTCTGAATATTACTGCTTAGATAAGATTGATTGAGCTTTTCTTTTTTTTTATTCTGCATTGATTTTAGATTAATAGCAATTAATTAAGAATTTTATTATCGATGCAAAAATCATTTTTCTATATTGTTATGTTTGTCCATTATATGAGAACAGACACACACACACTCTCACACGCACACAAACGCATACATTTTGTCAGAGTTGTGTTTTAGTAAGCTGCTCATAAATTGGCAAAAAATAAGAAGTATTGGGTATATTGTAAGAATCGTGCGTAGGTGTTGGTTTGGTTTAGTTAGTTTTGTTTTACGGTGTTGCGTCAGTAAAATGGTAATTCTTGTGGATAGAATAAGTTGACGTTAGAGGCTTTCTGTGATTGGATATACCAATCACGTGATGAGCCCAGAAAGTTTGGTGCAAAATACCAAAATCCACACAGAGAGACCCCCGACTATTTCCCACGAGGCAGCGACTTTAAAACCTCTCCAAGAAATCACACTAAGATACCAGATATCTTCACCAGCGGTAAGTCCCTTAAACTCAACGTTATACACAGGAAGGACTTTATATCGTTACTCATTGTTTATTTGCTCGTTGATAAATTGAATTAAACTAAGTTTTAATTCATTAGAATTAAATGCTATATTAACAGAATAAGCGCATAGCAACCTCAGAGGATCAACCCTTTTTATCATATAGATGCTATAAGGCGGTGGCTGAGGATCTTCATGCCCTGGGAATGACATTAAATTCTACCTGATGGTGAGGTTCTAGTTCTGGAGGTCCGGTGAACGTGGAGCACCCCTTCATCACTATTTCTTCCAGGTCCACTCTGACCCGTAGTGGTAGTGCCTGCTAGGGTTATATCTCTGGGTTAAATAGAAAAATGTGTTTATAAAAAAAAGTGTGTATCCAGAAAGAATGAATTTATATCAAATCTTTGTCGGTATTAAATTACCCACTGAGGTTGATATGCCGTAAAACAAAACAAAACAAAACAAACAAACAACCAAGATTTGATTTCTCAGCAAGAATGAAATTTAAAAAAAAAGCGTTCGGCATGAAATAATCCAAGAGTTAACATGCCGTAAAATCCAGCCAACCAACCTACCAACACATCCATCGCTTATTAAAAACTGTGGCATCTGATCAGACGTGTATATATTTACAAACCCCTTCGCACGAGCAGGATGTAACACAAGGTCAATTTCTTAAGCGGAGTTTAACAGGTTTGAATTCAGAGTTTTCCTTCTCCTATACTGGTTACTTAGCGAAAGGTAATGAACCCAGTCTGCTTTAGTATTCATCCATAGCTAAAGGAAGAATACATGGGTTCATACCTTTCCCAAGGTTATTAGCGCTATGTGAAATGCAAACAACCTTGTTCGACGATTCAATTTTCTACGACTCTAACCATTACACTACATAATTCCATTTGATCAGAAATGTACTTAGAAATGTGTTTTGGAAAACAAAATTTTAAAAAACCCACAAAAACAACAACACGAAAAATCAATTTCCAGTTTGCAAATTCATTAACTAAATATTCGACAATTTCATCCATGAATTTATTTTCAAAATTTATCCGCCATGATGTTCTAAATTATCACGAACACTTCGTCTTTGGAATTTAACATCTTCCAAGAAAAATATCCCAACTATAAAACTGTATCGAACAAAATAAAAAGATAAACTAATAAGCAAAGAATAATCAATGTCACGCTTGTAAATCAACTGTCATTTGAAAGTGATGTTATAAGATTTTATTGATACGGAAATTACTAATTCAACGGGAGGGATGATTCGTGTTATATTATTCACACGTTCATATCTTTTTACGTAAGTCGAGTCAATATATATAGTTAAGAAGAAGTAGTTTGGTGTGTTACGTAATCGCCGCCCAGCACCTATATTTGTGGCCTTGTGCCAGACTTAGAAAAACTTTTAGAAAAATGTATTACCGATTCTCTTATATTACTGGGTGGTCTTTGGAGAATCACTGATAAAGATAAAATCTTTTAACGAGAAAAAGGAGACGAAAAGGCTATGTTTAAGGAAAATCCTGTATTTTAGGCGCAGAGAGTCTTTTGATCTTAGGCTCGTGAACTCTGTGTGACCGAAAAGTGTTGGAACGTTTCGAACATTCGATTCGGTCGAGGGCTAGCTCGAACATTCTAGAGAAAGATCTTTCTGGAAAATGACTTTGAAATAGTATTTAAGAGACCCGTCAATAGAGTTAGGGACAGTCGGTGGTCGGAGAGAGTCAGAACCAGTCAGAGAAGTCAGCCGACGGAGTTTAGTAAGCTGTTGTCGCTAAGGACCATAAGAAAAACTTGTCACCGAGAAGTTTACTAAGGACTAAGAACTCGAAGTTGAATCAAGTTAGAATACAATTAATTAATTATTAAGCGCAGATATTATTAAGGACTCTCTCTCTTTCTCAAAAGTTATAGTGAAGTTTTGAATACAATAAACTTCTGAAAAGTAAACAGGGTGTTATTAATTTTCTCTATTTACGGCGAAAGAAACCGTTTTATGAATGGACTCGCTACACAAACAAAATAGTAAAGTAACTATCGTAAAGGGGACGACCCGTGGAGAAAGTCAATTGGCCGTAATGAAGGGCACGCGGCGGGCGTAAAGTGATATCTTCCCTTGACCAAACGAAAGGAGTGTGGAAAAATTTTGGGTCTAGAAGACTGACTGCTAGATCGGTGTTGGTAAACAGACGACCGTACGGAGATACGATTTGATAACGGGAAAGAAACAGCAAATCCACTACGCAACTTAGATCCCTATTTGATGCCATGAAAGAAAAGACGCTACGTTACAGGTGCATATATATCAGATTATGATAGCGTCCTTCACCAAGGACAACCGCCAAAAAAATATTTAAAAAACAAACAAAAAAACAAACAACCTAACCTGGTGAAGACGTATAAAGGTAAGAAAAATCCAAGAGATTCGACTGAATTTTATGAAGATGATGTAAGGGCAGTCTCCCTTGTCTGAGGCTTTTGGTAAATCTCCTGTGTCTGGAGACCCTATTTTGGTCACATGACACAGGAACCCAAGGAGGGAGCCCTTTTCTTCTGATGCCACTGAACAAGCCTGGACGTGCTTGTCACCTCTCTCCAGCAGACACCTATGGTGCATGGCCAGACGCCACAGACACGACACTGCTCACAGTAAGTGGTTTCCACCTATTTCGTCTATGAATATTACTGTGTATGTTTGGACACTTGTGACGTTCTATAGTCCGGGGAATTTCGTTCCCCTATACCTGTTATAATAAAGTCTTATAAACGTAACTAACGTGTTTGTCGTTTTCCTAACCGAAGTGTTCCGCATTGGGTATTCATCCTTTAAGTAACCCAATGTTTTATAAGAACCAGAGTTAATACTCTGCGAACCTCTTATAATGACAAGGATCAGCGCAAGTACATGAGTCCGATAATCAGTTCAAACATTTCTGGAAAATTGCGTAGAAAAAATTTCAAATGCATTATCAGTTTGAATCATTAAAGCTAAGTTCATTACATGAAAACATCTACAAAATCTCTTTTATATATGTGACATCTCCTTGAAAATAAATCCATTTGGTCAATTCCACATGCCGTAAAAATATAGGGGCCAATCCCTATAAACGCGAAGAACATAGTTGAACGCGTCCATTCACTACTTTAAAAACTTTAGAGAGATATAGAATTATTGATATATACCAGCTCATTTCACGAAAACATCTACAAAATACAAGAAAAATCCAAGAGTCTCGACTGAATTTTACGAAGAGGATAAGGATCAGTACTGTTAAGTTTCTGACCGCCATACTTGTCCAGTTGAAAAGGACTTAAAGTAAGTCCTGGGCTATGGAATCCTTTGGTAAGTGAATGAGTCCTGGGTTATGTAATCCTACGTAGTGTCAAAAGGTCCAGTGATAGAATCCTACGTTCCGTTGTCCACGAAGGTTCAAAGCAATGTGTGTAGGTATGACCAGAACAGCCGGTATAAATAACAATATCAGCAGCAGAGTACTGCCAGTGATTGGACGAGAAGTTGGTCACATGGTTGTTGGCGAGTCTATAAGTACAAGTGGGCATCTGGCACACACCTTATATCGGGAAAAAACTGTAGGAAGCGCGTGGTGTAATGGTTAAAGTCATGGGAAATGGACTCGTCGCCCCGAGTTCAAATCCTGGACGTGGTAATTGCATTTCACTTAGCGCTAATACCCTTGGAAAAGTATGAATTCTACTCTCCCCCAGCTATGGGTAAATAGCAGGGCAGACTGGGTTCTTTAACCATGGCTAGGTAACCGGTCTAGGAGAAGAAAAACTCTGAATTTAAATCTGTTGAACTCCGCTTAAGAAATTGACCTTGTGTCACATCCTGCTTGTGCGGGGGAGTTGGTAAATATATATATCGGGTACAAACCAACAAGCGCAAGTACATAAGTCCGATAATCAGTTCAAAAATTTCTGGAAAATTGCGTAGAAAAAATGTCAAATGCATTATCAGTTTGAATCATTAAAGCTAAGCTCACTACATGAAAACATCTACAAAACCTGTTTTATATATATTTACCAACCCCTCCGCACGAGCAGGATGTGACACAAGGTCAATTACTTAAGCGGAGTTCAACAGGTTTGAATTCAAAGTTTTCTTTCTCCTAGACCGGTTGCCTAACCAAGGTTAAAGAGCCCAGTCTGCTCTACTATTTATCCATAGCTGGAGGGAGAGTAGGATTCAACCCCTTCCCAAGGGTATTAACGCTAAGTGAAATGCAATTACCACATCCAGGATTTGAACTCGGATCTACATAACCTGTTTTATAGGTGGTGACATCTCCTTGAAAATAAATCCATGCTATCCAACATGTTGATTTAAAACGCGAAGAACATAGAGTTGAACGCGTCCATTCACTACTTTAAAAATTTTAGAAAGATATAGAATTAATGATATATACCAGCTCATTTCATGAAAACATCTACAAAATCTGTTTTATAGGTGATTACGTCTCCTTGAAGTTGGGAACCTTCTCTTCTCTTCGGACTCAGGAACCTTCTTGTCGTAATCGTGAGCTTTCACAGAATTTCGAACCCAACCCTTTATTCAATCCATGAAGGTAGACTGTTCTCATTCTGTTAAATAGGACTGGGTTCAAGAGTTAAGCTGTGTTAATTATTCTATGTTACTGTCACCATTGACCAGGATTGAACCTGCAGCTTAGAGATATCGGTTACTTAGAACTGTATTAACCCAATGTCTATATCAACTACACCATGTGTCCAATTAGACTAGAAGGTTCCCGGGTTCGACGAGAAGTTTCCTAATGTTTGAGGAGGGAGTTCCCGAGTTTGAGAAGGTTCCCGAGTCTGACAAGAAATACCCGTAGAAGCACATTCTCCAAAACATTGTGGGGATAAAAATAAAGATGAGACAATAGTCCAAATAATACAAATGATACAAATCATCTCAAAAATTCAGAGAAATAGTGTAAATAATAATTAAGATGAGGACAATAGTCTGAATAATAAACGTCTTCTTGAAAATAAAGCCATGCTATCGAAGATGATGATTTAAAATGCAAAGAACATAGAGTTGAACCCGTCCATTCACTACTAAAAAAATTAGTTTCCCCTCCGGGGCACAAAAAAGAGCCTGGGCACTTTACCCAAGTGACAAGGCCCCTTCTCTGTCTCGCTGGCGTCAATTTGGCTGCAGGAGTTGCCAGATAAGGTTTTACAAGCTGAACCGCCTAACAAAGTCCAAGTCGTGATTTCTGTCAGGATTTTCTCCCTTAGCCTTTTCCTATCCAGAGGATACCCACAAGTCTGTATAGATTATTACAACATAGATGAAAAGTCGCAGGCAGGTAACAATGTAAATGCTGCTCCTAGAATGAAGAGGTTACCCCAACTGTTTCAGTGACTGTGGTTACTGCTTGTTTGCAAAATTCCTTCACCTCTGAAAGAAGTACACTAAAGATTTGTAACCCTAGGCCGCGACCACGAAAAGCGCGAAAAAAACTCAAATTAAATGGTTGGTTCAAATCCCTGAGACTTGTTGCTCTTTATAAAATAGGATTAGTAAAACTAATAAAATGAATGTTCTTGTTGTGATGTTAATCCAACAGTAAAAAGAAGTCAAGTCGAGGTAGGGTAAAATAAGACAAGTGTATTTACATAATGGTACAGGAACGGCTAACTTGGCGTTAAACAGTAAACAGTACAACCTTTTCACTCGGTGTCTCACTATTTATTGTGAGAACCGGTGTATATTCTCCACTGTAGGAACAGCCGGTACAACAGTTCTTAAAACACAACGTTTAATAGATTAAATAAGTTGCTTGCAGGAGATATGAGTATATGGATTTAAAAAGGATGATTCATGTTAGTGGAACTAAAATCACTATATCATAGAACGCTGAAAATAATAATCTAAATCATAAATGGATGTTATTTAATATTAATTTTAGGGAAAATACAAGATACATATAATTCAATTTTCTACGACTCTAACCATTACACTCATAATTCCATTTGATCAAAATGTACTTAGAAATGTGTTTTGGAAAACAAAATTTTAAAAAACCCACAAAAACAACAACACGAAAAATCAATTTCCAGTTTGCAAATTCATTAACTAAATATTCGACAATTTCATCATCATGAATTTATTTTCAAAAATTTATCCGCCATGATGTTCTAAATTATCACGAACACTTCGTCTTTGGAATTTAACACTTTCCAAGAAAAATATCCCAACTATAAAACTGTATCGAACAAAATAAAAAGATAAATAATAAGCAAAGAATAATCAATGTCACGCTTGTAAATCAACTGTCATTTGAAAAGTGATGTTATAAAGATTTTATTGATACGGAAATTAACTAATTCAACGGGAGGGATGATTCGTGTTATATTATTCACACGTTCATATCTTTTTACGTAAGTCGAGTCAATATATAAGTTAAGAAGATAGTTTGGTGTGTTACGTAATCGCCGCCCAGCCCTATATTTGTGGCCTTGTGCCAGCACTTAGAAAAACTTTTAGAAAAATGTATTACCGATTCTCTTATATTACTGGGTGGTCTTTGGAGAATCACTGATAAAGATAAAATCTTTTTAACGAGAAAAAGGAGACGAAAAAGGCTATGTTAAGGAAAATCCGTATTTTAGGCGCAGAGAGTCTTTTGATCTTAGGCTCGTGAACTCTGTGTGACCGAAAAGTGTTGGAACGTTTCGAACATTCGATTCGGTCGAGGGCTAGCTCGAACATTTCTAGAGAAAGATCTTTCTGGAAAATGACTTTGAAATAGTATTTAAGAGACCCGTCAATAGAGTTAGGGACAGTCGGTGGTCGGAGAGAGTAGAGAGTCAGAACCAGTCAGAGAAGTCAGCCGACGGAGTTTAGTAAGCTGTTGTCGCTAAGGACCATAAGAAAACTTGTCACCGAGAAGTTTACTAAGGACTAAGAACTCGAAGTTTGAATCAAGTTAGAATACAATTAATTAATTATTAAGCGCAGATATTATAGGATCTCTCTTCTTTCTCAAAGTTATAGTGAAGTTTTGAATCAATAAACTTCTGAAAAGTAAACAGGGGTGTTATTAATTTTCTCTATTTACGCGAAAAAACCGTTTTATGAATGGACTCGCTACACAAAACAAAATAGTAAAGTAACTATCGAAAGGGGACGACCCGGTGGAGAAAGTCAATTGGCCGTAATGAAGGGCACGCGGCGGGCGTAAAGTGATATCTTCCCTTGACCAAACGAAAGGAGTGTGGAAAATTTTGGGTCTAGAAGACTGACTGCTAGATCGGTGTTGGTAAACAGACGACCGTACGGAGATCGATTTGATAACGGGAAAGAAACAGCAAATCCACTACGCAACTTAGATCCCTATTTGATGCCATGAAGAAAAGACGCTACGTTACAGGTGCATATATATCAGATTATGATAGCGTCCTTACACAAGGACAACCGCCAAAAATTTTAAAAAACAAACAAAAAAAAAACAACCTAACCTGGTGAAGACGTATAAAGGTAAGAAAAATCCAAGAGATTCGACTGAATTTTATGAAGATGATGTAAGGGCAGTCTCCCTTGTCTGAGGCTTTTGGTAAATCTCTGTGTCTGGAGACCCCTATTTTGGTCACATGACACAGGAACCCAAGAAGGGAGCCCTTTTCTTCTGATGCCACTGAACAAGCCTGGACGTGCTTGTCACCTCTCTCCAGCAGACACCTATGGTGCATGGCCAGACGCCACAGACACGACACTGCTCACAGTAAGTGGTTTCCACCTATTTCGTCTATGAATATTACTGTGTATGTTTGGACACATTGTGACTGTTTCTATAGTCCGGGAATTTCGTTCCCCATATACCTGTTATAATAAAGTCTTATAAACGTAACTAACGTGTTTGTCGTTTTCCTAACCGAAGTGTTCCGCATTGGTATTCTTCCTTTAAGTAACCCAATGTTTATTAAGAACCAGAGTAATACTCTGCGAACCTCTATAATGACAGGATCAGCGCAAGTACATGTCCGAATCAGTTCAAACATTTCTGGAAAATTGCGTAGAAAAATTTCAAATGCATTATCAGTTTGAATCATTAAAGCTAAGTTCATTACATGAAAACATCTACAAAATCTCTTTTTATATATGTGACATCTCCTTGAAAATAAGATCCATTTGGTCAATTCCACATGCCGTAAAAATATAGGGGCCAATCCCTATAAACGCGAAGAACATAAGTTGAACGCGTCCATTCACTACTTTAAAAACTTTAGAGAGATATAGAATTATTGATATATACCAGCTCATTCAACGAAAACATCTACAAAATACAAGAAAAATCCAAGAGTCTCGACTGAATTTTACGAAGAGGATAAGGATCAGTACTGTTAAGTTTCTGACCGCCATACTTGTCCAGTTGAAAAGGACTTAAAGTAAGTCCTGGGCTATGGAATCCTTTGGTAAGTGAATGAGTCCTGGGTTATGTAATCCTACGTAGTGTCAAAAAGGTCCAGTGATAGAATCCTACGTTCCGTTGTCCACGAAGGTTCAAAGCAATGTGTGTAGGTATGACCAGAATAACACGCCCTCGTCTTTTCATTGGTTATTTTTTCTAATTTAAGTATTTAGTTATAAGAGGAAGTAAAGAATAAAATGAGTTATTTTATCTTGTTAATGGATTTCAATTTAAGATTCATTGAAGAGATTTTTGCTTATATCATTAAAAATAACCAAAACAGTTAGAAATCAATAATACTAAGCACATATTTATTAAATTCGATTTTTTTATATTAATATGCAAATTAGCCTTCCCGTTTACACTGTAAACCGCTATTTTTGTTGAATATATATAGTATAATTGGCATGTTGTCAGTATGGAGACATAGTTAACAGTATTAATAATGTATGACAATTTTATTAATAATTGAGGTTAATTAAAATAAAATCATGGAGAATGTGATGTCTATAACTAAGAGAATTGTGACTTGAGTAGGAATATAGTTTCGGTTACAGACAGAAAAAATACACAATCTCCATTATAATAAGATTAGTAGTAGTAGTTGTTGTTGTTGTTGTAGTGGTATGTCTCTGACAATTTTTATATGAGTTTTAACTAGTGTTTCTTTACATAGGTCTGAGTGACAGCAAGTTTCCTCAGGTCTCCAAAAACTATTCTAGGAATTAAAATGCTGTGATCTAGACGGTCTGGATACTTCCTTTGATTTCCAGTAACCCCACTGTTTTTTCAGGCCTTTGTGGACCATCAGAATGACACCATCTACAATTGGTAAAATGAGTTTAAAATCATTTTTGGATTGCTTGGGCAGAAATGCTTTTATAAACCAATTTTTAGGTGTAGGAAAGCTATAAAACCTATTTTTCAGACAAAATTACAAAAAGTCGCCATTTTTCGCGATCCGCTCAAATTTGGAGAGCTAAAAATCGACATAACTTCGCCAATTTTTTGAATTTTGAATTAGAGGTTAAAATTTTGGGGATTGTCTAACTTTAACATAGTCCATAGCTGTACAAAATTTCAGAAAGATTGAAGGGGGTGGGTGACAATTTTACTTTTTCTGTACGATTTGACATGGAATTTCCCCAAACTGCTCTACAGCATGCACCCAATCCATTCGCCTCATACGCGCCAATTTATGTCATTTCTTTCACCTATTTTGCATTCTTTGAATATTACTGCTTAGATAAGATTGATTGAGCTTTTTTTTTTATTCTGCATTGATTTTAGATTAATAGCAATTAATTAAGAATTTTATTATCGATGCAAAAATCATTTTTCTATATTGTTATGTTTGTCCATTATATGAGAACAGACACACACACTCTCACACGCACACAAACGCATACATTTCGTCGGAGTTGTGTTTTAGTAAGCTGCTCATAAATTGGCAAAAAATAAGAAGTATTGGGTATATTGTAAGAATCGTGCGTAGGTGTTGGTTTGGTTTAGTTAGTTTTGTTTTATGGTGTTGCGTCAGTAAAATGGTAATTCTTGTGTATAGAGTTAAGTGAGGGGAGAGGCTTTCTGTGATTGGATATACCAATCACGTGAAGGTTTGGCGCAAAATACTAAAATGCACACAGAGAGACCCCCGACTATTTCCAACGAGGCAGCGACTTTAAAACCTCTCCAAGAAATCACCCTAAGATACCAGATATCTTCACCAGCACGCCGGTAAGTCCCTTAAACTCAACGTTATACACAGGAAGGACTTTATACCGTTACTCATTGTTTGTTTGCTCGTTGATGAATTGAATTAAACTAAATTTTAATTCATTAGAATTAAATGCTATACTAACACAATAACCCCATAGCAGCCTCAGAGGATCAACCCTTTTTATCATATGGATGCTAGAAGGCGGTGGATGAGGATCTTCGTGTCCTGGGAATGACGTTAAATTCTACCTGATGGTGAGGTTCTAGTTCTGGAGGTCTGCTGAACGTGGAATACCCCTTCATCACCATTTCTTCCAGGTCCACTCTGACCCGGAGTGGTAGTGCCTGCTAGGGTTATATCTTTGGGTTAAATAGAAAAATGTGTTTATAAAAAAATATTGTGTATCCATAAAGAATGAATTTATATCAAATCTATGTCGGCATTAAATGACCCATTCAGGTTGATATACCGTAAAACAAAACAAAACAAAAAAACAAACAAACAAACAAAATTTGATTGCTCAACAAGAATGAAATAAAAAAAGCGTTCGGCATGAAATAATCAAAGAGTTAACATGCCGTAAAATCCAACCAACCAACCAGCCAGCCTACCAACACATCCATCGCTTAGTAAAAACTGTGGCATCTGATCAGACGTGTATATATTTACAAACCCCTTCGCACGAGCAGGATGTAACACAAGGTCAATTTCTTAAGCGGAGTTTAACAGGTTTGAATTCAGAGTTTTCCTTCTCCTATACTGGTTACTTAGCCAAAGGTAATGAGTCTGCCTTAGTATTCATCCATAGCTAAAGGAAGAATACATGGATTCATACCTTTCCCAAGGGTATTAGCACTATGTGAAATGCAAACAGCCTTGTTCGACGATTCAATTTTCTACGACTCTAACCATTACACTACATAATTCCATTTGATCAGAAATGTACTTAGAAATGTGTTTTGGAAAACAAAATTTTAAAAAACCCACAAAAACAACAACACGAAAAATCAATTTCCAGTTTGCAAATTCATTAACTAAATATTCGACAATTTCATCCATGAATTTATTTTCAAAATTTATCCGCCATGATGTTCTAAATTATCACGAACACTTCGTCTTTGGAATTTAACGTCTTCCAAGAAAAATATCCCAACTATAAAACTGTATCGAAAAAATAAAAAGATAAACTAATAAGCAAAGAATAATCAATAAGTCACGCTTGTAAATCAACAGTCATTTAAAAGTGATGTTATAAGATTTTATTGATACGGAAATTACTAATTCAACGGGAGGGATGATTCGTGTTATATTATTCACACGTTCATATCTTTTTACGTAAGTCAAGTCAATATATATAGTTAAGAAGAATTAGTTTGGTGTGTTACGTAAACGCCGCCCAGAACCTATATTTGTGGCCTTGTGCCAGACTTAGAAAGACCTTTAGAAAAATGTATTACCGATTCTCTTATATTACTGGGTGGTCTTTGGAGAATCACTGATAAAGATAAAATCTTTTAACGAGAAAAAGGAGACGAAAAGGCTATGTTTAAGGAAAATCCAGTATTTTAGGCACAGAGAGTCTTTTGATCTTAGGCTCGTGAACTCTGTGTGACCGAAAAGTGTTGGAACGTTTCGAACATTCGATTCGGTCGAGGGCTAGCTCGAACATTCTAGAGAAAGATCTTTCTGGGAAATGACTTTGAAATAGTATTTAAGAGACCCGTCAATAGAGTTAGGGACAGTCGGTGGTCGGAGAGAGTCAGAACCAGTAAGAGAAGTCGGCCGACGGAGTTTTGTAAGCTGTTGTCGCTAAGGACCATAAGAAAAACTTGTCACCGAGAAGTTTACTAAGGACTAAAAACTCGAAGTTTAATCCAGTTAGAATACAATTAATTAATTATTAAGCGCAGATATTATTAGGGACTCTCTCTCTCTCTCTCAAAAGTTATAGTGAAGTTTTGAATATAATAAACTTCTGAAAAGTAAACAGGTGTTATTAATTTTCTCTATTTACGACGAAAGGAACCGTTTTATGAATGGGCTCGCTACACAAACAAAATAGTAAAGTAACTATCGTAAAGGGGACGACCCGTGGAGAAAGTCAATTGGCCGTAACGAAGGGCACGCGGCGGGCGTAAAGTGATATCTTCCCTTGACCAAACGAAAGGAGTGTGGAAAAATTTTGGGTCTACAAGACTGACTGCTAGATCGGTGTTGGTAAACAGACGACCGTACGGAGATACGATTTGATAACGGGAAAGAAACAACAAACCCACTACGCAACTTAGATCCCTATTTGATGCCGTGAAAGAAAAGACGCTACGTTACAGGTGCATATATATCAGATTATGATAGCGTCCTTCACCAAGGACAACCGCCAAAAAAATATTTAAAAAACAAACAAAAAACAACCTAACCTGGTGAAGACGTATAAAGGCAGAGAAAAATCCAAGAGTCTCGACTGAATTTTACGAAGATGATGTAAGGGCAGTCTCCCTTGTCTGAGGGTTTTGGTAAATCTACTGTGTCTGAAGACCCTATTTTGGTCACATGCCACAGGAACCCAAGGAGGGAACCCTCTTCTTCTGATGCCACTGAACAAGCCTGGACATGCTTGTCACCTCTCTCCAGCAGACACCTATGGTGCATGCAAGACACCACAGACACGACACTGCTCACAGTAAGTGGTTTCCACCTATTTTGTCTATGAATACTACTGTGTATGTTTGGACACTTGTGATATTCTATAGTCCGGGGAATTTCGTTCCCCTATACATGTTGTAATAAAGTCTTATGAACGTAACTAACGTGTTTGTCGTTTTCCTAACCGAAGTGTTCCGCATTGGGTATTTATCCTTTAAGTAACCCAATGTTTTATGAGAACCAGAGTTAGTCCGATAATCAGTTCAAAAATTTCTGGAAAATTGCATAGAAAAAATTTCAAATGCATTATCAGTTTGAATCATTAAAGCTAAGCTCATTACATGAAAACATCTACAAAATCTGTTTTATAGGTGGTGACATCTCCTTGAAAATAAATCCATTTGGTCAATTCCACATGCCGTAAAAATATAGGGGCCAATCCCTATAAACGCGAAGAACATAGAGTTGAACGCGTCCATTCACTACTTTAAAAACTATTGAAAGATATAGAATGATTGATATATACCAGCTCATTAAATGAAAACATCTACAAAATACAAGAACAATCGAAGAGTCTCGACTGAATTTTACGAAGAGGATAAGGATCAGAGCTGTTAAGTTTCTGACCGCCATACTTGTCCAGTTGAAAAGGACTTAAAGTAAGTCCTGGGCTATGGAATCCTTTGGTAAGTGAATGAGTCCTGGGTTATGTAATCCTACGTAGTGTCAAAAGGTCCAGTGATAGAATCCTACGTTCCGTTGTCCACGAAGGTTCAAAGCAATGTGTGTAGGTATGACCAGAACAGCCGGTATAAATAACAATATCAGCAGCAGAGTACTGCCAGTGATTGGACGAGAAGTTGGTCACATGGTTGTTGGCGAGTCTATAAGTACAAGTGGGCATCTGGCACACACCTTATATCGGGAAAAAACTGTAGGAAGCGCGTGGTGTAATGGTTAAAGTCATGGGAAATGGACTCGTCGCCCCGAGTTCAAATCCTGGACGTGGTAATTGCATTTCACTTAGCGCTAATACCCTTGGAAAAGTATGAATTCTACTCTCCCCCAGCTATGGGTAAATAGCAGGGCAGACTGGGTTCTTTAACCATGGCTAGGTAACCAGTCTAGGAGAAGAAAAACTCTGAATTTAAATCTGTTGAACTCCGCTTAAGAAATTGACCTTGTGTCACATCCTGCTTGTGCGGGGGAGTTGGTAAATATATATATCGGGTACAAACCAACAAGCGCAAGTACATAAGTCCGATAATCAGTTCAAAAATTTCTGGAAAATTGCGTAGAAAAATTCAAATGCCTTATCAGTTTGAATCATTAAAGCTAAGCTCATTACATGAAAACATCTACAAAACCTGTGTTATATATATTTACCAACCCCTCCGCACGAGCAGGATGTGACACAAGGTCAATTTCTTAAGCGGAGTTCAACAGGTTTGAATTCAGTTTTCCTTCTCCTAGACCGGTTGCCTAACCAAGGTTAAAGAGCCCAGTCTGCTCTACTATTTATCCATAGCTGGAGGGAGAGTAGGATTCAACCCCTTCCCAAGGGTATTAGCGCTAAGTGAAATGCAATTACCACATCCAGGATTTGAACTCGGATCTACAAAACCTGTTTTATAGGTGGTGACATCTCCTTGAAAATAAATCCATGCTATCCAACATGTTGATTTAAAACGCGAAGAACATAGAGTTGAACGCGTCCATTCACTACTTTAAAAACTTTAGTAAGAAATAAGAATTATTGATATATACCAGCTCATTTCATGAAAACATCTACAAAATCTGTTTTATAGGTGGTGACATCTCCTTGAACTTGGGAACCTTCTCTTCTCTTCGAACTCAGGAACCTTCTTGTCGTAATCGTGAGCTTTCACAGAATTTCGAACCCAACCCTTTATTCAATCCATGAGGGTAGACTGTTCTCATTCTGTTAAAGATGACTGGGTACAAGAGTTAAGCTGTGTTAATTATTCTATGTTACTGTCACCATTGGCCAGGATTGAACCTGCAGCTTAGAGATATCTGTTACTTAGAACTGTATTAACCCAATGTCTATATCAACTACACCATGTGTCCAATTGGACTAGAAGGTTCACAGGTTCAACGAGAAGTTTCCTAAGTTTGAGGAGGGAGTTCCCGAGTTTGAGAAGGTTCCCGAGTCTGACAAGAAATACTCGTAGAAGGCCGGAGAGCACATCGTCCAAAACATTGGATACAAATTATCAAGCCTCATCTCAAGAAAAATATCTAAAAATAGAGAAATAGTGTAAATAATAATAAAGATGAGGACAATAGTCTGAATAATAAACGTCTCCTTGAAAATAAAGCCATGCTATCGAATATGATGATTTAAAACGCAAAGAACATAGAGCTGAACGCGCCCATTCACTTCTTTAAAAACTTTAGTTTCCCCTCAGGGGCACAAAAAAGAGCCTGGGCACTTTACCCAAGTGACAGGGCCCCTTCTCTGTCTCGCTGGCGTTTTTGGCTGCAGGAGTTGCCAGATAATGTTTTACAAGCTGAACCGCCTAACAAAGTCCAAGTCGTGATTTCTGTCAGGATTTTCTCCCTTAGCCTTTTCCTATCCAGAGGATACCCACAAGTCTGTATAGATTATTACAACATAGATAAAAAGTCGCAGGCAGGTAACAATGTAAATGCTGCTCCATAGAATGAAGAGGTTACCCCAACTGTTTCCAGTGACTGTGGTTACTGCTTGTTTGCAAAATTCCTTCACCTCTGAAAGAAGTACACTAAAGATTTGTAACCCTAGGCCGCGACCACGAAAAGCGCGAAAAAACTCAAATTAAATGGTTGGTTCAAATCCCTGAGACTTGTTGCTCTTTATAAATAGGATTAGTAAAACTAATAAAATGAATGTTCTTGTTGTGATGTTAATCCAACAGTAAAAAAGAAGTCAAGTCGAGGTAGGGTAAAATAAGACAAGTGTATTTACATAATGGTACAGGAACGGCTAACTTGCCGTTAAACAGTAACAGTACAACCTTTTCACTCGGTGTCTCACTATTTATTGTGAGAACCGGTGTATATTCTCCACTGTAGGAACAGCCGGTACAACAGTTCTAAAACACAACGTTTAATAGATTAAATAAGTTGCTTGCAGGAGATATGAGTATATGGATTTAAAAAGGATGATTCATGTTAGTGGAACTAAAATCACTATATCATAGAACCTGAAAATAATAATCTAAATCATAAATGGATGTTATTTAATAAGGGAAAATACAAGATACATATATGAAGATTGATTGATTTTAACAGTACTAGCAAATATATGCACCCTCCGGGTGCAAGTATTTTAGTTAAATTTTATAATAAAATATGATATTAAATTAGAAAGGCTAATGAAACTGAATAAGAATGTAGATAAAAAGATTTTGAACAGAGGGGTATGATTGAAAAATAGAACAACTTTGAAACTAACACTTTCATCATTTTCCGTTACTCCCGTCTTTCATTGGTAAATTTTCCTAATTTAAACTGTTTAGTTAAATAGGAAGTAAAGAATAATATTACAGTTATTTCTTCTTGTTAAGGGATTTCTTTAAGATTTATCCCCGAGATTTTTGCTCATATTCAATAAGATAAAACCAAACAATTAGAAATCAATAATACTAAGCATATATTTATTAAAAATCATTTTTTAAAGATCAATATGCAAATTAGCCTTCCCATTCATACTGTAAACCTCTATTTTGTTGTATATATAAATACAATTGCATGTTATTAGTATGTAGATATGGTCAACAGTGTAAGTAATGTAAAACAATTTTATTAATAATTGAGGTTTAAATAAAAATGAAATCATGGAGAATATGATGTAAATAACTAAAGGAATTGTGACTTGTATAGTAATATAGTTCGGTTACAGATAGACAAACCCACAATCTCCATTATAATAAGATGTCAACCTGCCTAGGGTTATTTTATACTTAGAGGTTAGAGAATTGCATTCATTGTACGTTGATATTTACATTTTTTGTATACTTGTTTATTGAGTTTCTTTTTGTTTTTTTGCACACTACCTCATCAAATATAAATATCTATATAGGGCTAAAACAGGTACTACAACTTTGGGTCTGTGTACTTGTGAGTAATCACATTCACACTCCCTAGATATCTGTTGTATCCGAGATGTAGGGATAACAGAAATGATAATAAAAACAGGGAAATTGTTAACAATAACAATACTTGTTTTATTTATGCTTCACTGACAGGGAATACAGTGCATGGGTTTGGATTAGAGTTCTAGCTTGATGAGGATGAGAGTGTATGACCTGCTCGGTTCTGATCTGCTGTGCAGTCTGTTTTTCCCTCCTCTTTAGAGAGTCCGGTTCGAATCGTTAGGGGGAGATAACTCTCCCTAACAATATCTATAACTGGAGCTTCATAATCAGATGTAGTTTAGTGTTATTGTTGACATCTATAGGGGGGGGGGCAATTTGTAACCCTAGGTTATCTCCAAAGGCCGCAACCACGAAAAGCGCGGGAAAACTCAAAATGATGAACATCATAAGAAAAATGAACCTTAACCAGCCAGGCATGATTATTAATGATAGTGATTTATATAAAGTAAAAAAAAAAAGTATTGTGATATAAATATACTTATATAGATAGCACCCGAATTGCCAAATATTACATCTGGGTCGAATGTACTAATAAAAACCTTATGTTATACAATTTCTTTGATATAGTCATTCAGACTTATCTTTATAGAAAAAAAGTAAAAAGTTTTCTGATGGGTCATTTTTTTTTTTATCTCATACAATAAAATATTTCCCCTAATATATTTCATTAAAAAACTATTTCAGATATATTTACATCCAAAGGTAAACATTTATGGAAATTTTCGTGAAAAAAAACTCTTATCGTAACTTGTTTTTAGCTACGTTAAATTTCAGTTGATTTAACAGTGCAAAAATGAAAACATTGTTTTTCACTCATAATGTCATTTGTTTTAGTCTATTACGCGCTTAGATACCAACCCAGGTATTTCTATGTTCTCGCGTTAGAGAAAGATCTAGAATTATTGATAGATACCAGATACAGAACGCTGTATAAGCTTCGTGAAAACATGTAAGAACCTCTTAATCCTTCGCAAATGCAACGACATCGCCAAAAAATCTATTCCTGACAATACTTTTCCAAACGTATAGTGATCCGTGATAAGAAGTGGGTTTACAAAAAACATGGACAATGGGAAAGGGAAAGGGAAATGATGGTTGGATAGCCAGTAATCCGGATGACTTGCGGTAAAGAGAGGAAGATTTAAAAAATAATTTATTATTAGTGTTTGTAGGGAATTTCGAGCAGTTTTGTAAGAGTGCCAGGTGGTCGCGCTATTAATTCCGACATTTGCTGTGAACAGCTTGTCGGAATGTACGCCTCTTTAGAGAAAAAAAAATAACCCTCGTTGATCAATAGAAGAAGAGATCTCATACACTATGAAAATATTCAACCTTATCCTTGATTAGTATTATCTGCGTTATTCGGACTATTGTCCTCATCTTTATTGTTATTTGTACAACGTTTCGGCTGATGTGCCCTCCGGCCTTCTTCAGGTAATTCTTGTCGGACTCGGGAACCCTAACCCTGCCGGGAACCCTAACCCACCGTTGCGTAAAGCAAGACTCGTCTGTTATTTACGGATTTTAGTCATCTAAAAGTGGTTGTAACATATATATACCGATATATGTTTGTTTGTTTGTTTATTGATTTTAACGGCATATCAACCCGTCTGGGGTTATGTCATGCCTAACGGTTAGGACGTTATGCATATCGTATATTCATATTTATACTTTTTAGTAATTGGTTTTAAAAATGTGTTAGCATTATTGGGGATTATGTTGTATGGTATTGATTTGTTTCATGTCTATATTCTATGGTATAATTTTATTTCCCTCAAAAAAGACAGAATATCCTCCATGTTGACATTTTCAAACAGATCTTTCATATTGTTTGCTTTAAAATAACTGTTTTTGATGTGAGCAAGAAAGCTGCATTCCATGAATAAGTGTTTAACTGTCAAAGGCTTTTTACTGGTAGCTGAAGACGGCTGAGGGCTTATGGAATCGGACTGATGAAAAGTCGGGTTTCGCTTCCGCCTAGATGTAGTTGCTAAGTCTAGCCACACTGAAGTGACATGAAACATCGAAAAACAGTTTCTGTGGATGACTATATATATATATATATATATATATATATATATATATATATATATATATATATATAATCAAGTCATCCTGTCAAGACGGGTCCCCACGAGTATCTTGCCACCTGTACCTCTAAGTCATCGCCCCTGGTTAGTTCTCACCACGGCATCCTGTGTCCGCATATAGGTCTTGTATATAAGTTTTTGCTGGTCATCCAACATTGGTGTGTCCATGTGTAGTTGTCCACAGGTGTCATTCATGAGTTTATCGTTACTACACTATCAGTGTCCAACATGTCTAACAAGACATCCAGAAAAACAATAAAATAAACTATAAACAAGTTTTTTTGTTTACAATGCATCTTTGATAAAAGCAGGGACTATAACTATGAGTCAAATAGCTGTTTCTGCTATTTTTTGTCATCTCTAAAAATTGGTGCAAACAAGAGAAAAAAGACTGGAGGACAAGCAATGAACGTGTTACCACTTTTAACTTTAAGCCGCTCACATCCGCTACTGCAATCCAACTCTAAGTTGCAGGCTGTTCCTGTTTATATATATATATATATATATATATATATATATATATATATATATATATATATGTTATAGTATGTACAGAATAAACCTACTCGAGTTTCACCATAAGAATCTTCAGGGTTAAATCAACTGAATTAATAAAGATATTGATTAATTGCAGTTAATTGCGGTAGTTCATGTCCGCTCTACTTACGTATTGAGCACTTTATATTTTGTATAACGTTGACTTATCCAAGTAAAACTTATACCAACCAAATATTGAAACCAACCCAATATTTTTACCAGTAAGTCATTCCTCTTACACACACACACACACACACACACACACACATATATATATATATAATATATATATATATAATATATATATATATAATGACCTTTCCTGTTTTTTTTATCATCATAGTTAGGTGCCAGTAGCATTTGACACTCTATCCTTGTGTTTTCTCAGTTGACTCACCAGGCCTGGAGAAACATACTCTTGCACATAAACTACATGTTGGAACTTCTCCACTTTTAATGTTGCTGGGCTGAAAATTGCCCTTTCAAATAGCCCGTTTCAATTTTTGGTGTTTAATTCGGTTGGACTCAAATTCTTCCACAGACAGGTAGATGGTGGCCCTCCAGCCAGGTCTAAGACATATATATATATATATATATTAATAATTTGAAGGCAATTACAATGCGTATAAAAGATAAAAACAAAAAGGTGTTGTTTTTTGTCTTATCGATTTCAAAGAACACTTTATCTTCAGAGATGAAAATCTGCAAAATTTTCTGATTATCGTCTCTGAAGATAAAGTGTTCTTTGAAATCGATGAGACAAAAAAACAGCATCTTTTTGTTTTTATTTTTATACGCATTGTAATTGCCTTCAAATTATTAATATATTATAACATACTTAAAAATGCTTCAAGCAAATTACCAATTACTTTTATATATATATATATATATATATATATATATATATATATATATATTAATAATTTGAAAGCAATTAAAATGCACATAAAAAATAAAAACAAAAAGATGTTGTACATTAGCCAAGATGGAATGTTTTTATTTTTGATGTGCATTGTAATTGCTTTCAAATTATTAATATATTATAACATACTTAACAATGCTTCAAGCAAATTACAAATTATTTATATATATATATATATATATATATATATATATATATTATATATATATATATATATATATATATATATAGGTGTGTGTGTATAAAATACCTCATAAAATGCTAGTTAAAAAGAGCAAAGACGATAAAATAAAATACGAATTAACAAAATGCTAACGAATAATATGAACTGGAGAGAAATAATGAATATTTATGAAAAGACGTAGACAAAAAAAGATAATAAAAAAAGCGAATAATTGCGAACTAATAAAATTTGGCTATTATTTAATTGGTGAATAGGAAGAATTAAAACTACAACTGGAAAATATGAAGAACTATATAAAAATCAGGATTGAATTGTATGAATTGAACGGAAATGAAGGGTTAGAGACAAACGAAACAGTGGAGAACCGGAACAAGGTCAAGTCAGTCATGGTTTCCCTCACCGGAAGTTAACTCCATTTTTCATCCATCGCCGCCATTTTTTTCTTTCGAATCAATTTTTTAACAAGAAAAAAGAATAACTATTTCGTGTGAGTTGCTAATATCTTCTTGCTGAAACGTATTGTTCTTTCTTAGACTTTTTCAGTAACGACTACTTCATCTCATTGTTTTACATGTTATCTAAGATTTGTTTTATTTTGTCATTAATGTTGTTTGTTTTTATCGTTGCTGTTGTTGTTGTTTTTTTTTTTTAATCTTTGTGTCACTTTCTTAAAAAACATTTTTGGTGTTATTGTTCTTAGTTCATGTTCCGTTTCGAATCTTTCAAACGATTTCAGAAGAAAACGCAGAAGGAGTAAAAGAAAAAATATTTCTATACAACTAGCAAAGTCTTACATATGCTCCATCTTCAATTAATTCGATATATCTCGCATTGTTTTCTGATTTGCAACAAGATGTAACGAGAGAAAGACAGAGTGAAACATTACTGAAGAGTTGTTTGAAAGAAAGACATCGAGAAACACAATGAAATAAAACTATAAACACGTTTTCTGTTTACAATGCATATTAGATAAAATTCAGAAGATATAACTATGAGTCAAATAGTTGTTTCTGCTATTTTCTTTTCATGTCTAAAAATTGGTTCAAACAAAAGAAAAAAGACAGGAAGACAAGCAATGAATGTGTTACCACTTTTAACTTTAAGCAGCTCACATCCGCTACTGCAATCCTACTGTAAGTTACAGGCTGCGGCTCTCGTACGTATCACCTGTTTCCTGTTTACATATATATATATATTATTGTTATAGTATGTAGAGAAATAACCTACTCCCAATCTCTAAAATAATTAAAATATGTAACTTATGCACATCCCACTGCTATTTCCAATTTGACAGCACTTTCTATAAACAAAAATATGGCCTACCGATGGGATCACCCCTAAGCGGCCTCCTGGCCCCTTTAGATACATAATCCTTACAACTCCCAATACTTCCGATACATAGATGATACACTGCTTATTTACCCGAACAATATAGACATTAATGAAATAGTTAACAAACTAAACAAAGTTGCACCCACCATACAGTTTACACACAAATTTGAATTAAATAACTCACTACCTTTTTAGACATCTTATTTAGAAATAAATAAACAACAATAAACTTGAATTCAAAGTCCACCACAAACTAACAGCCAAAAACGACCATATACATTATTACTCCTCAAATCCTGGATGTGGTAATTGCATTTCACTTAGCGCTAATACCCTTGGGAAAGGTATAAAACCTACTCTCCCTCCAGCTATGGATAAATAGCAGGGCAGACTGGGCTCTTTAACCTTGGTTAGGCAACCGGTCTAGGAGAAGGAAAGCTCTGAATTCAAACCTGTTGAACTCCACTTAAGAAATTGACCTTGTGTCACATCCTGCTCGTGCGGAGGGGTTGGTAAATATATATATACATTATTACTCCGACCATGATACCCATACTAAAAGAGGAATTATAATTGTATTTTACCTCAGAGCCCTTCGCATATGTACACCAAAATACTTGAACAATGAAGAACACCTTCCAAAACCTCTCATATCCCAAATCTTTTATACAATACGCTGAAAATACATACAAAAAATCAATCACAAAACACCACCCAAACAAACTCTCATGAATCTATCCCCCTGATAAATACATATGTATACCTAACAATAATACCCACAACACCATATACAAAAATCTGAACAACCTAGGCATAAAAACCGTCAACCTAACTTCCAAGACAATACGCAATATAACTAAAAAAAACTTCCGACAACACATAAAATCGAAAGCAGGTGTATACAGTATACCATGTAATAACTGCCACAAAGAGTATATTGGAGAAACATCGAGAAACTTAGGTAAGCGCATTTACGAACATAAACGTAGTATTAGAATAGACGACGTAAATAATTGTCTCTTCCAACATGCATTAAATGACAAACATAGTTTCGATTTCGAAAATGCGTATATGTTGGCCTACATTCATGACAAGAGACTTTGATTTTTGAAGCTAGTGCTATAAGCAATATTGACAATGTTAACTATAGGCCTGGCTTCTTCAACATATCCAAACACATAGGCAAATCAATAATCGGTAGGTATAAGATTGCAAACCCCGGTCACAACAATATAACATGATACGTCTCTGCATACGTATATGCATTTTGTATATATATATATATATATATATATATACACGTATGTATATATATATATGCATACACATATGTATGTGGATGTATATATGCCTATGTATGATTATATGTGGATATGCGTATATATTGATTTAATGTATTTATATATTGTTTTAATCTTCTTATTTTTCAAACATTAATATTCCATATGAAATACATCATATCTTCGTTAACATTCTCCCCCTATTCACGTTCACGCATGCGTCATCCTATGATCTTCACCTTCCATTTTTGCACTTGCAATGATCACGTCATTGGCTTTCGTAAACAAACGCGCATATAAAAATTAACGGTTAATAACATCATATTCACACATTCACTATACACTTAACATCTTTCATTTGGTCCCTCACATAAACATTCCTTAACAGTGTCCTGAAGATGGTACAATGTACCGAAATGCTTAAGTATTGACATAAAATTGTTTCCCCTGATCATAACATCTTATATATCCTAAAATTTTCTTCATATATATATGTATAATGAACAATTTTGATATCTTAATATACACTTTTTATACAATTATTCACTTTTTTAAACAATTTTACATCAGGCTCTTTGAGTCTTATTATAAAGTGTAATGCTTCTGATTTTTAAATATTAAAAATAAAATTCATTTTATTTTTAAATAAAATTCATTTTATTTTTAATACAGATAACGCATTTTATGAAAATTTCCAACTTTGACTAACAGCGTTCTGTTTGCGCATTCTTCTAACGGTCATTTCATCCCGTTTTTACTTTTGTTGAAGACCGGTCTATTACATACGGTCGATACAGATATTCCGAGGGACCTCACAACAGTGAGGGGTGCCGATGTGCAGTTAAAACCGTTGAGAGGAAGGCCCTGAAACGGTGCACATTCTCTCCTGATGATCCCAAGCATTTGTAAACATCGTTTGTTTTACAATATATCAAATTCACACTGCCGGATTAATTTCCTTTTATTTCACACACACACACACACACACACACACACACACACACACAAACATATATATATATATATATATATATATATATATATATATATATATATGATTTATATATATTATATATATGATTTTTTGAAGTCATATACACCCTTTGCCAAACGGAATTTATTTATAAATAAAAAATTAAAAAATAAAACGGTTTTTAAAAAAAACACCCTATATATTTTTTAACGAATAAAGGGAGGCAACTTCGTTGGCATTACTTCAAAAATTCAAATTTTTAAAAAATAATAACAGCGTTCGGGAAAATTTAACCGACGTTATTTACAATCCTAAATGTGACTTTGAGTAAAGAACCACAACAAACACCATTGGATCTTGCTCCTCAACCTGATGATTGCTTTGGCATGAAACCGCGGTCGTTGATAATGAACATTGATCTATGAAAACATTGTAAATAAATATATTAATATATATATATATATATATATATATATATAAAGTTAAACCTATTTAGTCAGATATGCCTACTAACAGTTTCGCTTACTAGCTCATCAGAGCAAAGATCTGACTAAAGAGACTTAGAGCAAACGCGCTATTATACAGAACCTCCCTTCGTGATTCAAATAAATTAGCATAAACTAAACAAACCAATAAAAAAGAACAGAACACCATTTTAATCTATTTATTTTATTTTTTTTTTTATTTCTAAAAAATTTTTATTTTTTTCAATAAATTTGAATTTCTCCCATTATACACCTCAAATCTCCCACCAGTATCATACATTATAAACGGATATTCTATCGCTATTGTCTCCCATGGGGCCGGGTTAGCTCAGTCGGTAGAGCGTTCGGCTAGAAACCACAAGGTTCCTAGTTCGATACCGACCCACCGCCAACTCAGCGTATGAGTAGCACAGGGATCTGTGCTGTAAAGTAAGGAGCTGGTGGTAGGTGTGGCGCTCCACCTCAGATGCTAAAAACAATCTCCTTGGTCTAGCGCTATTGAAAAGGGGATAGACTCCCTCGCTGACTGGATGATACCGACTTTAGGCCGCCCCGTCGACTTTACTTACTTTACTATATATATATATATATATATATATATATATATGAGAGTAAACAAACTGTATGTTCGAGATGGCGATAGCCGTCAATTTTTGGTAGAATATGTGCTTAATTGAAGTCATACCTAATTTGAAAATTAATTAGTTGATAATTAATGAATTAGGCGTGCATATCTGTTTAAATGTAAGACGTAATCAAATCAAGAAAAAGTCGATCTCTGTATGCACATTTCGGCATATTATGCCTCATCAGCAGAGTTATAGACAGGAAAGTGCTCTGTGTGTGATTCGAACCCTAACTGCAAGGCTGACAGGCGGGGATTCTAACCCAATGACTTCAATCAAGCACATATTCCCCTCCCCCCAAATATGTGTATGTGTGTGTGAGTGTGTGTGTGTGTGTGTGCATGTGTGTGTGCGTGTGACTATCAGCTTATTCTGGTGTAAAAAATAGCAATGAGTGAAATAATGTGGATAATGATATTATTCAGTAAACAATTATAAGTAAAAAAAAAAAGTAAAGTCGACGTGGCGGCCTAAAGTCGGTATCAGCCAGTCAGCGAAGGAGTCTATCCCCTTTTCAATAGCGCTAGACCAAGGAGATTGTTTTAGCATATGTGGTGGAGCGCCACACCTACCATCAGCTCCTTACTTTACCGCACAGATCCCTGTGCTACTCATACGCTGAGTTGGCGAGGACCGGTATTGAACTAGGAACCTTGTGGTCTCTAGCCGAACGCTCTACCGACTGAGCTAACCCGACCCAAGTAAATATCATCATCATCATTATCATCATGTCACGCTTTCAGCGCGGATATCCATGACAATCTCTCTCCATCCGTCCCTATCGCTCATCATTCTCGGGAGGTCCTCTGTGCAGCATCCTGTATCCGCACAGAGCTGATCAATGTATGTCTTTGCTGATCGGCCCACACTGGCTTGCCCATGTGCTGGCTTCCACAGATGGACGTCGCTTATGAGTTCGTCCTTGCTTCTCCAGCAGTGTCCCGCATGTCTTGTCCGTCTTACTCGGATGGTTTGGGTGATATGTGGTAGGTGGCAACAAATTTACACCCCACAAAGGAACGCCTGTACGGCCACTTACCTCCTATCACACAAACCCTGTAGGTAAAACGAACAGGAAATGCTTGACCAGCTCATAAATGACGTTCTCGTAACGACACCGTCACATGGACATACCAGTGTGGGTCGGTCAACAAAAGCCTCCATCGATTAGCTTGCACGGATACGGGACGCCGTGCGATGACCGATAGTGACGGTTGGTAAAGGGAGAGAGACAGAGACAGACGGAGAGAGAGAGAGACAGAGAGACAGAGACAGAGACAGAGAAAGACGCAGAGAGGGAGAGAGAGAGAGGGGGAGACAGACAGACAGACATGCAATTATGGGAGTCCATGCTGTCAGCGAGGACATGATGATGATGATGATGGTGTTGTTGTTGTTGTTGGTGGTGGTGGTGATGATGGTTGTGGTGGTGCTGCTGCTGCTGATGATGATGATATAGTTTTCCCACAAAACTGTTGGCAAGAGAGAGAAAAGACAGACAGACAGACGGACAGAGAAAGAGAAAGAGAGAGAGAGAGAGAGAGAGAGAGAGAGAGGGAGAGAGAGAGAATTATGGGAATCCATGCTGTCAGCGAGGACATGATAATGATGCTGCTGCTGCTGCTGATGATGATGATGGTGGTGGGTGATGACGGTTGTGGTGGTGCTGATGATGATGATGATATAGTTTTCCAACAAAACTGTTGGCAAGAGAGTGAGACAGACAGTCAGAGAGAGAGAGAGAGAGAGAGAGAGAGAGAGAGAGAGAGAGAGAGAGAGAGAGAGAGAGAGAGAGAGAGAGAATTATGGGAAACCATGCTGTCAGCACTAACACCATGATGATGATGATGATGGTTGTGGTCCAGCTGCTGCTGCTGCTGATGATGATATAGTTTTCGAACAACTAATATCAAACTTTTTAGTCATCAGTTTCGATCAATGTGATTGTTGGTTGCAAAATCTGAACCGGCACCGAACGAGCAGCAGCAGCAGCGAAAAGAAAGAAGAGAAATAAAACCAATCGAACTGTTTCGCTTGTAAATGATGAGAATCGATACTCATTAGACGATATGGAAGCAGATGCCACGAACCAGAACAGAAGGCGGAATTACAAGAGAGAGATGGGCAAGTTTAAAACTTTCAAATCTAAATATAAAAATATATATGACAAATAAGCGCTGATTACCAGGAATGCAGTGACGTTGTTAGGATTGAAATTAGAGCGAAGATGGCGGGTTTTTCTCTGGTGATAACACCGATAATGGAATATAGAAATTGTATGCAAATCGACGAATGAAAGCTTGCTTCGTTGTGGAATAATAGTTAAATTTGTCTGCAATTCTTGGATGAAAAAAAATCATTATTTATTCAGGGATGCACTCTAGTATCTTAATTATGATATTGTTACTTGACAATGATCCACTTGATAGAATCTTTGGTTAAAATATATCTAGTTAACTGTATATATCTAGTTAACTGTTTAATGGCCTATCAACTCGATATGGGTTATCTAATATCGGTTTATTTATGATATTGTTACTTGACAATGATCTACCTGATAGAATCTTTGGTTAAAATATATCTAGTTAACCGGTAGTCTTGCCTTCCGTTTTTCTGTAGGCTGGTTTGGTTAATTTGTTCAATGGCATATCAACTCGTTATGGGTTATCTAATTGTTGTGAGGTTTTACGGGGTCAAATAAGAACAAAACGACGGGTAACAAAAGTAGAAAAATGTATTAACAGAAAGTAGACAAATACAATAGAGAGATGTGGAAAACTACGTCCGACAATAGAGTTTTGGCTTGCTCGCATTGGCTTACTGCTAAGCCACAATTGTCAGTGTTATTTATAGTAACCTGTCGGCGCATTCCATTGGTCAATAGAGTGTATCACCTATAACACTAATGCACTCGATCTAGTATTTTATTTATAATATTGTTACTTGACAATGATCTACTTGATAGAATCTTTGGTTAAAATATATCTAGTTAACCGGTAGTCTTGCCTTCCGTTTTTGTGTAGGCTGATTTGGTTAATTTGTTTAATGGCATATCAACTCGTTATGGGTTATCTAATGCACTCGTTCTAGTATTTTATTTATGATATTGTTACTTGACAATGATCTACCTGATAGAATCTTTGGTTAAAATATATCTAGTTAACCGGTAGTCTTGCCTTCCGTCTTTTTGTAGGCTGAAATGGTTAATTTATTTAATGCCATATCAACGCATTATGGGTTATCTAATGCACTCGTTCTAGTATTTTATTAATGATCTTATTACTTGACAACGATCTACCTGATAGAATCTTTGGTTAAAATATATCTAGTTAACCGGTAGTCTTGCCTTCCGTCTTTTTGTAGGCTGATCAACTCGTTATTTTTTTAAACTCCCGACATGCTATCACGTTCACGTTCACTAAAACTTGCGGAAAAGGTAATATATATATATATATATATATATATATATGTGTGTGTGTGTATGTGTGTGTGTGTGTGTGTATCTTAAAGAATAGAGGGAAAATGTGGACAAAGAAACAACTCAGACAAGTAGATGTCGGAGATATATTTCGGTGTGCAATGAGAACGGCTTCTTCAGTCATTTATAAATAAGTCAAATAAATAACTGAAGAAGCCGTACTCAACGCACAGCGAAATATATATATCCTACATCTACTTGTCTGAGTTGTTCCTTTGTCCACATTATATTATATATATATATGTATATTAATATAAAGGTACACAATTTGCTCTACTAACGTATAGAGGACTTTATATTTGTTATATCGCTGTCTTATCATTGTGCAACTTGAATCAACTAACCACTATGACCATTTCACTGGTAAGTCACTTTTTTCCACAAATACCACACACACACACACACACACACACAACACACACATATATATATATATATATATATATATATATATATATATATATATATATATATGAGCATAGTTCACAAATAATTATATTCTACTTAATTTGACACGCATTCATGTATACTAAACAACTCTACATTTTTGCTATGTAATCCTGAAGAAAAAACTTATCACGTATTTAATACAGAATTGATCTTTTGGAAATCGTAACAGCTAAATTTAAAATAAATTTACCATTTGTTTAGATCTTTATCCAGTTTTCATATAGTAACAGTGTACATGTGTTTTAAAAAGGAGGGAGACATCTCAACACTAAACGGTAAGCCCCTTAAGCCGGTAGAACAATTCACGTACCTAGGTAGTAATATCTCATCCACAGAATGCGATGTTAATGCACACATAGGGATGACAAGATCTGCTATAAATAGATTATCAGTAATATGGAGGTCTGATCACACTGACAAGTTAAAGTGACAGTTCTTCCAAGCTGTAGTCGTATCAGTGCTACTGTACGGCTGAACCACCTGGACCCTATCAAAACGCCGAGAGAATAAGCTAGATTGTAGCTGCACAAGAATTCTGCGTGCGATCCTAAACAAATCGTGGAAGCAGCACCCCACAAGAAAGCAGCTTTACGGTCACTTGCCACCTATAACACAAATTGTCAGGTCGCATATGGCGCTACTGGTACTATGTAACCCAGTACTACCTGTCTCATAGTCGGATTATCGGCGACTAAACCGGTTACCCCACCAAGCCTATCTGGTGAGGAGGATGGCTAGACATCCAGCAGGACGGAAAACAAAACCTGTCAAAGAGAAGATGAAGCCTTTCGCTCAACGGCCATCTAGCAAATAACATACGTGGGGACGTAGAAATACTTGGATTGGTATCCAGGCGCGTAGCAAAACCACCGGGAGAGATGCATTCCTAAGCCTTGTCAAGGCACGTGTCTAGAAGAAGGAAAACTCCAAAATTTAAATTGCGGCGGCTGCTGCAGCCAATGATGTTGACTTGTTCTTCTTTTTGGCTCAAATGTGGCAGTCACTTAGAGAGTGGGATTGGTTCTGTGCAAAGCTTTTCCTCACTTAAAAAAAGCTTCAGGCTCAGGCATTGCTTGATATGCAATACATGTCTTGTCCTTTATATGTTTTTGAAGCTCACCATTATATTGTTTGAACTGTTGAGCTTTTTTATTTTTTTAATTTTTACTATATCAAGCAATGGCAACACTTGAACGCGAGTTTGCTGCCATCATAACACAAACCACCCGAGTGAGACACACAAGGCATGCTTGGCACTGCTGGAGAAGCAAGGAGGAACTCATATGCGACGTTCTCCTGCGGAAGCCAGCACAAAATCATATGCCTTAAAATGTATGCTTACAATTTTAGGGGCTTAAAACTGAGAAAAAGAAGGGGTAAACTATGACACTATAATACATCTAATGGTTAGGATAGAGAAAATGTGAAAATTTGTTATATCGCTGCCTTATCATTGTGCAACTTGAATCAACTAAACACTGTGGCCATTTTCACCGGTAAGTCACTTTTTAACACAAATACCCTATATATATATATATATATAATATATATATATATATATAAATAATTACTTGTGACTATGCTCATATATATAATATATATATATATATATATATATATATATGAGCATAGTCACAAGTAATTATTTATATTTTTATTTATATTTATATAACACGCATTCATGTATACTAAACAACCCTACATTTTTGCTATGAAATCCTGAAGAAAAAACTTCTCACGTATTTAATACAGAATTGATCTTTTGGAAATCGTAACAGCTAAATTTAAAATAAATAAAACAAATGGAGAATGTGAAAAAAAAAACTTCATTGCCATTACTCCCACTTTGATCCAGATTGGTCGTACTTATTAGAAGCCCATCTACAGGTTAAATATATTTTTAGTGGCCAGGATGCTAAACTGCATTCTTGAGCTCTGGGGAGTGCCTCTTCATTACTATTACTCCCAGGTCCACTGACCTGTAGTACATACAGCTACTCTTTAATGCTTTATACAAATAGATTATTAGACTTAGTGATCAATAGAAATTATAAAAAAAACAAAATAAAAACAAAACAAAAATACCTTTTACAATTCATAGACTCATCAACCATTTTTTCTTTTGCTGTAAAAAGATTTTGAAAAGAAAATTATATTTTTAGGGAAATAAAAACAAAACAAATTAAGCTTAAAAAAAAAATATATATATTTTTGGAGGATATGTGCTTAATGGAAGTCATACCTAATTCTTGAAAATCAATTAGTTAATAATTACTGAATTTAGGCATGATTTCCATTAAGCACATGCCCTCCAAAAATTGTCGGCTAAAAACCATATCAAATAAACACAGTGTTTATTTACGTACTTTCATATATATATATAGAGAAATTTAGAAAGACATATAGTGCGGGCCACCCAGCAAAGACCTACATTGACCAACCCTGTCCTGATACTGGATGCTGCGCAGAGGACCTGCCCGGGGCAATGAATGATAGAGACGGTTGGCGAGAGATTGTCATCGATATTCGTGCTGCTTGCACGACATGATGATCTAATTTTTGAATACGCTTTGAAATATTTAAATCGTTTTGAGAGAAAAAAAATTCAATGTTTTCTTCTTTCCATATCTATTTTTTTTCGGTTTATTTATACTTTTCTTCCAAATATGATATTTGTAAGTCTCTGTTCTACTTCCGGTATTGACAGCGAGCGTATTGCTTATTGTTCCGGATAATTAAATCATCAAGCCGAGTTTGAATCTTCCCTGAAGCTGCTAATATGTACTCGGTACTCATACCGTTGTGAAATATCTCTTTGCACAATTTTTTGCACAGTCGTGTCATTACGTAACTAGACAAAGATATGATATAATAATTGTATAAAATGGTTGGTTGGTTGGATTTTACAGCATGTCAACCTTGTTAGGATTTTCTGATATATATATTTATTATATAATAATATATACAAATACGGCACAAGGCCAACATGGGGGAGGGGAAATAAGGTCTGGTCATCTCTATCCTAATATCTAACTTAACTAGTCTCATTCATAACCCTATTCATACTACAAATTCCTTTCACCACAAAATCAAGTCACACCACAAACACCAAAACATCCTATTCCCTCTATGAATTACCTATACCTAAACCCTTATATACATATTTGTGAGGGAGGGCGGAAATGATATTTATTTACAGTAAAAATAAAATACCCTCAATGAAAAACAAAAAAATAAAATTTGATAAAATAAAATGATTAGTATGGCCCCACCTCACTTAATAATTATGGCAGAAAAGCTAGTTCGTCGGTCGAAAAATTGCTTAAAGGATAAAACGAAAAGCAAAATAAAATTAGAATTTAAATAAAATCTTCCTCAAGCATCCGCCGAACTTTAATTTCTGTCATCTAATGGGGAGGGGACGGGGGAAAAAAAAACGAAATACACAGGAACTAAAAAAGTGCGATTTTCTGATATAATTATATATTATATAAAAACGAATTTATATACAAATGTGGCACAAGGCCTAAAGGGGGGAGTGGGGTAAGAGACTGGTCTTCACTATCCAATCTTTTAACTTAACTATTCCCATTCGTGACCGATTCATTCAACAATTTTCCATTCACCATAAAACTCATTCACACAAAAGTCACCAAAACATTCCATTCACTCTATGACAGTCCTACACTCAACCCATATTTACATATTTTGAGGTGGGGGGGAGATGATACATATGTACAAATATAAACCCCAATGAAAAGATGAATGAATAAAAAAATAAAACAATTTTGTCAAAAAAATAAGAATGATTATTAGTATGGGCTCCCCCTCATTTACTATTAATGGCAGGATTTTCTGATATAATTATTTATTATATAAAAATTATATAAATATGGCACAAGGCCTAAAAGGGGGAAGGGGGAAAAGGTCTGGTCATCTCTATCCTAATCTCTAACTTAACTAGTCTCATTCATGACCTTATTCATGCTACAATTTCCATTCACCACAACAATCAATTCATACGACAAGCACCAAAACGTCTTACCCACTCTATGGATTACCTAAGTCTAAAAACCCTTATATACATATTTGTGAGGGAGGGGGGAAATGATATTTATTTACAAAAAATCCCCTCAAATGAAAAACAAAAAAAATAAATTTGGTAAAATAAAATGATTAGTATGGCCCCTCACTTGCTAATTATGGCAGAAAAACTAGTTCGTCGGTCGAAATTGCTTCGAGAAGTAAAACGAAAGACAAAAATAAAAAATAAAATTCAAATTAAAAATTCTCAAGCAGCCGGCGAACTTGCAGTTCTGTCATCTAATGGGGAGGGGTGGGGAAAGAAGAAACTAAATACACAGGAACTAAAAAAAGAAAGGCCAATGATCTTTCATTCTCTAGCTAAGTTAAACAATAAATTAAACAAAATTCTTCACAACCTAGTCTAGCTTATCTGGGTTGGGTCGACAATATTCCTTCCACTTACCCAATATTCTTTTTAGGTCCCAGGAACTTCCAAAATGAATTCAAGGTCGGCACCTTTCACTCGACACAATCGCGAGAGCTTCACCCACCTTTCGTTGAACACCAATGAAGAGAGTCTTTTCTTCTCAGACCGAATTTTAACTTTAATTTGGTGCTTATAAAAAGCAACCAAGGCCTGAGATGAGAAAGACTCGCCTCCATAATGCTCCTTCTTTCGTGTCGTCCATATCACGACTCTCATAACGCCGAGTAGGCAGAGTAAAACATAAAGTTTATTTCTGTCAAGCGTCGTTACCACATTGCTTAAAACAGCCCGGACATCAAGGGTAAAGGGCTTTCCATTCTGCATGCGAACCATGAAACCTTCAAGAAGCTTCAAAAGTGGTTTTACAACAGGGCAGGTGAAGAAGGCGTGCTCAAGCGACTCCTCCTCCCCTTACACCTGACGCAAACTGGCGGCGTTGCCAATCCCGCTTTTTTCAACCTCTTGCCGACCCAAAGCGCACCCCGAATCACCAGCCAGGTGAGTGAAGCCTCGTCATTGTTGAGACTGCTCAACCCGGGAGCCCAAGGCCACAGCGAGCGACCTCCGCCTTCGTCAAACCGAGCTTTCTGATCAAATCATCTTGAACGGCCCCCCTCACTAACATTTGATATAATGCCTTGCGTGACAGCGGCCGGTCATCAGTGAGGCCTAACTGTAACCTCGAAAGAACTCGAAGTGCGTGCCGACACTCGCGATAGAAGGAGCATTCATGTCTAGGTAAACGCTTGGCCTCCCCATTCTCTGAATGCACACTTCTCAAGGCCGGAAAAGCCTTCTTGGCGTCTTCTTTCCAAAAGTCACCGGATTCGTCGTGTTCTGAAACCGTCCGACCTAAGAAAGTGAGGCGTAACGTATGACGTCTCGTCTCAATGTTCGGAACTCCTAGGCCGCCCTCAGAAGGATGAAGGCAACAGATATCGCGACGCACCATAGGAGCTCGCTTGCCCAGATAAACTGGAACAGGGCTCTTTCTAATTTAATTAGATCGGTGGACGGGATAGGGAGAACTGATAACCGGTAAAGGATGAGGGGGTAGATGTACGTACTGCACACCTCTGCCCTCCCCTTTAAGGAGAGTCTCCTCCGTGACCATATGCCGATAGCGGCCACGACCTTTTCCAGAATTCCCGACCAGTTTTTCTCCAGCTGAAGATCAGGACCGAACCAGACGCCGAGTATCTTGCACGGCCCGTCCGTCCAGCTGAAGGGCCGGGAAGAGCACAGCCCTTCCACGAACCCAACCGAAGACCTATCGACTTGTCTCGGTTAATCCTAGCCCCTGTTACCATTTCGTACTTTCCGATTTCTATGCTGACTTGCTCGGCTTCGGCTCTACTTGTTACAAAAATTGTAACGTCATCAGCATAGGCGGTATATTTGGCTGAGTTATTAGCATCAGCCAAAGTGATACCGCGCAGGACCGGGTTCGCCCGTAACTTGCGAAGGAAGGGCTCCAACGCAAGTATGTAGAGCATGGGCGACAGCGGACACCCTTGACGAATCGATCGAGATAAAGAGAAGGGTTTCGATCTTACCCCATTCACTTCCACCATGACTCCGGGGGACGCATACAGTAAGCGAATCCAGCTGCGAAATTTTACACCGAAGCCGGCCGCAGACAGAACAGCCTCCAGAAAACCATGGTCAACCCTATCGAAGGCCTTGGACTGATCTAAATTGATCAGCGCGGCATTACCGTCGACTTTTTCTATGATCGTGCGAATTGTATGCAGACTGTCCTGAATAGTCCTGCCCTTCACAGCACAAGTCTGTTCAGAGGCAATTAGACTAGGCAGGGCAGTCTGCAAACGATCTGCCAGGATCTTCGCCAAAATCTTTAAGTCAGTGTTCAACATCGTTAAAGGCGAAAGTTACTAACCCCATCCCCACCATGTTTGCTCTTACGTAGTAACTTCACAACCCCTCGGTGAAGCGTCGGGGAATAGTCCCCTGCCTCATCCAGTTGTTGTAGACAGTCACCAGCAAGGGTACAAACATGGGCGACAGCCTCAAGTACACTTCGTAGGGCAGACCATCAATCCCGGGGGTCTTTCTAACCCGACCGACTTCAACGCCTGCCGTACTTCGTCTTCCGTAATGCGCCCCTCACACCCAGCTGCTTCCGTCTCCTCAAGGCGAGGGAAGTCAGCGAGATAGGTGTCGAACTGAGCAGAGCTCAGCCCGGGCTCCCTAGTGAAGAGCTTCTGGTAGTAGTCAGCGAACTCCTTGCAAATATCTTTGTTTGTGGTCCGCCGATGTCCGTCCGGCGACGTGACACTCGCAATATGCCTTTGCTTGGCGGCCCTTAGCTCTTCCGCTCGCAGTTCACGAGCCATATTCGCTGCTTCGCAAGACATTCTTTTTAACCTAGCCCTAACTACCTGAGCTTGGTACTTTTTGTTATCAGATAAAGCCAACTCAGCCCTAGCTATGTTAGTAGCTAAGCTATCTCCCTCCCGCACGGCCCTATCTAAACTATCGCCTAACACTCTTTGCTCCGCTAGTCTATCTAGCTTGAGTCTCTTACTGTAATCGGCAGCAAAGGACCTAATTCTATCCTTAAGCCTACGCCACCAGGCATTTCCTATTACAGCACCCGTCAATTCCCTCTTAACTGTTAGTTCTAGCTGGCTAATGAATTCTTTGTCTTCCAACAAAGAAGTATTTAATTTCCAATAGCCAGACAACCTAACCTTAACCTTATCTAATTTCAGCTTGACACAAACCATTCTATGGTCAAAGCCTCCTAAAGCTTCAAAACTTGGACCTTCTATAAGATCTAGATCGACTCGCCTAACTAACACTCTGTCGATATAGCTAGACAGCTGACGACCAGAGGCGCCCTTACCGGTCCAAGTCCATTGTACCCCATCTGGATGCTCTTCACGGAATTTATCGACGAGATCAAATCTCTCGACAAAATCCCTGAAGTGTTTGGCATCCAGGTTGTTAGTGGCCCTAGACCCTTCCCCCCTGTCTAGTTGGGGATCAAGGACGGCGTTCCAATCACCCGCTAAAACTAAACGTCTTGATGACGTCACATACGGCTCGATGCGCCGAAAAAAGTCGGGAAGCTCGCTCGTCGCATTAGGCCCATAAACCCCAATGAAACGAAAAGCTCTTCCTTCTATGGTAGCATCCAGCACGCAAAGTCTTCCCTCCGGATCTGAAAAAACAAAAGAACATGACGCATGCAGATCTCTGCTAATCAGCCAAGAGACACCCCGAGAACGACCATCAAAACATGCTGAAAAAGGTTCGTAAACCTCTGACAGAATATCTTCACGGAAGTAGGAATCAAAGCGAGTCTCTTGTAAGCAGCATATATGCACTCACGACTCTTAAGCCGTTCAAGGAGACGTTTCCTTTTTGATGGCGACCTAAGGCCGCGAGCATTCATACTTACCGACTTTAGTTCCATTAAGGGTTCACTGGAGTTGGGCCGTGGACCGAACATGTCTGGGGACAGGACACCGATGGCATCGCTCATCGAGTCATAACCCAATTCTTTTGTCATGACACCGTCATGAGCGATGCCACCAATGTCCCGTGGGTAGGTTAACTTAAGGGCCCTATAGAGGGATGGGTGGAGATAAACAGGACCCTCCCCAAATCACACTTTAAGTGATTCGCCTCAGTTACGATGTATGAGAGTGGGCCGAAGGTCTCGTTAGCATCAGCCAACATGCTCTCAATGGGCCGGCCTTCGACCCACTCTCATAACTGACAACACCTTACAGTTCGGGAAGTTTTGGGTCCTCTACATCCTTATTATCTACGATTTTAAAGTTCTGCAGGACCCCCAATTCTTTCTTGTTTGGCCTTCAGCTTGGAGTGGTTCTGCAGGATGTCATCACGCACCCTGCAGACGTTCTTTCCCACTCCAAACATTACCCATTCTTTTTTTTTAAATTTAGTTAGTTCCTCATCGGAACTGCCCGCAGAAACACTCCTCTGCCTTTTTTTGGGGACTGATTTCCGGTATCCATGGGGGATGCTGGTATTTTGACAGGGAGGAAGTTGGGTCGCCTTGGCGTGTTTTTGGGGGACTTTTGGATGGGGGACTTGGACGGGGTCTTTTTTTTTGAAGGGGTTTGTTTGGGACTGCTTCACAGGGGGATGGGTCCCCTTCTGCCCCAATACTGTCATCTTTGGGGGCGGCATGTCGCTGGATGTTGATGTTGAAGCTGGTGGTGGTCTTATGGTTCTGGGTGAAGGTGCCTTCTTCTCTGGAGACTTGCGTGCCTCATCCAGACCCTTCTTCCACTCCAGCAGCTTTGGAATTTCTCTTTCCAGGACTGTGGCACACAACCTTTCCTGGGAAGCAAACGACTTTGGGGACTCTCCTACTACTGTAGTGTCTCCCTGGGTACCTTTAGGGATTGAGGTGCATCTGGTTGACCTTCCTCCCACCTTTACCTACAGTCATCCACTTGTCCTTTGATCCCTCTGCAGAGATCATAGAGGTGGTCTCGGAGAAGCATTGACTGCAGGCGAGACTACGGGAGCCTCCTTTGTGCCTTTAAACTATTGTGGCTGAGAGGGCATTTGGTTTTTTGGTGGACGCCTGAGGCGCTCCTTTTCGCCCCTGGCACTTTGCGGAGAGGGACCAGTTTCTCCACATTGCCAACACACGGTTTCGCCCGGTGACGATGACATTAAGTCGGCGTCCCTCAAAATCCAACCAGTTGGGAAGCGGCATAAAAGGAGTCCGGTACTAAGCATAACATCATATGCCCACTCCCCGCGCATAACGTCCCAATTGGCGTTGATTACTTGACCAAACTTCATATATGCGAGCAGTTAGATTTTCCTCTTTGAGGTAACTGGGCACCTCGCACACTGTGACCGTGGTCCTCGCGCGCCTCATATACTCGACCCTCACGATGTGTTCTTTGGTCTCAAAAGTATATTTAGTTAGGGCACGGCCTCCTCTTCAGTCGGCAACAGCACGTCCCAATAAGGTATAGTCTCCAGTTACAATCGATATATAACTTTGACTCCCAGGGAGGTCAGGATTCTAATGACCATGTCTTTTTTAACCTTAACGGTTTTTCTAGTGGCAACGGTCTACGATAAAGACAGACACAATTCTTTTCTGTAGGTCTAGTTTATGCTGCTCCAAATTGAACATCATGCCCTTTTCCTCAACCTCTGAGAAAATGGCACTAGCCCCTCTGTGAGCAGATCGGCAACATCGATCTTTAGTTTTGGAGGAGCACTCCACACATTTTTTAGGAGAGTCCCCACTGGTCTTATTCGTGTTATTTTCATTTTTCTTTTAGGAAGAAGGAGAATTACCAATTGGTTTCTTTCTTCTTCTTTCTTTTTTTTGTCATTTTGCCCCTTTTCATTAGGGGACTTAAAAAGGGCCTTTTTGGCCGAGCCGGAATTCCGGTCGGCCATAAGGCAACGTAAAAAGAGGGAAATAACACCTTACCTTTTTAATGATTTTTGTTTTTTTCTGGTTGGGTTCTGAAATTTTTCTTTTGTGTGTGTGTATAATTGGCCCTAACAAAGGTTTGTGAGCCACAGTCCGGGAAGCTGGAGTTTCCGAAGGTCAGTTGAAGGAAAAGAGGAAAAAAGGAGAAATGCAGTCTTTGGTGGTCTTGAATGAAAAAAGGATTGACTGAAGAAGAAAAAAAAAGAATGAAGAAAAAAATGAATGAAAAAAAAGTCTTTCTTATATAACCAGTGCTGGTTACGCTCGGACGCACACCGGTCGCGCCCACACCCTGCTTCAAAGAAACAGAGGGGGAAAATGGATTTTTGGATATCAGGTGTGTACCGGATGGCCGCTTCTACTTATGGACTCGCCGATAAGCACGTGACCTGTGAAGGCAACCTCTTATCCCAATCACTGGCAGTGCTCTGCTGCTGTTGTTGTATTTATACTGGTGATTCTAAACTTAGCTAACTGCTACTTGGATCCTTCTTGGACGTTCGGACTATACCACAAGACTTATTCACTTACCCAAAGGATTCTCTATCACGGGACTTATTCACTTACCAAAGGATTCTTATCACGAGACTTATTCACTTTACCAAAGGAGTTCTCTATCACGACTTATTCACTTACCAAGGATTCTCTATCACGGGATTATTTACTTACCAAAGATTCTCTATCACGGACTTATTTACTTACCAAAGGATTCTCTATCACGGGACTTATTCACTTATCAAAGGATTCTCCTATCACGGGACTTATTCACTTACCAAAGGATTCTCTATCACGGGACTTATTTCATTTACCAAAGGATTCTCTATCACGGGACTTATTCACTTACAAAAGGATTCTCTATCACGGGACTTATTCACTTACAAAAGGATTCTTCTATCACGGACTTATTAACTTACCAAAGGATTCTCTATCACGGACTTATTTACTTACCAAAGGATTCTCTATTCACGACTTATTCCTCTCTCTCTCGGACTTATTCACTTACCAAAGGATTCTCTATCACGGGACTTATTTATTACAAAGGATTCTCTATCACGGGACTTATTCACTTATCAAAGGATTCTCTATCACGGACTTATTCACTTATCAAAGATTCTCTATCACGGACTTATTTACTTACCAAAGGATTCTCTATCACGGGACTTATTCTTTATCAAATGATTCTCTATCACGGGACTTATTCACTTACCAAAGATTCTCTATCACATGACTTATTCAACTTACCAAAGGATTCTCTATCACGGGACTTATTCACACAAAGGATTCTCTATCACGGACTTATTCCACTTACAAAGGTTTTGACTTTATTCATACGGATCCCCATCATTATTCACTTACCGAAAGGATTTCTCTATCACGGACTTATTCACTTACAAAGGATTCTCTATCACGCGGCTTATTCACTTACCAAGATCTTATCACGGATCTCTCTCTTNAAAAGAGAGACGATAGACACTCAGAAATATCCCACATTTCATCGAATATCTATCACAGGGAAGCTTTCCTAGCACACCGACCCAGCTCTACAATCACAAGCAGAAGATGATTGTTACTGCACCATGACAATTGTTATATATATATAAATATATAAGTATAGTATATATATATATATAGTATATATATATACGAAGATTTTAATTTGCACTTTTTGGGGATTCTGAGTGTTTGGCTGACATGGTAATATGTTTATGAAGAGAATATTTCTGTGACTTCTAAAGATGGTCGCACGTTGTTAGACGTTGATTATCATGAACAATACTCGTTACTTCTTATTTTGTTCCGTGCACGTGCCAGTACATCTAATAACTTTACTGCTAAATGCACCTTTAACGTCACTGAGAACTTCAGCGCAAGCCTTCCTAGCACATATATGATAAATAGAGGCGCGTGGTCCGTAATGTTAGAAGTCGTAGGAGAATGGACTCTCCCAATGCGAGTTCAAAGTTCTGGACGAAGCGTTGGAATTTCACATGGCAGCTAATACCCTGTGGGAAAAGGTATGAATCCAATTCTCCGCTCGAGCTTGGGTAAAGTACAGGGCATATGGATCTCTTAAACCATTGGGCTAGGTAAGAACGCAGTTAGGAGAAGGAAAACTCTGAAAATTCAAACCATGTGTAAACTTCGCGTTTTAAAAAAATTGACCTTGTCGTCGCAATCCTGCTCCGTGCGGAGGGGTTGTAAAACATATATATGATAAAAAGCGTTGGGGGGTTTGCCTGATCAAGGGCTGTAAGGTTGTGACTATGAAATAGGTTGGCTAAGGATTTACGTTGATAAGTCGAAGCGACCGACGTGGAGTGGGTTTTGGATTTCATGGACTGCTCAACCTTTCTTAACGGAATTCAATTCTTCGGCTTCCTGGGTGTACGGCCTGTATGGGATGAAGGAGGTCTCATTTTTTTTCCGAGGTAGGATGGGGTTTATCAACAATATTTTTTTATTGGTAGAAACTGGGTTTGAATGGAAGTTTACAAAGGAATAGTGGCAATATAATTACATCGAATATGATATATATAATATATATATACTACTATATATATATTATATATATATTATATACATATATAGTATATATTCATATTCCGTGTTAGTTATATCAGAGCGGCATGGGTTAGAAATTGATTTAGGAAGACTACCACTCAGTGCTAACCCCGGTCGCAAGTATCAGGATCGCTTTTTGTGATTTCAGATCTTCAAGTAAATGACGAATGTTTTGCAATGCTTAATGGTCCGAACGTGGTATGATATAAGACGGTAATATATATATGCTAAATATATGATATTAGTATATATATATAGTATAGTATAGTCGTCATCAATCATCAAATCATCATCATCCACGGCTGATTAGCAGGGATTATCCATGACAGATATCGTCTGTCCAGGCCATCCCTAACATACATTATTCTCAAAAGGAGTATTCTATGCAGCATCGCTGTAGAATCCGCATCAGAGCTGGTCAAATGTACGTCTTTTTGGTCGGCAAAAATTATTTTAACTATGACAAAGTTTGTTTAGTCTTAATGGATATCTAGGAAAATGAATTGTTTAAACGAAAAAAATGCATAAGAGTTGCCTGCAATCTTTTTAACTCTCGTCCCACTCCCTGGTGCTGTCGAAGGATGGGGGCGTTACAGAGACGCCGACATATGAAAGTACACCTTATAGACCTTGTAGTAAAAAAGCTTATATCTGTGTACATTGAGTGAGAAGCGGGGACATGTTTGAAATCTGGTCAAGAGTGAAAACGCGAAAATGTCAGCTGCCCTATATCTCTCATCTGAAGCAGGCACTGTTGATTATACCCCAAATGGCGACCAACGTTTGTTGGTCGTATATGACGATCCTCCAGACGATTTGGTCGAGTGTCTTTCCAATAGAATCGTCGGGTCAACCCTCCACATGCGGATGTTCCATGGAAATACGAATATATTTTTTCCTCCGATATTGTAGGATTAGTCATGTCTTTTCGTTTTTATACATGTTTCATTAATTAGTTAATCGGTCGTTAAGACAGTGTCGATCGCGACACGGAAGTTGCAAGAACCTAGACGAGGCAGTTTGGCGTTTCGCTCAGCACGACATCTTTGAGAAGAGGTCACGGACCCATCTCTTCTGGCTAATATTGGGCTACGATCGTGATGGGGTAGAAATAGGTATTCTTAACCTTGTTTAAAAGTGTTACATAATTCATTAGAACCTAATATTTATGGTGCGACATAGTGTAGAAATCAAACTGGCCGTTATAAGCTGCAGCCCATCGGCCTAAAGGATTTGAATGACAAGGCCTTGATCTGAGTCCTGAATCCTTCCTCCGGTGATACCGTGAGAACCGGTAGATGAGATATTGCCATTTATGCTCTTAGGACGTTAGAAGTTACACACAAAGAACACGTGTATCAATAACATTAAACCATGAAGGCTGGTCCTCTGGTGGATCACATCCCTATTCTCTACATACGTCACCGTCTCTCTCAATAGCAATGTTCCACTTTGAATGAGAGCATGTATCCATGCTCTGTGTAAAAATTCCTGTTGACTATTCTTTGAGCCACTTCTACAGCCAGATTTCACTTCCTCGCCCTGGAATAACTATGTTTGTTTTCTCAAACCTTCTTTCATGGGCCGAAGAGATGATTAGTCCCCTGAAAACGCTAAATCTGGTGAGTATGGGATGCGTAAACGTTGCCACGCGAAAATGAGGGGAGATGTTCTTCGCTTGTTTTTTTGATTGCGCTTGTGTGTAGTCGAGCATCTGTCATCCAGAATGGTTTTCAGCTTGCTTATCGAACAAATAAAGAATACAACAAGTAGTTCCAGCTAGACGTTAACTGCGAGAAGTAATCACTTCCGCCTTTTATTATTAACAACACCGGTACTTATCCGTTTCTTTATCAATAACAATGGCGCGAAAAGGTGCTTCTCGTTTTTCTTTATTTAACCAATATACGCACAGCAGAAGAGGAGATTGTCGATAGGCCATTTTGGAATACAGATCGTCGGATTCTGGCTCTGGGAGCCTCGTTAGGGTCTCATTGTATTGCCTTAGATTTATAAAACTAACTTTGAAAAGTTAAACTGAGCCGTCCCAGCCTTTTGAGTTCGTCATAGTATTACCGCTAAGCGAACTGTCCCCCGTGTGTCCCCGGCTAAGTCTAATGCAATGTCGTAAGGTCACCACAAGCAGGAATAATTCACCACAAGTTCTCGCCCAACGCTCCATGCCGTCCAGTCAGCTCAGATGGTGCATATAGAGTAAATAGACCGCGTGGCACAGAGATACACAGAAGCCAGACTGGGAACAGCGTGTAAGGCCACGCCAACTGACCCGTGATCGTATCTACCAGTGAGAGCTAGTATTTCGTTGAGTGTGGATCCATAGTATTGACCTAAGCGAACTGTCCCGTGTGTCCGGCTAAGTCCTAATCATAGTCGTAAGGCACCACAAGCAGGAAGTAATTCAAGCGGAAAGATGGTATTATTTTTGAACCATGCTTTTCCGTCCGTTTAACTTTAGTTTACTGTCTGTAATGCTTTGGGAATGTTTAAAATTTCTAAATTCATCTTAATAATTCGCCGTTGGAAGTATTCTTTGTTATTCTTTTTGGTACTACTTAGATAGTAATTTCTGAGCTTCCTTTATGTTTTGCACATTGGGATTATGTTTGGATTCTTTTTAATATGTCAGGCATACTTTTTATGTTATCTCGTTTTTCTCTAAACTGCTTTGACATCCGCAAGGGAAGTGTGTATTTGTGCTCGATTGATCTCGGTTCGGTATGGCCCGCAGCTTCTGCCTTCTGAGTGGGTGGTAGACAAAGTTTTCATATCGTCATTTTGGAGTAAAGTCTTTCAGATATCGCCTGAGAATAGCAAACTTGTTTCTCAAGTGAAATTGATTGCAATTCGCCTAGTGGCAAAGTGTGGACCATCAATATGTACACATTTACCCAGTTTGTTTCTGCGATCTTTACTTAGACAACTTGTGATCGAAAGATACTCTTCAAAAGAAGAGTTATCCAACGCAGTTCATAGCGCGTTTATGCTGCAACTATGTGTTTATAACGGCAAAATGCAGAATTCTCTTAACTCAACCAGCAAACAAAAATTTAATTTAATAGCAAATATAAAAACCTAGACACACTAGGCACAACAAGCTTTCATAGTATGGGCAAGCGAAAAGAATTCATACTTAAAAGAGGTTGCCCTCATCACAATCCTTTTTTTTCTTTAAAGCAGTTTAAAAAAAACACCTGTCGAGCTTGCAGAGGGTCAAAGCTCCCAATGGGGCACCTTGTTTGGGCGGGTGGGTGGCGACCATGATGCTTAAGGATAGAGCTCAGAGGATGAGCAGTTCATGACATACAATACTCAACTTTGGCCCTATCTTGGGCTAGACAGGGCCGGTCGGAGAGGCCCCCCTCCGATAAATCGGCTGGGTCCGTCAGCCCTAGACCTATATGATTTTCCACTCTTATTGCCCTTATGCAGCCCCAACCTCCTTTTTTATCATATGGGCTGCTAGAAGGCAGTGGCTGGGCGGGTCTACATGTCCTGGGAATGACGCTTAAAACTCTATCTGATGGTGAGGGTTCCAGTTCTGGAGGTTGGGGAAATGTGGAGCACCTTCAATCAACCATTGCTATCTGGTCCACTCTTGACCGGAGTGGGTAGTCTGTTAGGTCCCATCTTATGGGTTAAATAGAAAAATGTTTTATAAAAATATTGTATTATCCATTAAGAATTGATTAATTTTCAAACTTATGGATTAATGACCACCGAGGTTGATATGCCGTAAAACAAAAACAAACCAAAAAACAAGGGGGAAGGGGAGGTGGAGTAGGCTATAATCTTACACATAACCTATTATTTAGAAGAAAATAGAAAGAAATAATTAGATCGATAAAGAAAAAATATATGTAAATATATAAATATTTTTTTTAAGTTATAAAAGAATAATGATAAGACTCAGGTGACTAGACCTCAGTTCACAAGAGAAATTCCATATAGATAATGTTTTTTTGAGCTTATGAAAGTATATATTTACCAAACCCTCACGCAACGGGCAGGCTGCGACTCAAAAGGTCAAATTACATGGAAAATACAAACACAACACTTACGTAATATTATTTCAATGCATGCTTTAATCCAGCTTCTATTAATTTCGGGGACATCTTTCCAGGAACGCGAATTTATCAGTTTTTCTTTAGCGGCGAATTATGTTTAAGTCTTTCTCCAACGCGTACCCACCAATCTCTATATAAAAGATTGGAGTATTTTTAGAGCAAGTTTAAACGATAAATAGTGTGAAGTTTTGTGGCATAATATTTGGATCTCTATTTTTTTTCGGCAGTAGGCTAGTGTGCTATGCTGTAACACAATATTGTTATGTTTTTTCGTTAGGTGTTGGTGTAGTGATAGGTCTCACTACCTCGCATAAACAGTAGGTTAGAATTAACACGATATATCTTAATTAACATACACATTCCATAATATATATTATATTTATATATATATATTATATATATATATATATATATATAATAGTATATTTGTCTCGCTTTGTTTAGGTAATTAGTAGCATTCTATATTCCACTTTGGAGACTTTACGCAACGAACGCAAATGTAAACAACTTTTAGCTATTTCAGCCGACAGTATATTTGGGAGAATATGTGCTTTTGTTAATTTAGTCAGACCTAATTTTTGAAAGTTAATTCATTTATGTTTAATTAGGGCGGGATTTTAACTACTTAAATGTGAGGCTAAACAATCAATCTCTGAATATATATTTCGACCTATTGGTCTCATCAGCAGAGCTATAGATACGAGGACCGCCTAGCGTGTGACTCGACCCTTTGGGCCGAAAGCGGCACGCCGGCATCTTACCAGAGATTTGAATTTTTTCTCGATTTGTTTAGCCTCACATTTAAGTAGTTTAAAATCCCCCTAATTAAACATAAATGAATTAAACTTTCAAAAATTAGGTCTGACTAAAATTAAAAAGCACATAAATTCTCCAAATATAACTGTCGGCTGAAAAATAGCTAAAATTGTTTACATTTGCGTCGTGCGATATAAAGTTTCCAAAGTGGAATATAGAATGCTACTAATACCTAAACAAAGCGGAGACAAATCGCGGTTTCTGTTTGGCGTGATGCTAAGATGCCGGCGGTGCCGTTTCGGCACAAGGGTTCAAGTCACACGCTAGGCGGGTCCTCGTATCTAATAGCTTACTACTGATGAGACCTAATAGGTCGAAATATATATTCAAAATTGATTTTGCTCGATTTGTTTTAGCCTCACATTTAAGTAGTTAAAATCCCGCCTAATTAAACATAAATGAAATTGCATATATAATATTATTATATATATAATATATTATATTATATATAATTTAATATGCCAACCTTATTGGTAAATCCTCGTGTGAGAAAAAAAACAGCAAATAGTTTTGAAATTGTAAAAAGATGATACTACCAAACATCCACCGGGGAGAAAAACATTTTTGAAAAAAATAAAAGAACCAAATAATCGTACCAACAAAAAATAATCTATTTAGTACAATATTTTGGAGAAAAAACACATTTATATGCATATATATATATATATAGGAGATATATATATTCATATAAACGAGCCACTAGGAGACTAAAGCTAATAAGTAAAAAGTGCACTCAATATTCAAGTAGAGTGCAAATAATAAAGATAAATTTAATGAGGTCAGACGAACCTACTAAAGTTTCCGCTTTAATGCTCTTCAGGGCTGAGATCGTGAGTCAGGATCGTCAGCCCGAAGCGCATTAAGTGAACTTTTAGTAGGTCGTCTGACTCAATTAGATTATCTTTTGTATATAATAATATAAAGAAAATAATGAAATTGAATAGGAAACGTGAAATCAGTCTCTTCTGCGTGGCGTTCTAACAACACACATGACGTATATTTATAACGCCGCACCAAAAAAGAAAATATATATATAAACACACAAGACCGCGCGTCCATTTCAAAAACAGTATCGTGTAGGATGAAGATACTTCGAAATTAATTAAACATTGGCACTATTTTATAACAGCATTGTAAATTGGCCTTTGAAAATAATAAATCAATTATACTTTACATACTAATACTATCTATTGATATTATAAATATTCATCGCTAATGTTGTATAACTGGACCGCGCCAAGAACCCTTGTATTATAAAAAATCAATAAGAATTATATCTTTAATTTCCCAGTTGTGGTGCAGAACTGAGAGTCGTTAACGAGCAGTTTACATACATGGAGTTCCTTTGGAGTTCTCTGCAAGCAAATGCTCGGACCTGATCTCCCGTCTGCTTAATTGATGTCGCACCGTGATTTTTTCTTATTATCGTCGCAATCATGTGTCCCCACGCCTCTTTGATCAGCCCCTAACGCAGTTTATTCCTGTAGACACCCTCTTCGCCCATCCGCAGCCTATTGTGCATTGCTTATGGGCTACGTCAAAGATTCTGCTGTAACCTAACAGAGTGTCAAATGTACAGCAGCATCTTTAGGTGCCAAAGTCAGTTCAATGCCCATATCCTGTTTTTTGTTCCAGGACAGCAACTGGACACAACGGCACTACCTGCGTGAAGTCCGGTCTCCAAGGTGCAACCGATTGACGCGGCACATATTTACAATCTTACATGAAAAGCCGTTGACGTTATTTGCTTTCGGTGCATATTGGATGAGCTTAAATCCAGGAAATCTGCCTAGATTCAATAATTGGCAGATTCGTCTCTGGCTGCAAAAAGAAAAGCAAAATAAGTCGAGGCCAGAGTATGGCGCCCAATGAGGAAACAACTCACTAACAGATGGTTGTCGAATCTCGATTGCTACCATTAATTACCTGATGATGTTCTCACTTTATTTAGTATAATGTAGTTTATTTATTAAACTTAGCTTAGATGATGTGGAATTATTGTGATATAATGTGATGCTCTAATTCACCACCTGGGATTTATAGACTAGGCGAGATATGTGGTCTATTCCTTAGCCAATCACTGGCCATAAACTGTGTGGCTGATACATTACTTAAAGCATTGATTACCTATTTCACAGTAATACTTGCCACCATTTGCCAGGAAGGAGATTAGGATCTTTACCCGGAGGAATACCAATGGTTTCCTTAATCGGAGGCACTCATTTACCTAAGGAATCCCAATTTCCCCTGGACAAAGCTCTGGATTGAAGGCCAAGGGATGCATAAAAAACTTAACAGATGCGACACAAGGCCATGAACTATGGGGTGCCAATAGAAACAAACTCACTAGATGGTTGGCGAATCTTAGATTGCTAACCATTACTACCAAATGATGTTCTCGCTTAATTCACCTATTGTAAGTTTTATTTACTGAACTTAGCTTTGATGTGACACAACGGCAGAATTTATTGGCACCCAATGGGAGAAACAAACTCACTAAAACAATGGCTGGCAATCTAGATTGCTAACTATTACACAAGATGATGTTCTCGGCTTTATTCAACCTAATGTAGTTATTTCTAAAACTTAGCTTTAGATGTGGCAACAAGGCCGAGAAATTCAATTTGGCGCCCTAAATAAGAACACACATCACTAACAATGGTCCGCGAATCTAGATTGCTAACCATTCAACCAGATGAGGTTCACTTTGTTCAGCCTATGTAGTTTTTTTTACTAAACTATAGTCGTTTTACTAAACATTAATGTGGTGGGGATCACAGCAAGTCCTGAACGCAAAGGTTCCATCGATCAGTCCTAAACACTCGCAACGTATTCATGGCTCCAAAAATCCACATATCAAAGATTAATTTATTTGTCGACCGCTCGTTCTCGACAACAATAATACTCTGCAGTTTCTTCTCCCAGTCTGTGAGAATAAGTCCTTTAAATACTCCTCAATTTCGCCACATCCGGGCTTTCACTCATAATTGTCCGTGCAGCACGTGCGGACACTCGTCAGCACGGCGCGACCACTACATCCGGGCCACTATGCTATTTCTTATTTCACTGATCGTCCACAGCTCTCACATTCGAAGGAAGCGGGTTCGACTCTAGCGTCAGTCCTACCAGGCCAGGCAAAGCCTAGCCGCTTCCTTCGAAAATTACGGCAAGTCTTCACGCCCGCCACTCTCTCTGTCACATGCGTGTTGCACGAGGTAGGTCTCCTCTCTCACTACACTTACGCTTAGATGTGGCTCAAGGCCGGAGTATGACATGACAGGCCGTTTAAAAGTTTGTTTGTAACTTCGTCGTGGGTATTGATGACTTAAATCAGATATTTTTTCCAGATAAATATATGTTGAAAGACAATAGACATATTCTCTCTGGCTGCAAAAAAAAAAAACAAAAAGAACAAAAAACAAAAAACAAAAAACACTAAGCACTTATTATTGTTTAGTTCATTAGATATTCATATTAATCCAACGAAGACATTCTTCCTTCCACCCACCCCCTTCAACAAGGATCCTTTTATTTTGGCAAAAGATGGAAGCAGCCATCGAAACATAGAATCTAAAAAAACAGTGCCACCGTTTTTTGGCAAGCACCAGCTCGAAGTAATTAAACAAGATTTTCTTATTTGTTTATCGAGCTGAGCAAAAACAACTTCAGCGGTAAGCAAAAAATCGATTTTTTCTTGCTTGCGTGGCCATCTTTAATAGTCCTTAATGACTGTCGCCTCTAACTTTGTTTTTCTTTCTTTCTTTTCCCCACAATCCGCAGGGGTTTTTGTTAGCGAACAGATCCATAATGACTCGTCCCATTCTGTAAGTCTCCACCCTGCAGGGTCTTTAAATGGCGGTCACGTGTATTGACCGAGTCAACACGTCAACCTCTCCATCGACCCTTTGTTAAGCAAACACAAAGGTGATTCTTGCAAACCTTTTTTTTCTTTTTCTTTTTTTCTTTCTCTTTTTCCGCTTCTTGCCGACACATTAGGAGCGGTTCACGATCGTGGGAGTCTCAGGTTTGTAATGTTGTATACCCTTCTCATTATTCTTCCTTACTTCTATTCTTTCTGCTGTCGTCTTTGACATCTTAAGTTCTTCTAGGTCTCTTCTAGCATCTTGGTCTTCGTCTTGGCGACTTCGTTTGGATGTCGGTCGCACCCTTAACTCATTTCTTCTCTTAAATCAGGTCTTGTTACAAGACGTTCATTAATCACAAGACTGTGTTAATTTCTTAAGCTTTTTTTATTTCCTTAACTATACATTTCATGTAACTAAATATCTGACTAACATAGCGTGCGTATGCAGTGAGTTCAAGTTAAGGCAGAAACATCTTTTCTCTGCCGACGTCAAACTGAAAACTGAGGACCACCAAGGTCCCATGTGACTTCACGTATTTTCGCGGGGTTTTCTGTACTATTCCATGGAAAGTCCCGCCCGTGAATAAAAAGGGCTATTCCTTTAGAATTACAGGGTATTGACAATAACCTTATGCAACCGCATAGATTATGTAACAGTAAGGGTTAAGACTAGACTACAAATATACAACACCCGGTGAGGATCAAACTCAATATACAGCATAAATGTCAATTTCTGTCTATCTGCGTATAACCAATGATCCGATCGTGAAACTTTATATCCGTGAAGATAACTAAAAAATAAAATATGGACTTTTGGGGGGTTTTTTTTGGCATTTGATATCTGTGATTCAGTAATAATGGATCTGTGAGACTAACTTTTTGCCGACCCCACTTCTACCTACTTCTAGTATATATCTATAAAGGGCAGTTGGTGTGTATGTATGTATGTCCGGATGAAACTACAAAAATAAAACAATTAAGGACAAAGTAAATATATATATATACACATTAAATATCACCGGTTATTGCTTTTTTGAGTAAAAAAAGATAATTAAAATATAAATTCAATTGTAACGGCATGTATTTTTTTGCTTGATATTTTAAGTAGTAAGACATTATTTTTTTTTTCTTTTCAGAGAGTCTGTGCACTTATATCAACTTTAATCAGACGTAGGGGTGCAGACCCCGACCTCTTTTTAAAACGATTTGCTTTTGAAAAGGAAGTTCGGTTATTTTCGCTGCGGTGAGTGATTTGCAGAATTCCTCGGTCTGGGAAATCTCTAAAACCTGAAATGGTTAGTCACATGAGAAGTGAATGTAGCAAACTACCACGAAAGGAGTACAGCGACTGGGCATCTCTGGGATGGGAAAGGTGATTCACTGTGAATTTCAAAAATTTCTGGAGATCTGGGAAATGTAGAAGTACCCATTCATAACCATTACTCACAGATCCACTCTGACTCAGACTGTTGGTACCCTCAGTGGGTTAAATAGAAAAAAGAATGCAGAAAACTAACACGAAAGGAGTACAAGACTGGGCAACTCTGGATGGGAGGTGATTTACTGGCAATTCAAAATGCAGGGAATCTGGGAACCTTAAAAAAGAAATTGAATCTCTTATAACAGCACGCACAAACTATCGCCATAATAAACAATTATATCAAAGCAAAAATAGATAAAGACTCAAAAGAATAGCAAGTGTCAGTTGTGAGGTATAGGGATAACCCCTATATTTTTACGTGCATGTGGAATTGAATAAATTAAAAATAATTAAGTTTTTCTTAAACAACTAGTTTTACAAATGTATGTTATGAGTTTAAGAATTATGTAAACAAAAAGAGAATCGAATAAAATTAGTTTGGAAAATATGCTAGCAACAAATAGAAACAGTGTTAAATTCCAATGACAATAAATATGGCGTCATCGGAAACCTGGCACAGGTAACAAAATCCTCCAAATATCTACGTCAAATTACAAAATCAGCTGATATTTTATGAATGATTCAACTTAATAGATCCCGTAGACAATTACAAAAAAAAAAAAACAAATTATAAAAAAAGGCCCATTTTTTAGTTGAAGAAGCTTCATTTGGAAGTGAATATAGCAAACAAGCACAAAAGGAGTACAGAGCCTAAGGTCGACCGAGTGGGAAAGGTGATCCACTAGAATCGTGCAGAAATTAAATTTCCGAGACTATACTGCAAATGTTTATATGTACAATCTAGTCACTGAACCGCTTTGGTTTGTTCATCTGAGACTTAAGCGCAAAACGACCTGTTCAAGGTACTGGACGAATAACACCTTAGCAACAAGCAAATGAGATCGAATATAAAAGCCTAGTCAATAAAACAGCATTTGTGACAAACTTGCTCGACCGCTCAGTATTCGGCGAATAATAAATTGCGCAGTTCTAAGGGACTTTTAAGCAGTACAATTTATTATTGCATCATGTTATTCGCGCAGTTTTCTCTTTAATCCAACATATGACTTCTTGTTTGCTTGAACTTATTGCTGATTCCGTTTTTTAATAAGTGTTCTGTGTTGAATATCCTCAAGTAAGTACGTGATATGGTCTCAAAAGAAAAAATATCTCTGACAAAAAAAAAAAAATTTAATATATTATTATAAGAATACTAAAAGATATATAAAGAAACTAGATTCTAATTCTTTAAATTCCCGAACTGAATCAAAAGCAAAATTTGATCAACTGCTTTTGTGTGATTGATATCTCAAAGTTTTTCTCTTTCTGATTGGTTAAAAAAGATGACGTTAAAAAAAAACAATTTGGCACTCAGTTTGATCCTATGTTTTTACTTTTTAACAGAAGTCATGAAATACAAAACAGAATAATTTTTGGACGAATAAAGTTTGCAATCCCCACTTGAGAACTCGTCCTTTCTTAGATCCTTAATCGGCTACGTGACCACTGGCCCGACCAGTTTACCAGGGGTCGAATTCAGAGTTTTCCTTCTCCTAGACTGGTTGCCCTGTCGAGGTTAAAAGCCCTGACTACGCTCTATTTACCCATAGCTGAGGAGGAATAGTTCTGGATTTGGTACTGTGGCGGGTTACTTTCGTATTTTGGCCCTGGGGTGTTGTCCTGCCCGTTTTAGTTCGCTTTGGTTCCCGCTAGGGGCCGTTTTATATATAAGCGGTGGTTTGAACGTTCTTCCTCTTTTTCCTGTTCCCACGATCCTACGAAGACACATGGGTTAGACCTCTGGTCCCTACCCCCCTCTCGTTGGGGCTCTGGGGCCCACCCTTAACATTTGTTAAGTGAATTTATTACAAGCATGGACTATTTCTTAGTCTCATGTCTGTAACCTTTATGTTTTTCCTTCTACTTTTGTAATGTATTTTATGTATCACCTATTTATTATGTATCTTGTTTTATATCCATGTGCTTGTACATATAAATTTTGTTGTCTAACAATCCTTGGTCGGAGTTTTGGTATCTTCAAGTATCAATACACTTTAAAAATCTACAGTACCTTTCACAGGTATTACCATATGTGAACATGCAAACAGCCTCTTCTAAGGATTTGAACTCGTTCGTGGTGGCCAATTTCGCTACGACGGTACCGTTCACAACAACGCACCACCATATAGTTGAATAAAATTAAATGGACCAACATACACACGTCCATTCAGGGAAAAAAGTAAATGCCATTTTTTTATTTCATGTGAAGTGTATTATGAAATTAAGGCCTATATAGAGACCCTAAAGAAAGCTCAGCGCAAGAATTCCGACGAGTTTTAGACCCAACTTGCCCAATCGACAATATCTTCCTCTGCATGACATGCTCGTCTACAACACAAGCAATCCGGCAATGGAGAAAATCGCCTCATTCAGGTGGACACTTTACCGCATCCTCCATAACTCATCAAGATTAGCGCCTTATGACTATTATCCCTTCGGCCCATGAAAGACAAACATTATCCAGTGCGAGGAAGTGAATCTGTAGAGAAAGAAGTGGCCCAAAAAACAGTCAACAAATTTTTATTGGCCAGGGATACTCACTTCTCCATTCTATTGAGGAGAAAACGGTGACGCGGTGGAGACCTAGGGATGTGATCATCAGAGGACAGCTTCATTTTGATGTATGATACATGTCCTACGCGTTGGTAATTATGACGTCCCTAAACAAAATAACCAATTACTTTTTTTGAACTCAACCTATATGGAGGATATGGGGTGGATCCATCAGGGACCAGCTTCATTTTTATGTAATGATACATTTTCTGTGCTGTAATTATATCCGTCCTAAACAAAATGGCATTACTTTTTTATTCACTCTCATTCAAAGGTGAATATTGCTATTGAGAGTAACGAACGCACTATGTGGAGAGTGGGATGTGATCTGAAGAGGACGCCAGCTTCAATTTTTGACTATATGATACAATGTTCCTCGTGCTGGGAATCTATACCCGTCTAAAACAAACCATGGCATACCTTTTTAACTCACCTATTCGAAGGTGAAATATCGCTATTGAGGAAGAAAAACGTGAATATGTGAGAAGTAGGAAGCTGATCCAAAGAGGACCAAGACCTTATTTTGATGTATGATACATGTTTCTTTCGTCCTAAAAGATATTATATATTATATTATACCCCATCCTAAACAAAAATGGCATTACTTTTTGAAGTCACTCTCAATTCGAAATTGCATATTGAGAGAAACGGTGACTACTGTGGAGAAGTAGGATGGCCCACTGAGACCAGCTTCCTTTTGATGTATAATACCAACTATCCCTGTGCTGATAATTATACCCGTCCTAAACAAAATTCATTACCTTTTGACTCACTCTCAAAGAATACTGTGAAATCCATAGATTGTAGGTAGTTCAAACTATCAACGTACAATACTTTAACGGGCACGTAATTATCAGCACAGGGATGTTGTATTATACATCAAAAGGAAGCTGGTTCCTAAGTGGGTCACATCCCTACTTCTCCCACATAGTCACCGATCTCTCTGATAGCAATAATTCCTACATTCGAATGAGAGTGCGACTCAAAAGTAATGCATTTGTTTAAGGATGGTTAAATAATATAACATATATAATATCTTTTAGGACACAGAACATGGTATCATACATTCAAACAATGTACTGGTCCTCTTTGGATCACTTCCCTACTTTTCTCCACATTTCACCGTTTCTCTCAATAGCGATATTTCACCTTCGAATCGAGTGAGTAAAAAGGTAATGCCATTTTGTTTAGGACGGGTATAATTACCAGCAAACAGGACATGTATCATTTTATATCAAAATGAAGCTGGTCCCTCTTTAGATCACATCCCTACTCTCCACATAGTCATCGTTACTCTCAATAGCAATATTCCACCTTTGAATGAGAGTGAATAAAAAAGTAATGCCATTTTGTTTTAGGACGGATATAAATTACCAGCACAGGAACATGTATCATACATAAAAATGAAGCTGGTCCTCTGTGGATCCACCCCTTATATCTCCATATAGGTGAGTCAAAAAAGTATGTTATTTTGTTTAGGACAGGTATAATTACCAACGCAGGAACATGTATCATACATCAAAATGAAGCTGGTCCTCTATGGATCACATCCCTAGGTCTCCACCGCGTCACCGTTTCTCTCAATAGAATGAGAGTATGTATCCCTGGCCAATAAAATTTTGTTGACTGTTTTTTGGGCCACTTCTTCTCTACAGATTTCACTTCCTCGTCACTGGAATAATGTTTGTCTTTCATGGGGCCGAAGGGATAATAGTCATAAGGCGCTAAATCTGATGAGTATGGAGGATGCGGTAAAGTTGTCCACCTGAATGAGGCGATTTTCTCCATTGTCCTGATGCTTGTGTGTAGACGAGCATTGTCATGCAGAAGGAAGATATTGTCGATTGGCAAGTTGGGTCTAACTCGTCGGATTCTTGCGCTGAGCTTTCTTAGGGTCTCTATATAGGCCTTAATTTCATAAAACACTTCACATGAAATAAAGAAAATGGCATTACTTTTTTCCCTGAATGGACGCTGTTATGTTGGTCCATTAATTTATCAACTATATGGTGGTGCGTTGTGTAATCGGTACCGTCGTAGGAAATGGCCACCACGAGACGAGTTCAAATCCTAGAAGAGGCTGTTTGCATTTCACATATTGGTAATACCCTTGTGAAAGGTACTGTAAGATTTAAAGTGATATATACTTGAAGATACAAACTCCGACAAGGATTGTTAGACAACAAATTTAATATGGTACAGCACATGGATATAACAAGATACATAATACATAGGGTACATAAACATACATACAAAGTAGAAAGGAAAACATAAAGGTACAGACATGAGACTAAGAATAGTCCATGCTGTATAAATCACTTACAGTAATGTAAGGGTGGGGCCCAGAGCCCCAACGAGAGGGGGGTAGACCAGAGTCTAACCCATGTGTCTCGTAGGTCGAGGAACAGGAAAAAAGGAAGGAAGAACGTTCAAAACCAACCGCTTAAATATAAAACGGCCCTAGCGGGAACCAGCGAACTAAACGGGCAGAAAAACACCCCAGGCAAAATACGAAAGTAACGCCACAGTAAAATCCAACTATTCCTCTCCAGCTTATGGGTAAATAGTAGCGTAGTCAGGGCTTTTTTAACCTCGGACAGGCAACCAGTCTAGGAGAAGGAAAACTCTGAATTCGACCCTGGTAAACTGGTCGGGGCCAGTGGTCACGTTAGCCGATTTAAGGATCTAAGAAAGACGAGTTCCAAGATGTGGGGATGCAAACTTTCGTCAAAAAATATTCTGTTTGTATTTCATGACTTCTGTAAAAAAAACATAGGATCACAACTGAGTGCAAATTGTTTTTTTTTTCAGTCATCTTTTTTTAACCAATCAGAATAGAGAAAAACTTTTGATATCCAATCACAAAGCAGTTGATCAAATTTTGCTTTTTGATTCAGTCGGGAATTATAAAGAATTAGAATCTAGTTTCTTTATATATCTTTTAGTATTTATATATATATAATATTAAATTTTTTTTTGTCAGAGAATATTTTTCTTTTGAGACCATATCACGCTACTTACTTTGAGGATATAACACAGAACACTTATTAAAAAAACGGAATCAGCAATAAGTTCAAGCAAAAAGAAGTCATATGTTGATTAAAGAGAAAAACTGCGCGAATAACTGATGCAATAATAAAATGTACTGCTTAAAAGTCCTTTAGAACTGCGCAATATTATTCGCCAATCTGAGCGGCGAGCAAGTTTGTCACAAATGCTGTTATTGACTAGGCTTTTATATTCGATCTCATTTGCTTGTTTGCTAAGGTGTTATTCGTCTAAGTATTGAACAGGTTCGTTGCTGCTTAAGTTCAGAGGAACAAACCAAAGCGTTCAGTGATTAGATTGTACATATAACATTTGGCAGTATAGTCGAAATTTAATTTCTTGCACGATTCCTAGTGGATCACCTTTTCCCACTCGGTCGACCTTAGGCTTGTACTCCTTTTTGTGCTTGTTTGCTATATTCACTTCCAAATGAAGCTTTTCAACTAAAATGGGCCTTTTTTTTATAATTGTTTTTTTTTTTTGTAATTGTCCTACGGGATCAACTTAAGTTGAAAATATTCATAAAATATCAGCTGATTTTGTATTGACGTAGATATTTGAGGATTTTGTTACCTGTGCCATTCGATGACGTAGTTATTGTCATTGGAATTTAAACCATTGTTTCTATTGTTGCTAGCATATTTCCAAACTAATTTTATTCGATCTCTTTTGTTTAACATATTCTTAACTCATAACATACATTTGTAAAACTAGTTGTTTAAGAAAAACTTAATTATTTTAATTATTCAATTCCACATGCACGTAAAAATATAGGGGTTAATCCCTATACCTCACAACTGACACTGCTATTCTTTTGAGTCTTATCTATTTTTGCTTTGATATAATTGTTTATTATGGCGATAGTTTGTGCTGCTGTTATAAGAGATTCAATTTCTTTTTTAAGGTTTCAGATCTCCTGCATTTTTGATTTGCCAGTAAAATCACCTTTCCCATCCAGAGGTGCCCATCTTCGTACTCCTTTCGTGTTAGTTTTCTGCATTCTTTTTTTCTATTTAAACCCACTGAGGGGTACCAACAGTCTGAGTCAGAGTGGATCTGTGAGTAATGGTTATGAATGGGGTACTCTACATTCCCAGATCTCCAGAAATTTTTTGAATTCACAGTGAATCACCTTTCCCATCCAGAGATGCCAGTCGTGTACTCCTTTCGTGTTAGTTTGCTACATTCACTTCCTCTATGTGACTAACCATTTAAGGTTTTAGAGATTTCCCAGACCGAGGAATTCTCAAAATCACTTCCACCGCGCGAAAAATCCGAACTTCCTTTTCAAAGCAAATCGTTAAAAAAAGAGGTCGGGGTCTGCACCCCCTACGTCTGATTAAAGTTATAATAAGGTGCACAGACTCTCTGAAAAGAAAAAAAAAAATAATGTCTCTAACTTAAAATATCAAGCAAAAAAATACATGCGTTACAATTTGAATTTTATATTTTAAATTATCTTTTTTTACTCAAAAAGCAATAACCGGTGATATTTAATGTGTATATATATATATTTACTTTGTCCTTAATGTTTTTATTTTTGTAGTTTCATCCGGACATACATCATACACACCAACTGCCCTTTATAGATAATATACTAGAAGTAGGTAGAAGTGGGGTCGGCAAAAAAGTTATCTCACAAGATCCATTATTACTGATCACAGATATCAATGCCAAAAAAAACCCCCAAAAGTCCATATTTTGAATTTTTTAGTTATCTTTTCACGGATATAAAGTTTCACGATCGGATCATTGGTTATACGCAGATAGACAGAAATTGACATTTATGCTGTATATTTGAGTTTGATCCTCACCGGGTGTTGTATATACTGTAGTCTAGTCTTAACCCTTACTGTTAACATAATCTATGCGGTTGCAATAGGTTATTGTCAATACCCTGTAATTCTAAAGGAATAGCCCTTTTTATATCACGGGCGGGACTTTCCATGGAATAGTACAGAAAACCCGCGAAAATACGTGAAGTCACATGGGACTGGTTGGGTCCTCAGTTTTTCAGTTTGACGTCGGGCAGAGAAGAATGTTTCTGCCTTAACTTGAACTCACTGCATACGCACCTATGTTGTCAGATATTTAGTTACATGAAATGTATAGTTAAGGAATAAAAAAGCTTAAGAAATTAACACAGTCTTTGTGATTAAAAAAAACGTCTTGGTAACAAGACTGATTTTAGGAGAAATGAGTTTTAAGTGCGAACCGGACATCCAAGACGAAGTCGCCAAGACGAAGACCAAGATGCTAGAAGAGACCTAGAAGAAAACTTAAGATGTCAAAGACGACAGCAGAAGAATAGAAGTAAGGACGAAAGTAATGAGAAGGGTATACAACATTACAAACCTGAGACTCCCACGATCGTGAACCGCTCCTAAAGTGTCGGCAAGAAAGCGGAAAAAGAGAAAGAAAAAAAGAAAAAGAAAAAGTTTGCAATGAATCACCTTTGTGTTTGCTTTAACAAAGGGTCGATGGAGAGGTTGACGTGTGACTCGGTCAATACACGTGACCGCAATTTAAGACCCTGCAGGGTGGAGACTTACAGAATGGGACGAGTCATTATGGATCTGTTCGCTAAACAAACCCCTGCGGATGTGGGGAAAAGAAAGAAGAAACAAAGTAGAGGCGACGTCATTAAGGACTATTAAGATGGCCACCAAGCAAGAAAAAATCGATTTTTGCTTTACCGCTGAAGTTGTTTTTGTTCTCAGCTCGATAAAACAAATAAGAAAAATTCTTGTTTAATTACTTCGAGCTGGTGCTTGCCAAAAAACGGTGGCACTGTTTTTTTAGATTCTATGTTTTCGATGGCTGCTTCATTTTTGCAAAATAAAAGGATCCTTGTGAAGGGGGGTGGGTGGAAGAGGAAGAATGTCTTCGTTGGATAATATGAATATCTAATGAACTAAACAATATAAGTGCTTAGTTTGTTTTTTTTGTTTTTTGTTTTTGTTCTTTTTGTTTTTCTTTTTGCAGCCGAAGAAGAAATATGTCTTTGTCTTTAACAATATATTTATCTGGAAAAAATATCTGATTTAAGTCATCAATACCCACGAAGTTAACAAGCAAACTTTAAACGGCCCGTGTCATGTCATACTCCTGGCCTTGAGCACATCTAAGCTAAGTGTAGTGAGAGAGGAGACCTACCTCGTGCAACACGGTGTGACAGAGAGAGTGGCGGGCGTGAAGACTTGCCGTATTTTCGAAGGAAGCGGGCTAGGCTTTGCCTGGCCTGTAGGACTGACCTAGAGTCGAACCCGCTTCCTTCAGAATGTGAGAGCTGTGGACGATCAGTGAAATAAGAAATAGCATAGTGGCCCGGATGTAGGTGGTCGCGCCGTGCTGACGAGTGTCGCACGTGCTGCACGGACAATTATGAGTGAGAAGCCCGGATGTGGCGAAATTGAGGAGTATTTAAAGGACTTATTCTCACAGACCTGGGAGAAAAACTGCAGTAGTATTTTGTTGTCGAGACGAGCGGGACAAATAAATAATTTTGGATATTGGATTTTGGAGCATGATACAGTTGGGAGTGTTTAGACTGTCGATTGGAACCTTGCGTCAGACTTGACTGTGATCCCCACCACATTAAGTTTAGTAAAAAGACTAAGTTTAGTAAAAAACTACATAGGCTGAACAAAGTGGGAACCTCATCTGGTTGAATGGTTAGCAATCTAGATTCGCGGACCATTGTTAGTGAGTGTGTTTCTTATTAGGCGCCAATAATTCTGGCCTTGTGCCACATCTAAGCTAAGTTTAGTAAATAACTACATAGGTTGAATAAAGCGAGAACATCATCTTGTGTAATGGTTAGCAATCTAGATTCGCCAGCCATTGTTAGTGAGTTTGTTTCTCATTGGGTGCCAATAATTCTGGCCTTGTGTCACATCAAAGCTAAGTTCAGTAAATAACTACATAGGTTGAATTAAGCGAGAACATCATTTGGTGTAATGGTTAGCAATCTAGATTCGCCAACCATTCTTAGGTGAGTTTGTTTCTCATTGGGCACCCATAGTTCTGGCCTTGTGTCGCATCTGTTAAGTTTTTATGGGCCATCCCTTGGCCTTCAATCAAGAGCTCTTGTCCAGGGGAATTGGATCCTTGGTAAAGAGTCCTCCGATAAGGAAACCATTGGTAATCCTCTCGGGTAAAGAATCCTAAGTTCCTCCTGCAATGGTGGCAAGTATACTGTGAAAGAATCAATGCTTAAGTAATGTATCAGCCACACAGTATGGCCAGTGATTGGCTAAGGAATAGACCACATGATCTCGCCTAGTCTATAAATCCAGGTGGTGAATTAGAGCACACATTATATCACAATAATTCCAACATCATCTAAGCTAAGTTTAATAAATAACTACATATACTAAATAAAGTGAGAACATCATCAGGTATAATGGTTAGCAATCGAGATTCGACAACCATTGTTAGTGAGTTTGTTTCTCATTGGGCGCCCATACTTCTGGCCTCGGACTTATTTTGTTTTCTTTTTGCAGCCAGAGACGAATCTGCCAATTTATTGATCTAGGCAGATTCCTGATTTAAGTCATCAATATGCACGAAGCAAATAACTTTCAACGGCTTTTCATGTAAGTGTAATATATTGCCGGGTCAATCGGTTTGCACCTGGAGACCGGACTTCACGCAGGTAGTGCGTGGGTGTCCAGTGCTGTCCTGGAAACAAAAACAGGATATGGCATTGAACTGACCTTTGGCACCTAAAGATGCTGGTGTACATTTGACACTCTGTAGGTACAGCAAATCTGTTGACGTAGCCCATAACCAATGACAATAGGCTGCGTGGGCGAAGAGGTGTGTCTACAGAAAAACTGCGTAGGTGGCTGATCAAAGAGGCGTGACACCATGAGTTGGACTATAATAAGAAAAAATACCGTGGACATCAATTTAGCAGACGGAGATCAGGTCCGAGATTGCTTGCAGAGAACTCCCAAAGACTCCATGTATGTATAACTGCTGTTAACGACTCTCAGTCTGCACACAACTGAGGAAATAAAGATATAATCTTATATTTTTTATATATACAAGGGTTTCTTGGCGGGTCCAGTATACAACATTAGCATGAATATTTATAATATCAATAGATTGATATAGTATGTAAAGTATATTATTATTTATATTTTAAAGGCAATTTACAATGTGTATAAAATAGTGTCCAATGTTTAATTAATTTCGAAGTATCTTCATCCTCAGATACTGTTTTTGAAATGGACGCGGTCTTGTGTGTTTATATATATATTTTTTCTTTTTTGGTGGGCGTTATAAATATACGTCATGTGTGTTGTTAGAACGCCACGCAGAAGAGACGTGATTTCCGTTATTCCTATTCAATTTCATTATTTTTCTTTATATATATATACAAAGATAAATCTAATGAGTCAGACGAACCTACTAAAAGTTTCACTTAATGCTCTTCAGGGCTGAGATCTGACTCAGATCTCAGCCCTGAAGAGCATTAAGCGAAACTTTTAGTAGGTTCGTCTGACTCATTAAATTTATCTTTATTATTTGCTCTACTTAAGTATTGAGCACTTTTTACTTATTAGCTTTAGTCTCCTGGCGGTTTTATATGAATATATATATCTTATATATATATATATATGCATATAAATTGTGTTTTTTTCTCCAAAATATTGTACTAATAGATTATTTTTTGTTGGTACGATTATCTTGGTCTTTTATTTTTTCCAAAAATGTTTTTCTCCCCGGTGGATGTTTGGTAGTATATTTTTACAATCAAACTATTTGCTGTTTTTTTTCTCACCACGAGGATTTACCAATAAGTTTGGCATATTAAATTATATATATATATATATATATATATATATATATATATATGTAATTCATTTATGTTTAATTAGGCGGGATTTTAACTACTTAAATGTGAGGCTAAACAAATCGAGCAAAATCAATTTCTGAATATATATTTCGACCTATTAGGTCTCATCAGTAGAGCTATAGATACGAGGACCGCCTAGCGTGTGACTTGAACCCTTTGTGCCGAAACGGCACGCCGGCATCTTAGCATCACGCCAAACAGAAACCGCGATTTGTCTCGCTTTGTTTAGGTATTAGTAGCATTCTATATTCCACTTTGGAAACTTTATCGCACGACGCAAATGTAAACAACTTTTAGCTATTTTCAGCCGACAGTATATTTGGGAGAATATGTGCTTTTTAATTTTAGTCAGACCTAATTTTTGAAAGTTAATTCATTTATGTTTAATTAGGCGGGATTTTAACTACTTAAATGTGAGGCTAAACAAATCGAGAAAAATCAATCTCTGGTAAGATGCCGGCGTGCCGTTTCGGCACAAAGGGTTCGAGTCACACGCTAGGCGGTCCTCGTATCTATAGCTCTGCTGATGAGACCTAATAGGTCGAAATATATATTCAGAGATTGATTGTTTAGCCTCACATTTAAGTAGTTAAAATCCCGCCTAATTAAACATAAATGAATTAACTTTCAAAAATTAGGTCTGACTAAAATTAAAAAGCACATATTCTCCCAAATATACTGTCGGCTGAAAATAGCTAAAAGTTGTTTACATTTGCGTCGTGCGATAAAGTCTCCAAAGTGGAATATAGAATGCTACTAATACCTAAACAAAGCGAGACAAATATATATATATATATAATATATATATATATATATATATATATATATATATATATATATTGGAATGTGTATGTTAATTAATGATATATTCGGTGTTTAATTCTAACCTACTGTTTATGCGAGGCGTAGTGACCTTCACTACACCAACACCTAACGAAAAAACATAACAATATTGTTACAGCATGCACACTAGCCTACTGCCGAAATAAGAGATCCAAATATATGCCACAAAACTTACACTATTTATCGTTTAACTTGCTCTAAATATCTCAATCTTTATATAGAGATTGGTGGGTACGCGTTGGAGAAAGAACTTAAACATAATCGCCGCTAAAGAAAACTGATAATCCGCGTTCCTGGAAAGATGTCCCCGAATTAATAGAAGCTGGATTAGAAGCATGCATTGAAATAATATTACGTAAGTGTTTGTTTGTTTGTATTTTCCATGTAATTTGACCTTGAGTCGCAGCCTGCCCGTGCGGAGGGGTTTGGTAAATATATACTTTCATAAGCTCAAAAAACATTATCTATATGAATATTCTCTTGTGAACTGAGGTCTTAGTCACCTGACGTTATCATTATTTCTTTTATACTTAAAAAAAAATATTTATATATTTACATATATTTTTTCTTTATGTATCTAATTATTTCTTTCTATTTTCTTTCTAATAATAGGTTATTGTAAGATATAGCTACTCCACCTCCCCTTCCCCCTTTTTTTGGTTTGTTTTGTTTTACGGCATATCAACCTCGGTGGGTCATTTAATGCCGATAAAGTTTGAAATAAATCAATTCTTAATGGATAATACAATATTTTTATAAATACATTTTTCTATTTAACCCATAGATGGGACCCTAACAGGTACTACCACTCCGGGTCAGAGTGGACCAGATAGCAATGGTGATGAAGGGTGCTCCACATTCCCCAAACCTCCAGAACTGGAACCTCACCATCAGATAGAGTTTAACGTCATTCCAGGACATGTAGACCCGCAGCCACTGCCTTCTAGCACCCATATGATAAAAAGGGGTTGGGGCTTGCCATAAGGGCAATAGAGTTGGGAAAATCATATAGGTCCTAGGGCTTGACGTGACCAGCCGATTTATCGGAGGGGGCCTCTCCGACCGCCCGTCTAGCCCAAGATAGGGCCAAAGTGGAGTATTGTATGTCATGAACTGCTCATCCATCTGAGCTCTATCCTTAAGCATCATGGGTCGCCACCCACCGCCAACAGGTGGCCCCATTGGGGGAGTCTTACCCCTCTGCAGCCGACAGGGTGTTTTTTTTTTTTAAACTGCTTTAAAGAAAAAAGGGATTGTGATTGAGGGCAACCTCTTTAAGTATGAATTCTTTCGCTTGCCCAATACTATGAACTTGTTGTGCCTAGTGTGTCTAGGTTTTATATTTGTATTAAATTAAATTTTGTTTGCTGGTTAGATTAAAGAGAAGTTCTGCATTTTGCCGTTTATAGTGGATAAAACAGCTATGAACTGCGTGCATAACTCTCTTTTGAAGAGTATCTTTCGATCACAGAATTGTCTAAGTAAAGATTCGCAGAAACAAACTGGTAATCTGTACGATATGACTGGTCCACACTTGCCACTAGCGATATATGCAATCAATATTCACTGTGAGAAACAAGTTTGCTATTCTTCAGGCGATATCTGAAAGACTTACTCCAAATGACGGATATGAAAACTTTGTCACCACCCACTCAGAAGCAGAAGCTGCGGGCATACCGACCGAATCATGAGCAAAATACACACTTCCCTGGGAGTCAAAAGCAGTTAGAGAAAAACGAGATAACATAAAAAAGTATGCCTACATATTAAAAGAATCCAAACAAATCCCAATGTGCAAAAACATAAGAAGCTCAGAAATTACTATCTAAAGTATACCAAAAAGAATAACAAGAATACTTCCAAGGCGAATTAAATGAATTTAGAAATTTTAAACAATCCCAAAGCATTACAGACAGTAAATAAAGTTAACGGTAGGAAAAGCATGTCAAAAAGTAATACCATTTTCCTGCTTGAATTATTCCTGCTTGTGGTGCCTTACGACATGATTAGACTTAGCCGGGACACACGGGACAGTTCGCTTAGGTAATACTATGACGAACTCAAAGGGCTGGGGACGGTCAGTTGGTCTGTGGTATTTGCAACATTGAGTGGTGTGTGTGAATTATTCCTGCTTGTGGTGCCTTACGACATGATTAGACTTAGCCGGGACACACGGGACAGTTCGCTTAGGTAATACTATGACGAACTCAAAGGGCTGGGGACGGTCAGTTAACTTTTCAAGTTAGTTTATAAATCTAAGGCATACATTGAGACCCTAACGAGGCTCAGAGCAAGAATCCGACGACTGTGATCCAACTGGCCTATCGACAATCTCCTCTTTCTGTGTGGTATATTGGTTAATAAGAAACGGAAGCACCGTTTCGGCCATTGTTTTGATAAGAAACGGAAGTACCGGTGTTGTAATAATAAAAAGGCGGAAGTGATTACTTCTCGCAGTTAACGTTAGCTGGACTACTTGTTGTATTCTTTATTTCGATAAGCAAGCTGAAACATTCTGGATGACAATGCTCGACTACACACAAGCATCAAAACAAGGGAGAACATCCCCTCATTCGCGTGGACAACTTTACCGCATCCTCCATACTCACCAGATTTAGCGTTTTCAGACTATCATCTCTTCGGCCCCATGAAAGAAGGTTTGAGAAACAAACATTATTCCAGGGACGAGGAAGTGAAATCTGTAGTGTAGAAGTGGCTCAAAGAATAGTCAACAGAATTTTACAGAGCATGGATACATGCTCTCATTCAAAGGTGGAACATTGCTATTGAGAGAGACGGTGACTATGTAGAGAAATAGGGATGTGATCCACAGAGGACCAGCTTCATTTTAATGTATGATACATGTTCTTGTGTTGGTAATTATAACTGTCCTAAACATAATGGCAATACTCTCTACCGGTTCTCACGGTATCCACCGGAAGGAAGGATCAGGACAGATCAAGCCTTGTCATTCAAATCCTTTAAGGCCATGGGCTGCAGCTTATAACGGCCATTTTGATTTCTACACTATTGCACATAAATATTAGGTTTCTAATAATTATGTAACACTTAAACAAGGTTAAAGAACCTATTCTACCCAACGAGTTAGCCATAATTAGGCAGAAGAGATGGGTCCGTGCCTTTTCAAAGTGCGTGGAGCGAAACGCAAACTGCCTCGTCTAGGTTTTGAACTCCGGTCGCCGATCGCACTTCTTACGACGATAACTAATTAATGAAAATGTATAAAAACGAAAATGACATGACTAATCAATATCGGGAAAAAATATTCGTATTTCCATGGAACATCCCAGTGGATGGTTGACCCAGACGATTCTATTGGAAAGACACTCGACAATCTCTGGAGGATATACGACCAAAACGTTGTCGCCATTTGGGAATAACAGTGCTGCTAGATAGAGATATAGGCAGGACATTTTCGTTTCACTTTGACCAGATTTCAAAATGTCCGCTTCTACTCAATGTACACAGATATAGCTTTTTTTTACTACAAGGTTAAAGGTGTGGGGTGGGAGGAGAGTTAAAAAGATTACAGCAATCTTTTAGCATTTTTTTCGTTTAACAATTCATTTCCTAGATATCCATTAAGACTAAACAAATTTCATAGTTAAAATAATTTGCCGACCAGAAAAGACGTACATTGACCAGCTCTGTGCGGATACAGGATGCTGCATAGAATACCTTTTGAGAATAATGTATGTTAGGGATGGCTGGAGAGAGATTGTCATGGATATCCCTGCTAACAGCGTGGCATGATGATGATGATGATGATGACGATATATATATATATATATATTATATATATATATATATATATATTATATACACTTGAATTAAGCATGCAAACATTGTACATACTGAATTGAAATCAAAAAGCATGATACTTGGAGGGTTGCACTGAGTGGTAGTCTCCCTAAATAACTTTCTAAACCATCCGCTTTATATAACAGGAAATATGATATTATATATATATATATATATATATATATATATATATATTATATATATATATATATATATCATATTCTGATAAGTATATTTGCCACTATTCCTTTGTAAATTCCATTCAACCCATGTTTCTACCAATAAAAAATATTGTTGATAAACCCCATCTACTCGGAAAAAAATGAGACCTCCTTCATCCATACAGGCCGTACACCCATGGAAGGCCGAAGAATGAATCCGTCAAGAGGTTGAGCAGTCCATGAAATCCAACACTCCACTTCGGTCCTTCGACTGTTCAACGTAAATCCTTAGCACCTATTTCATAGTCACAACCTTACAGCCCTGATGGCAAACCCCCCAACGCTTTTTATCATATATATGTTTACCAACCCCTCCGCACGAGCAGGATGCGACACAAGGTCAATTTTTTAAACGGAGTTTAACAGGTTTGAATTCAGAGTTTTCCTTCTCCTAGACTGGTTACCTAGCCATGGTTAAAGAGTCCAGTATGCCCTGCTATTTACCCATAGCTGGAGGGAGAATTGGATTCATACCTTTCCCAAGGGTATTAGCGCCATGTGAAATTCCAACAGCTTCGTCCAGGAATTGAACTCGCATTGACGAGTCCATTTCCTACGACTCTAACCATTAGACCACGCGCCTCCATTTATCATATATGTGCTAGAAGGCGGTGGCTGAAGTTCTCAGTTGACGTTAAAGTGCATTTAGCAGTAAAGTATTTAGATGACTGGCACGTGCACGGAACAAAAAAGAAGTAACGGATTGTTATTGATAATCAACGTCTACACAAGGTGCGACAATTTTAGAGTCACAAAAATATTCCTCAAATACATATACATGTCAGCTCAAACACTCAGAAATCCCCAAAAGTGCAAATTAAAATCTTCGTATATATATATTATATATATATATATATATATTATATATATATATATAACAATTGTTCATGTGACGTAACAATTCATCTTGCTTGTGATGTGTAAGCTGTGTGCTTAGGAAAGCTTCCGCGTGATTAGATATTGATGAAATGTGGAGATATTTCTGAGTGTTCGAAACAAAGAGAACGGCGAAATTGTTCGGCGCTGTGCCAGAATACAGTTGGCTTTAGACTTTCCTTTATGCCGATATATATATATATATATATATATATATATACACACACTCGACATGTTGAAAAGAAAACGAATATTTAACGTTTGTGTATTTTCTTTTAGATCTAAATACTTTCCAATTGTTTCTAAAATAACAATATATGCGGTATTACAATTTTAGGTTTGGTCCGCTTTGCCTTGAAATACTGTGATTGTATCCTCTTTAGATGAGTAAAGTGCAGAAATAAAGCTGTCCTTGGTATGAAACTTGTTAGAATCTTTATCACCATTGTAGGGGTTCAGTTCTTTTTTTTTTTTTTTTTTTTTTTGTTTACAGAATCCAGTTGTTTAATCCTAGCCTGTAGGTTTCCTCTGTAACATATATAGTCCAAGCCTGTAGCGAATCGGCAATTTTAGTCTGTATTATTCCTCTGGTGTTAATTCTAAAGATGCGTCTTGTTGGCAAGAGACTTCAACCAGCAATTAATCTGAGGACAGTTGAAAACGACCTTAAATGCTTTTAAACCTGTAATTTAAATCTGTAAAACTTAATTAGGAAGAAGAGATGGATTCATGCCTTTTCAAAGTGCGTGGAGCGAAACACAAACTGCCTCGTCCAGGTTTTGAACTCCGGTCGCCGATCGCACTTCTTACGACTATAACTAATTCATGAAAATGTATAAAAACGAAAATGACATGAATAATCAATATCGGAAAAATTATTCGTATTATTATATAGTCCAAGCCTGCAGTGAATCGGCAATTTTAGTCTGTATTATTCCTCTGGTGTTAATTCAAAAGATGAGTCTTGTTGGCAGAGACTTCAACCAGCAATTAATCTGAGGACAGTTGAAAACGACCTTAAATGCTTTCTGCACTCATTTCTCATTGGCAATTTTTTTACCGGAAGTGTCTGCTGTTGTTGGGAAAGTTCATAAATAGAAGCGATGATTTTGCGTGGATCTCAAACCCCTTGTTAGTGAGTTCGATTCTCACTGGGCGCCCCATACTTCTGGCTTTGTCCCACATCTAAGCTAAGCTTAGTAAATAACTATAACCAGATAACCCTCATGTGGTGTAATGGTTAACAAGCTAAATTCGCAAACCATTGTTAGTGAGTTCGATTTTCACCGGCGCCTCATAATTCTTGGCTTTGTCCCACATCTAAGCTAAGTTAGTAAATAACTATAACTAGTAACTTCAGGTAGTGTAATGGTTAATAAGCTAAATTTCGCAACCATTGTTAGTGGTTCGATTTTCACCGGCGCCTCTAATTCTGGCTTTGTCCCACAATCTAAGCTAAGCTTAGTAAATAACTATAACTAGATAACTCTCAGGTAGTGTAATGGTTAACAAGCTAAATTCGCAAACCATTGTTAGTGAGTTCGATTTTCACCCGGCGCCTCATAATTCTGGCTTTGTCCCACATCTAAACTAAGCTTAGTAAATAACTATTTTGGGTAACTTTCGTGGTGTTATGGTTACCAAGGTAGATTCGCAGACCGTTGTTAATGTTCGATTCTCACTGGGTGCCCCATACATCTGGCCTTGTGCCGCATCTGAGCTACGCTTAGTAAATAACTATACCCAGATAACCCAACAAAACTAAACTGCAACTTATGGTGAGGATCAAGTTCTAGAGATCAGGGGATTGCCGAGGACATTATCATTTCCATTACTCCTAGTTCGACTTTCTGGAGAAAGAGAAGAAAAATAAATAAGAGCAAAAATGTAAACACCCAACGGGTGCCAGCCATTGACCGACCAATGACCCCGGAACTAGATTTTAAAATAAAAACGGAAGTCCCAGTTTCTGCGGAGGAGCGGAGGTGGGTGTGACCCCCCACATCCAGGACGAGGAACGGAAGTAAAGAAAATTCGGTGTCTCTTTCGCCAAGAACCCGAGAAGGGTCGGACGTGTTTGTTGGGGCTCCGTCGTGATATGTATAGGAACGAACAGTGCGCATGAACGTGATTTACGATAGAACAGACTGACCCCCCTTCTCTCTCTCTCTCTCTCTCTCTCTCTCTCTCTCTCTCTCTCTCTTTGAAAAAGAACACACGAGCCTAGAAAGAAATAAACAACCCCTTTTTGACTATACGATTTTCCTATGTTGTTACTCTGAACTAACGATGGCTACTACTACAAACGACTACTACTATAACCCGACTTTGCCCCTACACAACATTCGGCCCTGGAAATATTTATGCATACTGTTGAATCGTCGAGGTGGAATGATACACAGAAGAAATTGAGTGCTTAATATATTTATTCAGCACAGTATCCGGTGCTAACGGATACATCCAAAAACACAGAACAATAAGTTACAAAATAATTAACAAGACAACTTACAAGAAATAGAGGGGCCAATTGTAGTATAGGAAAACGTAGTAAGGTCAATCCGAACACTAATCAGCTTAGTAATCAACTATTGAAGTCCTTTATCGTAGACTATTTAAGGCTATGAACCATCTGGTAGAGTGCTGGGTAGCCATAGTCATTTACTAAACTCAATTTAGTCTGGCACAAGGTCAGAAGTGTGGAGCAACACACTAACAATGGTTTACCATCCGAGATGCTTAACAATGTCACCATACGGGGAACACATAAGTAATAGTCGTTGATTAAAAGTAATCTATATTTATTTTTTGATTGATTGATTGATTTTAATGGCATGTCAACCTGTTTAGGGTTATCTGATGCCGATGTTAGGAAGGGATGAATCCAACCCGTTCGCTATGGGTAGGATGCGACGGTATGACGCATCCGGCTAGGATCGAACTCGCTATTCAGTAATAATTGATCTGTGAGATTTGCTTGTTGACCATCACACCACGATGGTTTTGGTTTGGTTCGGTTTCTTTGTTTAATGTCTTATCAAACTTCGTGGGTTATTCAATGTCAAAGGCATCCTTGTAGAAGAATAGTAGTACCAATTAATCCATAAATTACTCTATTGTTATATACTGATCTTTTCACAGTACCAAATCTATATAACGTTGTATACCCTTCTTACTTCTTACTCTGGTCGTCTATTCTTCTGGCCGGCTTTGGTTCTATCTTCTAACATCTTGGTCTGGTATATCTTCTAAGGTCCGGTCTTCTATTGAGGACTTCGGGTCTGGTTTCTGTTAGGGATCACTCCTTATCAGAAGCCCTGTGTCATTGTTAGTTTTTAGGTAATAAACACAAGACTTCGATTTACGTTGATGTTACTTTATTTATAAATCCCCAACCCAGACAATCTGCGCAGATGAGGCTTACATGTTACGAGCTCGGCTTCTAATTTCTAACTGACTTAAACTTACTATATCCTTAAACCGGAAGAGGGTTTTCTATCCTTCCGGTTCTCACGATTTATCCCCGGAAAGCAAGGTCCGAGTGAGGTCAAGCGCTGTCACTCACTCTCAAGGCCATCAGCTGCACTAATCGCCATAATGATTTCTACACTACCTTAAAAATGTATTAGGGATCCAATAATTATGTAACACTACAACACACACCTAAATTCACGTAGGAAAATTTGCAAAATGTAGGATGGAAAATGCAGAATGGTCATTTGGGATGTGCAGGTTGTTTTTTTTTAAATGATAAAATTTTGTAATCTTATAACTCGATCACTTATCGCTCAAATAATCTAACATTTTAACAGCATGTATAAAAACAACTCAAAATTCTGTTTAAAATCTTTTTCTTTTTTAGTGAATGACATGTCTATGCCTGTAAAAATACATCAAATATCAAACATTGAATTTTGACTGTGTTTCTACACAGTTTGCTAAAATTTGAAATCATTTTAACGACGATTGGTGAAGTTATGTAAATTTCATGTCAAATCATCCAGGCCATGTCACCCACCCTCTTCAATTTTTCGGTAGCTTCGGTTCTGGGCAAACACCAAACTATCTTTTTGGTACAAATAATGGTCAATAAATGGGAAATAATAATAGAAAAAAATTGTCTTAGATTCAGTGCCACATCGGGATATTGATCCTGCTTGGAACAAAAATCAGAAATCATCAATAATTTCAAATTTGTTGACTTTCAGATTTTTCGATAGCCTTTTTAGATTTCTTGGGTAAAAATACTTTTATAAACCAATTTTTAGAAGTAGGGAAGCTCTAGAACTCATTTTACAGACAAACATAGATTACAAAAAGTAAACAATTTCGCCAATCCTACCAAATTTGGAGAGCTAAAAATCGACATTATTCTGCCAAATTTTGGAATTAGAAGCTCAAATTTTGAGGAATGTCTAACTTTAGCATATTCAACACATGTACAAAATCTCCGAAAAATTGAAGCGGGTGGGTGACAATTTTTTT
>CM042152.1:8186123-8216329 GCA_023376005.1 Doryteuthis pealeii
ACCAGAACAGCCGGTATAAATAACAATATTAGTAGCAGAGTACTGCCAGTGATTGGCCAAGAATATGGTCACATGATTATCGCCGAGTCTATGAATAAGAGTGGGCATCTGGCACACACCTTATATACAAAAAAATCTCAACACCTTGGGAAAGGTATACATCTATTTCCCTTCCACCTATGAATAAATTACGGGGCTCTTTAATCTTGGTTAGACAACTAGTCTATCTAGATGTCAATTTCAAGTGACGAATGCAATAATCGGTTTCTTCGACCGCAAAAAGTATTCTGCCAGCAACACTCCCAGTTGTTCTTATACAATCCGTCAATAGTTCACTTCACTTTAAGATCGAAACACGACACAGTTCTCTTAACTGAAAAAGTCGTTCTCCCCGAGAGAACTCGCCTCAGCATTTATTTCTCTCAGTGGCAGAACCACTTCAGCTAACAGGGGTAACAGCAACCCACCATCATGATCAGGAGGTTGCGAGTTCAATCTCGAGTACTCGTTATACTCCCTCCTCTCGCGCAGGCCAGACACACACACGGACGCGCTTAGTCCTTGGGGCAGGGGATTCTCAACTCCACCCGCCCGTGCTCTCTGTTAGAGTCTAGAAGAATGAAAACTCTGATTTCAAACCAGATGTATCCCAAATAGTGGAGTAGGGGCAATGTACAGTTGCGGACGTCTCGAAAAGATCGACAGATTCAAAGAGACTGAGACAAGTTGAAGAGATGACGACGAGTTGAGGAAAGAAAAAAAAAACAGAACATCAACCAAAAAATAAATTTAAGATTATTTTTTCGAATGTTAGAGAGAGTGACGTTCAGTACTTATTTGAATCTTGCTTCAATCCACAGTCTTCCTCGTGATGCTGCTGCTGCTGCTGATGATGATGATGATGATCTTCTTCTTCTTCTTCTTCTTCTTCTTCATTCCTCCTGCTCCTCCTTCTTCTTCTTCATTTCGTCTTCTTCATCTTCATCATCATCATCCCTTCTTCTTCTTCTTCTTCTTCTTCTTCTTCTTCTTCTTCTTCTTCTTCTTCATTTCGTCTTCTTCTTCTTCATCATCATCCCTTCTTCTTCTTCTTCTTCTTCTTCTTCTTTACCATCATCATCATCATCATCATCATCATCATCATTATCAGCAGCAGCAGCCCTTCTTCTTCTTCTTCTTCTTCTTCTTCTTCTTCTTCTTCTTCTTCTTCTTCATCATCATCATCCTCATCCATTATTTTTGTTGTTGTTGTTCTTCTTCTTCCCTTCTTCTTCTTTTTCTTCTTCTTCTTCTTCTTCTTCTTCTTCATCATCATCATCATCCCTTCTTCTTCTTCTTCTTCTTCTTCTTCTTCTTCTTCTTCATCATCATCATCATCATCATCCCTTCTTGTTCTTGTTCTTGTTCTTCTTTTTTCCTACTCTCATCCCTTAAGTTTTACGTCACTTCTTTTTCTCCCCTACCATCCCCATTATTATAACCATCCTCTCGGACACAACATTCACATTTTCAATAGAGTCAATTTGTTTTAATTCACGAAAAATAGTTCATCAAAAATTCATATGGACTGTTAATTTTTCTTTCAGGTTCCCGCCATTTTCCAAAGATATTATCAAAGTAAGTTCATTAAATTGCCAACCGAAAAGAACTACCGAAATTTTACATCTTATCATTTTTAATATTTTTCTTTTTTCAAATAATTAGAACTAAATATCTTGATTAGCGCAGATTGAATGAGGTTGATTAACAAAATATCAACAAGGTTGTTATTTGTGGAGCTCCAAGGATTTTTTTTCATTACAAAATTATCACCTAATCAAAGGCAGTATGGAAAGTTAATATCAGTTTTGTGATAAGCGTATCCAATGAGATTTCAAAACCAGGTTATCACTCTGAGGATATAAAGTTAATATCATAGAAGAGAGCGTAAATAATGGTACGAAATTGGTTATGATATTGCACGTATTTAAAGCTGTTGATAAACGAAATTTGGTTGAAAATATAGTTTTCATTAAACAATAAAAAAATCTAACCAAAGCTAGGAAGCTTGGCTAGATATTAAGCTAATATAGAAGAGAGCGTAAATAAGGGTACGTGTTACATAATTATTAGATACCTAATATTTATGTGCAATAGTGTAGAAATCAAAATGGCCGTTATAAGCTGCAGCCCATGGCCTTGAAGGATTGATCCTTCCTTCCGGTGGATACCGTGAGAACCGGTAGAGAGGACCCTCTCTTCCGGTTTAGATAGTAAGTAAGTTTCAGTCAGTTTGAGACTAGCAGCCAAGCTCGACGGAAGGGTAAGTCGCGTTACACGCGCTCCCGTCTTAATCTGTGCAGATGTCTGGTTGGGGATTTAAAGATAAAGTAAGATCAAAGCAAATCGGAGTCTTGTGTTATTACCTCTAAAAACTAACAATGACACTGGGCTTCTGATAAAGAGAAATTCCCAATAGAAGACCAGACCCGAAGTCCTCAAGAAAGTCCAGACCTTAGAAGATTCCAGACCAAGACAAGATGTTATAAGATTCCAAATACGGCCAGAAGAATAGAGTAAGTAAAGAAGTAATGAGAAGGGTATGCAACATACGAAACTGGTTATGATATTGCCTGTATTTAAACCCGTTGAAAAACGAAATTCGGTTGAATATATAGTTTTCATTAAACAATAAAAAAAAATCAAACCAAACATAGGAAAGTTCTCTAAATAAATTAATGAGTACAGAAAAATACTTCCAAGACAATGCAATCAACTAAAATTTGATTGTATTATTTTGATTTTTTAAAAACTTTATTGCGGTAAATAAAAACACAACGTTTCGGCCGCTGTATCCACCGACCTTCTTCAGGTTTTCCCTGTCTATCCAAGCATAGCAATAACCCAACAAGGGAAATCATTTTGAGTAGTTTAACTGTTGATCAAACAAGGCGTCGAAGAACTTTTAAAGATCTCTTTCAAATAATGACGTCATTGTTTTTTCCTTATTTAAATGTGATCTTCAAACAAAGTTGGACTGCACCTTTACAGAGGGATAAGACTCCCCCAATAGGGCCACAGGTTGGCCGTGGGTGGCGACTCGTGAAGCTTAAGGATAGAACCCAGGTGGTTGAGCAGTCCATGGCTAGCAATATTCCACTTTGGCCCTTTCTTGGGCTAGACGGGTGGTCGGAGAGGCCCCCTCCGATAAATCGGCTTGTCATGCTAAGCCCTAGCACCTATATGACTGCACCAACTCTATTGCCTTTATGGCAAGCCTCAACCCTTTTTATCATATGGGTGCTAGAAGGCGGTGGCTGCGGGTCTACATGTCCTGGGAATGACGTTAAACTCTATCTGATGGTGAGGTTCCAGTTTAGGAGGTTTGGGGAATGTGGAACACCCCTTCATTGCTCCCTTGTTCACTCTGACAGGGAGTGGTAGTACCTGTTAGGGTCCCATCTATAGGTTAAATAGAAAAATGTATTTATGAAAAGAATATTGAGTATCCAGTAAGAATGACTTTCTTTCAAAATTGTATCGGCATTAAATGACCCACTGAGGTTGATATGCCGTAAAACAAACCCCAACAAACCAACCCAAATCATCTTAGCAAAAATCCATCTTTTTCCTCCCAGCTATGAATAAATCAGAGAACAAAGAGGGCTCTTTAGCCTTGGTATCAGTGTTGAATTATTATCTTGGCAAAAGTCATAACTTCCTGTCTGAAATAAATAACCATTGACTTTCTGCCCTATAAAGTACTCGGGAAATAAGTTATGGCAAATAAATCAGCCAATTTTCGCCAGATATAATCACATCAATCCGGCAACTTGAAAGGACATAGAACAAGATTTGCAGGCAAAATTGGCTGCATTGTTCAACAAAATATACCTTAAAGAATAAATGCTGCCTAACTATATATATATATATATATATATATATATATATATGTGTGTGTGTGTGTGTGTGTGTGTGTGTGTGTCTGTGTGTAAGAATGGAAAGGGAATTGAATCCGACAATATGAGGAAAATATGAGTAAAGAAAAGAAATGTAGATGGATAAAAATGAATTTAATCGATATTACTTTTAATCGATATCACTTACACATGTGTTTCGGTCCGTTTATCAAAATGTATACGGATTACGCTATTATTATAATTAAAATAATCAGATGAAATTGAAATAATGATAACAATAATAATAATAGGAAAAATGTGAAAATATTCCGTACACAGAGAGATCTTTTTACGACCTTCATCTGAGTGAATTTTTAATTTTTTTATCCGTATACATTTTGATAAACGGACCGAAACACATGTGTAAGTGATATCGATTAAAAGTGATATCGATTAAATTCATTCTTATCCATCGACATTTCTTTTCTTTACTCATTTTTTCCTCATATATATATATATATATATATATATATATATATATATATATATATATATATATATAATATAATAAGATAAATATATAGGTTTTACATATCTATTTATTGGGTGACAAAGGAACATTCACAACCATATTGGAAACATTTGAAACATCCTGATGAATGCATCGCATGAAACCAATATGGTTGTGAATGTTCCTTTGTCACCCAATAAATAGATATGTAAAACCTATATATTTATCTTATTATATTATATAACAGCTCTATTTTATATTGAGCACTCTACCAATGAATACTGCCTTTGGTACACCATTCCAGCAAAAGCTGTAATAGTGACCATCTCACACTACAGGTATATATATATATATATATATATATATATATATATATTATAATGGAGATTGTGTGTTTTTCTGTCTGTAACCGAAACTATATTACTATACAAATCACAATTCCTTTTGTTATTTACATCATATTCTCCATGATTTTATTTTTATTTAAACCTCAATTATCAATAAAATTGTTTTACATCATTAAGACTGTTGACCATATCTACATGATATTTACCGCGTACCCCACTTGTACGGGTCAGGCACAAAGTCCCTATTAACGTGGGACCACCCACAAACCGAAGCTCATGGAGTGGCAGGTGAAAAATTGCGTCGATCCCGTCGGCATTCCCCCTCAAGGGGGGCGCTTCAGGCACTGGGCAATAAACCCAGCCCTGCCCCTTTAAATCAAGGGGGCAGGTGTTGCCTGGGGGGATGGCCCCCTGGGATCGACGCTATTAACTCGTAAAGATCCAGGGCCGAAGCCACTGGACCCCTGGTGTTGACCAGGTCTACATACTAATAACATGCAATTGTATTAATATATACAACAAAATAGAGGTTTACAGTGTGAATGGGAAGGCTAATTTGCATATTGATCTTAAAAAATTGATTTTAATAAATATATGCTTAGTATTATTGATTTCTATTTTTTTGGTTTTATCTTATTGAATATGAACCAAAATCTCGAGGATAAATCTTAAAAGAAATCCCTTAACAAGAAAAAATAACTGTACTATTATTCTTTACTTCCTATTTAAATTAAATAGTTAAATTAGTAAAATTTACCAATGAAAGACGGGAGTAAGGGAAAATGATGGAAGAGTTAGTTTCAAAGTTGTTCTATTTTTCAAGCATACCCGCTCTGTTCAAAATCTTTTTATCTACATTCTTATTCAGTTTTATTAGCCTTTCTAATTTAATATGATATTTTATTATATTAAAACTTAAATACTTGCACCCGGAGGGTGCATATATTTGCTAGTATATATAAACTTGTTTTTTTTTTGGTTCTATTAAAAAAAAAAATTGTTCAATATTCAAATTAATCTTGAATGTAAATGTATCATGAGTGGTCAACAATATATCTTGTATTTTGATATTTTGTCCTGTTATTTTGGTCCTGAAAATCTTAATATTAATTCCTATTCCAACTCAATAGAAAACTTTGAGTACATATCATCATTTACAAAAAGGAATGAACACAGTCGCCATTTATAATTCAACCAACCAAATTTATGTAACAATTAAACTGAATGAAAGCATATAGCAAAACTTCTTAGACAATAAACCTACGAAGGGCGTAATAAAGTCAACAGCTTGGCTCCAGTATCCAAAGTTTATGCAGATTCAACTTTACAGAACATGACAAGGCTCCAACATTTTGGTCTGCATTGATATGGTACAGAGAGAAGTGTATGAAAATAAAGGATATAACTTCGATTGCCAAATACACATTATATATATATATATATATATATATATATATATATATATATATATATATATATATGTGTGTGTGTGTATGTGTATGTATATATATATGTATGTATATATGTATGTATGTATGCAAATATATATATATATATATGTATGTATATATATATGTATGTATGTATATGCATATACATATATATATGTATGTATGTATTTTTATGTATATGTATATATCTGAGTTATACATATGTGAGTCTACGTATGTGTATACCTGTGTCCATATATATGTACTTATATATGTGCGTATATATAAACACACTCACACACTTAATAACAGACACACATGCATATATATATATATATATATATATAGATATATGCGTGTGTGTGTGTTATTAAGTATGTGAGAGTGTTTTTATATACACATATCTATATGCACATATATATAGACACAGGTATACACGTACGTAGACTCACATATGTATATACATACATATACAAAGAAATACATATATATACATACATATATGCATATGCATATATATATATAAATATATATATATCATATATGTATACATATATATGAATGTACTCACATACATACATATAGACACACACACACACACATATATATACATTTACACCAATATATATGCAATATATATATACACCTTTATATATATATATATATATATATATATATAATATATATATATATATAATATATAATACACACACACTCAGATATATATATATATATATATACATATATATATATATATATGTGAAAGGTAAAATGGATATGAATCCGACAATATGTGTAGAAAGTTTGTAGAAAAAACAACATGTTAATAGTTTTGCTGACAGAAATCTGTTTCGACCATCCGAAGCGGTCTTTATCAAAGCAACATTGTTTAAAAAGGAAAGACGAAATAAATACTGTTTACAGAAAAAACAAAATTGGAATTGTTTAAATTATATCACCGGAGGCTAAAATTTCGAATATAATAAGGATCCCGACACTTTTGGACTTTTGGACTTTTTTGAAATTTCTTTTGTAGCCGGAACATTTTCCGGAACATTTTTATATTTATGCACTCCCAAACCGTCCATCGGGACGGGGGTCCAGTGGGCTTCGGCCTCTGGACCGGTGAGGTGTTAAATTAATAGCGTCGATTCCAGAGGGCCATCCCTCCAGGCAATACCTGCCCCCTGCACTTAAAGGGGCAGGGCTGGGTTTATTGCTCAGCGCCTGAGGCGCCCCCTTGAGAAGGAATGCCGAAGGGATCGACGCAATTTTTCTACCTACCACCCATGAGTCACGGCTTGTGGGTGGTCCCACGTAAAAATGCCTTGTGCCGTATCGTGTACAAGTGGGGTACATGTAAAAACATTTTCCTGAACATTTTTATATTTATATACACTTTTACTTCAAACTCTTTTGACCTTTTTTAATGATAAAAATGCTTCTAATTTAAAAAAATAAAATTTATTTCATTTTTAACTTAGAATACGCATTTTTGATTTTTTTTTTGAAAATCCCGGCCATGATCGAGAGCGTTCTTGCCTCGTGATTAACGATATATTTATTTCGTCTTTCCTTTTTACACAATGTTGCTTTGATAAAGACCGCTTCATATGGTCGAAACAGATTTCTGTCAGCAAAAGTATTAACATCTTGTTTTTTCTACAAACTTTCTAGACACATATATATATGTAAGAACAATTTCCAACGAATGGTTACACGTCTGTTTTATTGCCTGATAAAAATTTATTGGATGCGAATACAAAACATGACGATATTAATGGATATATAAATATTATATATATATATATTATATATATATTATATATATATATTAATATATACCATAAGAGAAATGCCCTCATAGGAAAATAATCTTTTATACGTAGTCTTGAGACTGTTGGTGAAAGAGAAAAGTATAAACACTTAGTATTAAGTGTGTTTTCGTGTCACATCCGACATAAAGTTGGGGGGGCACAAAGTCGCCTGCCCCATGGATAGGAGATGCAGCTGGTATGCATATATATATATATATACTATATATATATATATATATATATTATATATATATAATATACCAAATTTTTCGTAAATCCTCGCGGTGAGAAAAAACTAGCAAATAGTTTGATTATAAAAATATACTACCAAACATAACCGGGGAGAAAAAAAAACAAGATAATCGTACCAACCAAAAATAATCTATTGGTACAATATTTGGCCAAAAGAAAAAAAACAATTATATATATATATATATATATATAGGGGTAAACTATAGACACGTGTTTCGAGGTATCACCTCTCATCAGTATAGTTATACGGTTTTAGCAGCTGCCTTCTGGCTGGGTTTGAAACCCGAACGAACTTACGCTCGCCAAGCTTCTTACCCACACATCCACAGTCAGTCGCCAAGTATAGCAGGCTATTTAATTGCTATATTTCTAAGGGGAAATGACCTTCACCTAGAGTTCTCAAACTTTGTAAACAAAGTGAGATTTGGCCGAGCCGAATACGGTGAATCTGCAATTATATACCTTCTAAATAGAGTGCTCAACCGAGAACGGGAAGCGTATAATAGGGTAAACTATAGACACGTGTTTCGAGGTATCACCTCTCATCAGTATAGTTATACGGTTTTAGCAGCTGCCTCTGGCTGGGTTTGAAACCCGAACGAACTTACGCTCGCCAAGCTTCTTACCCACACATCCACAGTCAGTCGCCAAGTATAGCAGGCTATTTAATTGCTATATTTCTAAGGGGAAATGACCTTCACCTAGAGTTCTCAAACTTTGTAAACAAAGTGAGATTTGGCTGAGCCGAATACGGTGAATCTGCAATTATATACCTTCTAAATAGAGTGCTCAACGAGAACGGGAAGCGTATAATAGGGGTAAACTATAGACACGTGTTTCGAGGTATCACCTCTCATCAGTATAGTTATACGGTTTTAGCAGCTGCCTCTGGCTGGGTTTGAAACCCGAACGAACTTACGCTCGCCAAGCTTCTTACCCACACATCCACAGTCAGTCGCCAAGTATAGCAGGCTATTTAATTGCTATATTTCTAAGGGGAAATGACCTTCACCTAGAGTTCTCAAACTTTGTAAACAAAAATATATATATATATATATATAATTATATATATTATATATTATATATTCATACAAAACCGCCAGGAAACTAAAGTTAATAAGTAAAAAGTGCTCAATACCTAAGTAGAGCAAATAATAAAGCTGTATTCTTTATATATATATATATATATATATTGCGTCCGCAATGATCAATCGACGTAATTTGCGGTCCATAAACATAATAACAAGAAATGTCTTCAAATAAACACCATAATATTTAGTCGCTTGACGATGGTGAAATAACCTGAAATCTGGGTAGTTGCTTATGAAAAACCTTTATATTTAAAAGATTCAACAAATATATATATATATATATATATATATATATATATATATATATATATTATATATATATATATATATAATTGTAAATAGAGAGCTTACCATTCATAAAAAACTAAAACAGCAGTAAAGTAAGTAAAGTCGGTGAAGTGACCTATTGTCGGTCTTGGTAAATTCATCAAATTCTGTTAGAAATGAAAGTGTTCAATACACAAAAAGAGAAGAGCAACTATGATAATCTATTAATAATGGAGATTCGCTTCCGTTTTTTGTCTGTAATAAAAATTACGTCACTGCTTACGTCACATTAGCCAAAATCGTCATAAATACACTCAAAATTTGAATATGCATATTTTCTTTTAATTTACATACTGTGTCTTTTTACATTTCAAATCTTCTTTCGAATACAAATCCCGTCATATATTTTTGAAAAGAACATTGAAAACGAAAAAAGGAAGAACATTTCCCCAAATACTTTTTCATCTCTCCGTTTCATTTTGAAAAGAATTTCAAAACTGCTTAGCAGCATTATGCTCATCCTAATGACCTGAAGAAGATTTCATAATAACCGAAACGTCGATTTCATCATCTACAAATAATCTATTTTAATGTATTTTTGGAATACTGGTTTTCTTATTATACATGCTGTTGTATTTATTTCCATGTTTACCATCATATACTAAAACTATTATACAAATTGAGAAATATGGAGACCAAGGTGCGCGGGACGTCTATCTATCTATACATATATAAAGGGCAGTTGTGTGTATATGTATGTCAGGAGGACACTTCGAAAATAAAACAATTAACGACAAAGTAAATATATATACACATTAGATATCACGAGGGCTTGGTTTTTAAGCAAAAATAATAGAGATTTGATTTATATTCGTGAATATAATTAAAACATAAAGTTTAAATGATAACAGCATGGATTTTTTTTCATTTAATATTTTAGATAGTAGACATTAACATTTCTTTTCACAGTAACTGGGTCAGTGCAAGGTCTATTTTTTTTACATAGGGATTTTCATGGGGAATCCTACGAGGATTCAGCTCTCGATTCAGTAATAATAGATCTGCTGAACTAACTTTAAAAAATTCCCCTCTACCCAGGCGACGCCGGGTAGCCGCTTCTAGTGAATAAATATGAGTAAGTGCTTGTGAGTTCCAGTCATTCTGTAACGTAGCGGGTCTTTGTTATGATATCTTCGCGTGTGAAAACGAAACTTAAATTAAGATCCACGGTAACCTGTATTGATTAAACCCAAACTCTTGTCAACGAACATTTATTATGCCGTGACAGTATGTAACAGTCGCCAACGCAGAGAGAAGAGAGAGAGAGAGAGAGAGAGAGAGAGAGAGAGAGAGAGAGAGAGAGATTGGGGTTATGGTTATAATGAAAGCATCGGCATTCGCTTCTTGGTGATGCCGAGAACTTTTCATTTTCGTATTTCTTCTTTTAATCATTCAGACAAGCATTTTAATCTTGTCGTTTTCATCAATCCCCTTCCACCACTGCATCTCGCTTTTTTTTTTGCTTTGATGTATACTGCATCCAGAAAGCCACAGTAAATTTTCCCCAGGCTTTTCTCTTGAACATATTTAAGCGATGGTGGAATGGGTAGTACAGAGGGTGATGTGGGTGGGATGGAGAGGGGGAACGTTCATCCTTCCAATTAGAATAATTCATCAAACTATACCAGTCAGGTTCATGCTGCTTTCGCGGCACATCTAACGAAAACTAGTTTAATTGGGGTGGCGAAATATGTAAAAAAAAAATGAAAATAAAAAGAATAAAAATTGAATAGAACACAAGAAATAAAATAAATACATTCAATCATATATATAAATATATAGATGTATATATGTATGTATGTAAACATACTATTTTCAATTTTCTAACATTTTATATTATATATATATATATTATATATATTATATATATATATATATATATATATATATTATCGTTTTTCTGAACTAGCTGTACATATGCATTGAGCACTTTTTATATTCATTCATTATTCTGACTTATTCGGTTACTTTCTTAGTAAAGTAAAGAAATAACAAAAGACTTAGAGATTTATCTTTATAGTCTATTTCAGGGAGCTTAGACAAAGTGTCTAACTCTCCTGACTCATCAGATGCGAACGTGTAATGCTAAATTTTTAAGTCTTTTGTTATTTCTTTACTTATATATTTGCTCTGGGACTCAAACATTAAGAGCACACATTGAGCTCTCAAACTGCGACAGGCTTTTTAATTAAAACTCTTGTGTCGTAAGGAAGATTTTTTCTCTGGATTTCTCTTTTGGATTATATATATATATATATATAATATATATATATATATATATATATTGGTTAGGAGGTTGATTTAGAAGGCTATCACAATGCAGGTGTGAAGAAAAAATAATAATACGGTAACAATGATGTTGTGTGTTAACCTGTATTTAATTCTTGAATTTTCGAGATAATATATTCACTGGAACTGAAGCAGTCTAGTTATGACATTTCTTTTTAAATGAAGTTTTTTTGTTTTTTTTGAAAATGATGGTATTTTTATATAACTGTATTTCCGTGTTGTATGTTTACGTGAATGCGTTTTTTTTTTGTACTTGCGCGTATATTGTCATGCGCGTGTTCATAAGAATGCGTGTTGGTTGTGACGTTAGACTGTATCCTAGCGCGGGATCGCACGTGCATATGTATGTGCGTATGAAAGAGCGTATTTGTGTTTGGTGGCAATGGTGATGTATAATATTTCGTGTTGGATGTAATATAAATCAATTTAATCATTTATTATTATTATTATTAGTAGTATTATTATTATTATAAAACTCTCGTATATATATAATATTTTTTAATTTAACGTTTGCATAATATGCATGAAACTGCAGTTACGGAAAATTAACACCATAACATCTCATTTCTGATATTAAAACTGTTCTGCAATTTTAGCCTTGGACATCTTCATATGCTAAAACTTTTCACATTCATTCTCCATTATAACATAGCATATATGCATATATAGCCCGGTCGGCAGAGCGTTCGGCTAGAAATCACAAGGTTCTTGTTTCGACACCGGCGCTCGCCAACTCAGCGTATGAGTAGGACAGGGATCTGTGCGGTAAAGTGAGGAGCTGATGGTAGGTGTGGCGCTCCACCTCAGATGCTAAAATAATCTCCTTGGTCTAGCGCTAGTCAAAAGAGGATAGACTCCCTCGCTGTTTGGATGATACCGATATTAGGCCGGCCCGACGACTTACTTTACAATCACACACACACACACACACACACACACACACATATATATATATATATATATTATATATATATATATATATATATATTACCCAGGTCAAAAATCAATACAGATGTTATTCCTATTTATGCAATATCATTTTTGGCGAGAGTATCTGAATACTCTAGAATAAGGTAGGAGAGTTCAATCGTGGTGTAACTGTTTGCAAGATAATATTGTAGATCCAGTACTACTAAATAACGGGTTCGATCCTCGCTGGATGACCCATATTTGTAACCTACTCTAGCATTTGGTAATAAANTAAAGCCTACAAACTCACCTTTCGGTAAGACTTAGAATACGCTGACTGTATCCACAACAGAGGCTTGAACCCCTAAAAAGGGTGTGTACCGGGTACGATATTAGATTGCATCTCATCATGAGATCCAAATTCTGGAGATCTGGGTAGTATGAAATCTTCCCATCATTGATAAAAAACCATTCTTAAGAAACGATAACACTATAAATGTAAATATGAACGTATTGTTACATAATCTATGCGGTTGCATAAGATAATTGTCAATCCCCTGTAATTCTGAGTGGATGACCCTTTTCATACCATGGACGGGTCCTTCTATGGAAAATTACAGAAGCCCGGCAAAATACGTGAAGTCACGTGTGACCTTTTGAGTCCCCAGTTTTCAGTTAGACCGTCAGGCAGAGAAGTCGGCCATTTTAGGTCCTGCTTAAACTGGAACTCACGCGCGCTATGTTAGTCAGATATTTAGTTACATGAAATGTATAGTTAAGGAAATAAAAGTTTGTATAGTAAAATGTTCTTGTGGTTGATGAATGTCTTGGTAACAAGACTAAGAAATGAATCCAGGACGACCAGCCAGCAGGAACATAGCAATAGAAGAGAACAGACCAAGATAGATGAAGAAATAGCAAAGCGGCCAGAAGAAAATACGACCAGAAGTAAGAAGTAAGAAAAAGGGTATACAACAGTATATTGAATACCCCTTTCCTAACCACTAGCATAAAATAACACTAGATGGTTTGATAAGTTGTTCAAATCAGCAATCAATACCTACTAAAATCTATTCAGATTGTAATAAGTAAAGTAAGTAAAATCGTCGGGGTGGCCTAAAATTATATAATGTAACTAATAACTAGACCATTTTTCCTCGTCGGGTAGCCTAAAGCCGGTATCAGCCTATCAGCGAGGAGTCTATCCCTTTTCACTCGGCTAGACCAAGGTGATTGTTTTTTTGGCGTCTGAGGTGGAGCACCACACCTTCCATCAGCTCCTCACTTACTGCACAGATCCTTGTGCTACTCATACGCTGAGTTGGCGAGTTGGCGAGCGCCGGTATCGAACTAGGAACCTTGTGGTTTCTAGCTGAACGTTCTACTGACTGAACTAACCCGGCCCTTCAGTATGTATGACTTAAGAGAATTTTTCCAGGACTCTTCTAAGTATTCTAGCCGATTCTGTAGACGGTCTCGATTTTTCCTCTAATCCTCAATTCACCCAGACTCTCTTTGAAAGACTTGGGAACCGTTCCAAGTGCCCCAATTACAATTGGTACGACCTTCACTTTCATGTTCACATTTTTTACGCCCGCCTTAGCTGCGGGGTTCACTGGAGACTGAGTGACAGCAAATATACTCAGGTCTCCAGGAATCTTCTGAGTATTCTGGCCGATCTGAACAATGTTGTAGTTTAGACGGTCTCGATTTTTCCTCTAATCCTCAATTCACCAGACTCTTTTCAAAACACTTGGAACCGTCCAAGGGGCTCCAATTACAATTGGGACACCTTCCACTTTCATGTTCCACGTTTTTTACGCATGCCTTACCTGGGGGTTCACTGGAGGCTGAGTGACAGCAAATATACTCAGGTCTCCAGGAATCCTCTGAGTATTCTGGCCGATCTTAACAATGTTGTAGTTTAGATGGTCTCGATTTTTCCTCTAATCCTCAATTCACCAGATTCTCTTTGAAGACTTGGGAACCGTTCCAAGTGCCCCAATTACAATTGGTACGACCTTCACTTTCATATTCCACATTTTTTACGCCCTTCTTAGCTGGGGGTTCACTGGAGACTGAGTGACAGCAAATATACTCAGGTCTCCAGGAATCTTCTGAGTATTCTGGCCGAAAAATTTTTTCTCATATATATATATATATATATATATATATATATATTATATATATATATATATGCTCCCCATCCCCTGGGTTGAGCACTTTGGAGGGGATTTCACTGATGACCACTAACTAAAGCGTAAACGCAACGCTTTTCTATAACAGGCATGTAAACACTCTATGGCGGCCTTTACATACATACAGATGTGTGCATTAAAATAGCTAAAATCTCCTTCGCATTCTATAGGTGACGATGGCCGGGCAGTTAAGTTGTCCGACTGCTGCTGAATCGATTAGAGTCTTCTCCCAGCTGTAGGTAGCTCACAAAATGTCTAGCCACACTGAAGAGATTTGATAAGTCGAAACACGTGTCTCTGGATGACTATATATATATATAATATATATATATATATATATATATATATATAATAATATATTATGTATGTTATGTTCTTGAGAACGTTGTTTTTTAGTTTTTTGAAGCATTGGAAAAAAGAACAAAAACAAGAAAAACAGAAAAAAAATCAGAATTTTGATATTCAATTGTTGTTCTATTCCTTGTTTGATCAATTCCGATATTACGGGGAACATTCACCCTTTTTAATTATATATATATGTATTTATATATATATATATATTATTATAATGGAGATTGTGGGTTTGTCTGTCTGTAAGCGAAACTACACAAATCACAATTCCCTTTGTTATTTACACACATTCTCCATGATTTATTTTTTATTTAAACCTCAATTATTAGTAAATTTGTTTTACATCATTAAGACTGCTAACAATATCTACATGTTAATAACATGTAATTATATTTATATATTCAACGAAATAGCGGTTTACAGTGTTAATGGGAAGGCTAATTTGCATATTTATCTTAAAAAAATTATTTTAATAAATATATGCTTAGTATTATTGATTTCTAATTGTTTGGTTTTATCTTAATAAATATGAGCAAAAATCTCGGGGATAAATCTTAACAGAAATCTATTAACATAAAGAAATAACTGTAATTTTATTTTTTTCTTCCTATTTTAACTAAATAATTAAATTAGGGAAATTTACCACTGAAAGACGGGAGTAAGGGAAAATGGTGGAACAGTTAGTTTCAAAGTTGTTCTATTTTTCAATCATACCCCCTCTGTTCCAAATATTTTTATCTGAATTCTTATTCAGTTTCATTAGCCTTTCTAATTTAACATGATATTTTATTATATCAAAACTTAAATACTTGCACTCGGAGGGTGCATATATTTGCTAGTATATATAATGGAAAAGGTGACTTACCGGTGAATATGGTTAGTTGATGCAAAATTCAGAAAGGTAAGACAGCGATATAACAAATATAAAGTGCTCAATACGTTAGTAAAGCAAATTTATTACAATACAGGTACAAGTGATAACCTACTCGAGTTTCACCATGAGGAGCTTCAGGGTTAAATCATCCACTGAATTAATCAAGATATTGATTAATTCAGTCACTGTCTTGCCTTTCTGAATTTTGCGTCAACTAACCATTGTGACCATATTCACTAGTAACTCACCTTTTCCATTATACACACACACACACACACACACACACACACGCATATATATATATATATATATATATATATATATATATATAGATACAAGTAATAACCTACTCGAGTTTCACCATAAGGATCTTCAGTGTTAAATACACTGAATTAATCAAGATATTGATTAATTCAGTCGCTGTCTTGCCTTTCTGAATTTTGCGTCAACTAACCATTGTGACCATATTCACCGGTAACTCACCTTTTCCATTATACACACACACACACACACACACACACACACACATATATATATATATATATATATATATATATATATAGGTACAAGTAATAACCTACTCGAGTTCACCATAAGGATCTTCAGTGTTAAATCCACTGAATTAATCAAGATATTGATTAATTCAGTGGATTCAACCCTGAAGATCCTCATGGTGAAACTCGAGTAGGTTATCACTTGTACCTCTCTCTCTCTCTCTCTCTCTTCTCTCTCTCTATATATATATATATAATATATAATATATATATATATAATATACCATTTGTCATTTATCTATATATATTATATATATATATATATATATATAAACTAATAGAGACACAAGTAAGTTTACATGTGTCTGAAAAGAGAGAAAGAAGCTAGAGTAAGAATATATATATTTCGTTGAAATTAATAACCTAACAAGATTAGCTTAATACTATCAACATTTACCAGTATGTCGCTTCCGTAGTATTACCTAATTTTATCCAGTTACGTTAACTACATGGGAGTGTGAATTATGAAAGTGTTATGTGTTCTTCGTGGGAATAAATTTTGCTGTGTGCATCTATTTTAGACTTGCAAATGTCATTGCACATTTGCATCAGCCTTCCCAAGTTCTACCTGTGTGTTAGGATCCATGGCGATGTAGATAAATTCCAATATCATTGATTTTACAAGCTCTCAGATTTAATAATCTCCAATTTGCACAACGAACGTCCTGCCTCGGGGATTTATTTCAACTAATAATATTTTTACAGATACCTCTTAAAAACCAGACACTGCTATAATCAGGGAGTACACACACACACACACACACACACACACACACACACACACACACACATATTATATATATATATATATATTTATTTATTTATTTATAATTATAAAGTCTGTCCTACCATTGGTTTCTGAATAACACTTTTTCGGTGTTATTCGTCTTCAGAGGCGTTTGACTTTTGAAAAAAAATGGACAGTTTTAAACTTCCGGCACGTATCCACGCGATCCGTTAATAGCTCCTGCATTTCGCTTTCATCATTCAACGGCATCACTATTTGTCGTCATTGTTCTTATTGTGATTTTACATTTTTTCCATTTTTTATATTTATTTTAGTTTATGTGTGTTTATTTATATATGAATTCTTAATTATGGCGGTCTGATGTTTTGGTTAGTCCAATTCCATATTGAGAATTTTTTCCTGTGTGGGTATGCTCGAAATATATATATAATATATATAATATATATATATATATATATATATATATGTGTGTGTGTGTGTGTGTGTGTGTGTGTGTGAAATAAAAGGAAATTAATCCGACAGTGTGAATTTGATATATTGAAAAAACAAATGATGTTTACAAATGCATGGGATCATCAGGAGAGAATGTGCACCGTTTCGGGGCCTTCCTCTCAACGGTTTTAAAAAAGCACATCGCCCCCCCTCACTGATGTGAGGTTCGTCGGAATATCTGTATCGACCGTATGTAATAGATCAGTCTTCAACAAAAATAAGATGGGATGAAATGACTGATAGAAGAAGAATGCGCAAACTGAACGCTGTTAGTCAAAAGTTGGAATTTTTCAAAAATGCGTTGTCTGTATTAAGAATAAAATGAATTTTATTTTTAATTTTAAAAAATCAGAAGCATTATAGTTTATAATAAGACTCAAAAGAGCCTGATGTAAAATTGTTTAAAAAAGTGTATAATTATATAAAAAGTGTATATTAAAATATCAAAATTGTTCATAATACACTCCAACTATTAAATAAGTAACCAATAAGTGTAGGTAAATCCGTGGTGTTTGTGAATAATTATCTTCAGAGGAGTAAACATCCATATGTATAGTTTTTTCGTAGACAAGTAAGTGAAATAAAAGGAAATTAATCCGACAGTATGAATTTGATATATTGAAAAAACAAATGATGTTTACAAATGCATGGGATCATATATATATATATACGCGCACAGTACCGAGATACCTACACACACTCACATTCACACACATATATGTAAACACACACATACATTTATATGTATACACATATAGTCATATACACAACTCCCATGAACCCTCCCTCACATATATAAGAGCATTAAAAAAATAACCCACCTCATAGAGGTTCTTCACGGAACAAATGGACATGCTACTACTAACACACTCGTCTACGCGGATTTTAATAGCATGTCAAACCCTCAAAAACACTTCAATTTTTATAGTTCTTCTATAATACTCCCTTTCAAAAAATCTATAAACAATTTCTTCAAATAAGAAATTTTCTCCTGACGATGACCTAAGGTCGAAACTAGTTGAGAATAAACAACATACAAGAAATATTCCTGATTGTCTTATTACTTTTTGTTCATACTATATATATATATATATATATATATATATATATATATATATATATATATGCATATATATATATATATATATATATATATATTATTGTTCACTCCTTTTGAGTTTTTCACATCAGCGTGAGCTGATGGCCTTTCACTGGAGTCTGAGTGACAACAAGTCTCCTCAGGTCTCCAGGACTCTTCTGAATATTCTGGCAGATTGCAGCAGTGCACTATTTTTGATGGTCTCGATTCTCCCTCTGATTTCCAGATTTTTCAAACTTTTTTCCAATCTTTTGGGGACCGTTCCAAGTGCACCAACTACAATCGGTATCACTTTGACTTTCATATTCTATAACTTTTTCAATTCTCTGGCAAGGTTCAAGTAATTGTCCATTTTTTTTTTTCATTTTCCTTTAGCTTCACCCTGTGATCTGCTGGAACTGCAAAATCCACCAGTTGACAAGTTCTTTCTTTTTTGTTAATCAACACTAGGTCTGGTCTTCTTGCTGGGATAAGGTGATCCGTTTTTATCTCAAAGTCCCTGTCTCTACGCAGTCCTCTATTATTATTATTATTATTATTATTATTATTATTATTATTATTATTATTATTATTATTATTATTATATGCTCCTACAACCCGGTAGAGCTCTCTAGAGGTGACTTAAATCAACTTTCACTGCCAGCATAAACCAATGATTGTCTGTTGTTTACAGACTGAATCTCTCTGGTGATCGTAAAATATATAAACAAATGTATGTATTTAATAGTTTAAACACTGCATCTTAACGGAAACTGTCAAATGGCCGAGAGGTAACAGCCTATCAGACGCGCGGTACCCCGTACTTAAATGGTATACATGTATACATGTTGCAAAAACGAGGATATTATGGTACATTTTAGTAGATGATGCTATTTCCTCAAACAATGCTACAAGTAAGAGATCTAGTTTTTGGTATTGGCATTCATTATAGAAACACCAAACAAAATTTTATATTTCAAAAAAGTGAAAAATCAACCAACCCCACTCTCCGACCCCAAACGTTATAACCTAGCATATGGAGTGGATATCAGAGTTATTGGTGGTGAAGGAGGCGCATATTTTCAAACTGAATTCTAGTTATATTTCATTTGCTTTGTTTAAAATAAAAAGCTTCAATGTTTTAAATATATGAATTGCTAAATCTTCTAACGAATTTCACGGCCACATGTAGCAAAAACGCAAATATTTTGATGCATTTTAGTAGATGATCTTTGATGCTATTTCCTCAAGCAATCATGCAAGTAAGAGATCTAATTTTTGGTACCGGTATTCAATATACAAACACACAACTTTTGCTGTTTGAGAGAACCAACCCTACTCTTCGACCGCAAACGATCTAACATAGCATATGGAGTGAATATCAGATTTATTAGTAGTGAAGGGTAGGGCGCATATTTTCAAACTGAATTCTAGTTATATTTGATTTGCTTTGTTTAAAATGAAAACCTTCTCTGTTTTAAATATATGAATTGCTAAATCTTCTAACCAATTTCTCGGCTACATGTTGGAAAAACGCAAATATTTTGCTGCAGATGTAGATGATCTTTGATGCTATTTGCTCAAACAATCATGGAAATAAGAGATCTAATTTTTGGTAACGGTATTTATTATACAAACACACTTTTGATGTTTGAGAGAATTTGACATTTTTTAAAAAGTGAAAATTCAACCTACCCTACTGTACAACCTATACAGCTGCACTAAATCCACCGTGTGTTTCGAGTTCATGATAGCCCTGACACAAAAAAATAAATTCTACCAGGCAACTAAAAGATTTAAATTATCCAAAGGGCTTTTTTAAATCATTTTTTAAAAATTCGGACCATATTACCTTAAGGCACCTCTTTTCGATTTTGTGTCATTGGGCCATTTTTTTTTCATTTACACCGTCAATATCCGGTTGTTTGTTAGGGGTTAGGGTTAGAACCCCTAACAAACAACCAGATATTGACAGTATAAATGAAAAAAAAGACCTAATCACACAAAATTGAAAAGGGGGTGCCTTAAGGTAATATGGTCCAAAAATGTTTGTGTCAATAATTAGCACTTTGTTCTATAACTGGTTACAATACAAACACAAAAGGTGAATAGAAAAAAATATGCAATCATAAAACATATGCACAGAAAAAAGAATAGTTGTATAATTCTAGGAATAATTTAGCATCACCAAAAAGAAAGAGGTTTCCTTACCTTGATTGAAATGACAACATGGTCAGTGTTTTTCAGGAAATGATGACCATTAAGAGCGACAATTCTGGCTTGGTCCAGCTGAGCAACATCAGCAAAAATTGTGTCTATATAGAGGAGAAGAAAGAGATTGACCGAGTAAAGTAAGAGATTTGTCAGTTTTTGACTTAATTGCAAATTACGATTAATTAGAACCAATTAAAACAGAATTCTTTTCAAACAGAATTCAACTCTAAGGAATAATTTAGTATAAATTTCATGTCATTAAACTAAACAGTAAAAAAGCCTTTAGGAAGCAAAAGTTGATTAACTAAGCTTTAGTATAATAATAGATATATATTACAGTCAACTATAAAATTATTCTTTAATATATATATATATATATATATATATATAATATATATATATATATATATATATATATATATATATATATATATATTGTAACCTAGCAAAAATAACAAGCTTTTTATAAGAGCAATATATCTAAAATATTCTTAGAAAAAGTCATTTTACAAAAATATTATGGACTCTCTCGTCGATTTTCGACACATGAGGGTTCACACACACAATGAACACCCACACAGTGATTTGTTTATAGTGGTGAAGGCTTGTGTTGGACCATTCACACATTTTGGCACATTCGATAGGAAAGAATTGGTGCACCAAGGGTTGCCACAAACCCAATCAACGACCGAACTCGGGAATATTGAATTCAGAGTTATCCCTCTCCTAGACTGGTTACCTACCCAAGGCTGAAGGGCCCAGTCTGCCCTACTATTTAACCCATAGCTGGAGGGAGAATATATGGATTCATACCTTTCCCAAGGGTATTAGCGCTATGTGAAATGCCAACAGCTTCGTCTAGGAATTGAACTCGAATCGACGAGTCAATTTCCCACGACTTTAACCACTAGCCCACGCGCCTCTCTCTCTCTCTCTCTCTCTCTCTCTTCTCTCTCTATATATATATATATATATATATATATATAATATATATATATATATATATATATATATATATATATATATATATATATATTACAGTCAACAAACAAATTATTCGTATACCCATCAATTTTGAATATTTCTATTCCTTTCTTAAATATGTATCAGGATCAAACACTTTACCAGAATTGCCAAAGGCTATTACGTATGTTCCTATACTTTCACAGGTTTCAGAGATAGAAATCATTACTTTGAATGTGATTTTGGTTCCGTTCTTTATCTATGTTGTTTCTTTGTGAAATAATAGTGATTTTAGCCTACGTCATCCATCAAATCTAAATCCATTATTCTATAGAATTCTGTCAACCAATGTGTTACATTGCTAATGCTTGCTGAAAAGTTGCTGTATTTAATGTTCTTATTTTAAAACATCGGCTTCCTAGCATATGGTTTTGAGATAAAACAGCTCTCTACCAGAGTATTTTTTTCTTCAAAATAACCACATTGTTTAAAGTTCTTGTGATATATTATTCTTAAGAAGAATACCAAATTTTTACTATCTCTCAGTTTTTGCTGTGTTAACTCAAGGCTTCCTATACCTCTTACTTCTTGCAGCCAATACTTTCTGCTAGAAGTCGAGACTGATTCTCTTATAAGTTATAGATTGGTTTGGTTTGGTTTATATGCACACACGACGGTAAGCTTCTAAATCCAGTAGAACAATTCACATACCTTGGTAGTAATATCTCTCCCACTGAAAGCGATATTAATACACGAATAGAAAAGGCATGCTCGGCTGTAAACAGATTATCAATCATATGGAAATCGGATCTCACTGACAAGCTAATACGACAATTATTCCAAGCGGTGGTTGTGTCAGTGCTGCTGTATGGCTGCACCACATGGACCCTGACGAGGCGCCTTGAAAATAAGATAGATAGGAGCTGCACAAGGATGCTGCGTGCGGTCTTGAACAGTACCCCACAAGGAAGCAGTTGTACGGACACCTGCCCCCTATCTCACAGACACGTCTGCTCCAAAAACTTCGACAACACTCGTAAAACTTTAACTTTATAAACAGTTATTATATTGGGGGCTACGGGATATTTTGCCTTGTGCCATTTAGAGTTTTTAGTAATAACACAGGGACGCTTCTTTTTTCTCAAGAGTATTTTATTTCCCACAAATTACAACTGCCGAGAGCAAGACATTTCATATTTGCTCTCTCTGCACCTTCTCTTAATTCACACTCTGATCTCTCACTCCTTCTTGCTCCCCTTCGCCATGTATCATTAATCATTTAAACTCTTCCGTTCTCCTCCAACTCAAAATTCTTGCTTAAAAACTTTCCGTGCTAATTCACATATCAGGTTACTCTCTTGGTCTCACGTCACGCTCATTATGTAATATCAGGTCTACTCTGACCCAGAGTGGTAGTGCTTCTTAGGGTCTCATCTATTTTCTATATTACTTTTTATGCCATATATATCTGAAGTAATTATTATTTTTCACTAAATACTCAACCACTCTGACCTGGAATGGTAATATATGTTAGGGTCTTATATATAGATCTGTTTAAAAGATATTCGTAGTCGATAGGACCGTGTTAAAAAAACAACCATATTAAGAAAGAAACTACACAGAAAATGTAAATATGAATGTACAATTGATGCGATTCCCTAACCTCTAAGCATATAATAATCCTATAGGTGGCTTAAATCTTTGCCATATCAACAAGGGAAAAAGTTCAAAGATAGTACTCTATGAAAAATAGATGGAAATTAATCCGACAGTATGAAATTTAACGTTTTGAAAAAAACAAATGATGTCATGTAATTTGCTGACAGAAATCTGTTTCGACCAAATCGATAAATTGGTCTTCATCACGAGCAACATAGACGGGAACAGAAAGGTATCCGTTAAAAGACTGTTTACAAAACGAACGCTATATTCAGCTGCTGAAAATTAAAAAAAATGCGTGTTCTGTTTTAAAAATAAAATACATTTTATTTTTAATTTTAAAAAAATCAGAAGCATTATAGTTTATTTTAAAACTCAAAAGAGTTTGTTGTAAAATTATATAAAAGTTGTAAAGTGGGTATCAAAATTGTTTAGGATATATTTCAGCTGTTAAATAATATACAAAGTTCACAGCGTATTTGAAGAAAGATGTTAAAGTTCCAAAATTACTTGTGGTGTTGATAAGTCCGTAGAGTTTAGATGAAAGTCTTCAAGGTGTAAAATTCCAGATATAGTGTTTTTTCATTGGACAAATATGAAAAATAGATGGAAATTAATCCGACAGTATGAAATTTCACATTTTGAAAAAACAAATGATGTCATGTAATTTGCTGACAGAAATCTGTTTCGACCAAATCGATAAATTGGTCTTCATCACGTGATGAAGACCAATTTATCGATTTGGTCGAAACAGATTTCTGTCAGCAAATTACATGACATCATTTGTTTTTTCAAAATGTTAAATTTCATAATACTCTATATATCAGTATCCAATGACTAAGTGACGTCATTGATTTATACCGTCTGTAGATTCACCATTCGGGGGTTGGACACTTTGTGCAAAATTGTACAAAGGCAAAAGGACACGAACACGATCGTTTTCATTAAAAAATGTTGTGTGTGGCTCAATGTTTATTATCTTAGGAAATGAACTCGGCGACCAGAGTTCAAATACAGCACGAAACTCTTTTCCTTTCACATGGCGCTTATTTCATTTGGGAAAGTTATTGTTATACCGGCCGTTGATACAGTGGAGAATATACACCGGTTCTCACTATAAATAGTGAGACACCGAGTGAAAAGGTTGTACTGTTACCGTACTGTTACCGTACTTTACTGTTTAGCGGCAAGCTAGCCGTTCTTGTACCTTATTGTAAATACACTTGTCTCTTTTTACCCTACCTCGACTTGACTTCTTTTTTTTACTGTTGAACTAACATCACAACAGTTATGAATCTAACTATTAATAAAATTGTGTTTAAAAATTTTGGTTTAAAAACTATGAATACAGATCAATAATGAATATAACAAAACGACTTCAGCATAAAAAACCTACAATGGTTGATATGACGTAAGATCCAACCAACCAACCGACCAACTATCAGAAGAACGCCCGATGGTAGTACCTGTTCTTACTTCTAATGGCTGATGTGTAGATAGTTGAAATATTTGTATACTTATCTCTCCCGTCCGGTATCACAGTGGGAGATCATTGAATCCTGGTTGTTGGGCTGCTTTTAAGTTGACTGATAATTCTATGTTTACTAGTATATGTAACGTAGCATCTAATTGGGGAGTATGTGATTTCATTTCTATACTGATCTGCTGATGGTTGTCTATCTGCTATTCTAGATCGGAGTATCTTGGTAGTTGGGTAGCTGGGTAGCTGGATCTGTTGTTGGGCTGGCTGGCTGGCATTCTCTCTCTCTCTTGTTCGAGTCTGGAACTATCTGGGTTCTCTTGGGTTCTTCTTCTCCTTGTGTCCGTTTTCAGTTCTTAATAACGAACACAATAATTGATGTTGTTTTTTAGTTCATTTATTTTGCTTTAACCCAAGGAAAAATGCCTTGGTGGACAAACTTCATCTTCCATCTATTCTCCTCAAACACTCAGCTTAGACTCATCCATCCGTCTCCTCCAAAAATTTCGACAAGATTCCCACTCATTTCTATTCTTATCTGCTGATGTTTGTCTATCTGCTGTAAGACATGCCGTAAGATCCAACCAACCAACTATCAGAAGAACGCCCGATGGTAGTACCTGTTAGGCCCCCCTCTATTGATTAAATAGATTTTAAAAAGAGAGTTTTGAATTGTGTCTAAGAAATAAATTTTAAAAGAACTAAAAAAAATGTATACACAACAAGAATGAATGAAACAAAAACGTCTTCGGTATTGGGTTATTTTTAATCCAAAGGTTTGTTAAGTATCTGGCCGCCATCCTTGGCCAGTTGGAAAGAACTCAAAGTAAATAAATAAGTCCCGAGTTATAGCAAACCTTTGGTAAGTGAATAAGTCTCGTGATAGAGAATCCTTTGGTAAGTGAATAAGTCCCGTGATAGAGAATCCTTTGGTAAGTGAATAAGTCCAGTGATAGAGAATCCAGTGAATTAGTCCCGTGATAGAGAATCCTTTGGTAAGTGAATAAGACCCGTGATAGAGAATCCTTTGTAAGTGAATAAGTCCGTGATAGAGAATCCTTTTGTAAGTGAATAAGTTCCCGTGATAGAGAATCCTTTGGTAAGTGAATAAGTCCCGTGATAGAGAATCCTTTGATGTGAATAAGTCCCGTGATATAGAGAATCTTTGGTAAGTGAATAAGTCATGTGATAGAGAATCCTTTGGTAAGTGAATAAGTCCGTGATAGAGAATCATTTGATAAGAGAATAAGTCCGTGATAGAGAATCCTTTGGTAAGTAAATAAGTCCCGTGATAGAGAATCCTTTGATAAGTGAATAAGTCCCGTGATAGAGAATCCTTTGATAAGTGAAATAAGTCCCGTGATAGAGAATCCTTTGTAAGTAAATAAGTCCCGTGATAGAGAATCCTTTGGTAAGTGAATAAGTCCCGTGATAGAGAATCCTTTGGTAAGTGAATAAGTCCCGTGATAGAGAATCCTTTGGTAAATAAGTCCCGTGATAGAGAATCCTTTGTAAGTGAATAAGTCCCGTGATAGAGAATCCTTTGTAAGTGAATAAGTCCCGTGATAGAGAATCCTTTGGTAAATGAATAAGTCCCGTGATAGAGAATCCTTTGTAAGTGAATAAGTCCCGTGATAGAGAATCCGTGAATAAGTCCCGTGATAGAGAATCCTTTGGTAAGTAAATAAGTCCCGTGATAGAGAATCCTTGGTAAGTAAATAAGTCCCGTGATAGAGAATCCTTTGGTAAGTGAATAAGTCCCGTGATAGAGAATCCTTTGGTAAGTGAATAAGTCTCGTGATAGAGAATCCTTTGGTAAGTGAATAAGTCCCGTGATAGAGAATCCTTTGGTAAGTGAATAAGTCTTGTGGTATAGGTCCGACGTCCAAGAAGATCCAAGTAGCAGTTAGCTAAGTTTAGAATCAGCCAGTATAAATACAACAACAGCAGCAGAGCACTGCCAGTGATTGGATAAGAGGTTGCCTTCACAGGTCACGTGCTTATCGGCGAGTCCATAAGTAGAAGCGGCCATCCGGTACACACCTGATATCCAAAAATCCATTTTTCCCCCTCTCTGTTTCTTTGAAGCAGGGTGTGGGCGCGACCGGTGTGCGTCCGAGCGTAACCAGCACTGGTTATATAAGAAAGACTTTTTTTTCATTCATTTTTTTCTTCATTCTTTTTTTTCTTCTTCTTCAGTCAATCCTTTTTTCATTCAAGACCACCAAAGACTGCATTTCTCCTTTTTTCCTCTTTTCCTTCAACTGACCTTCGGAAACTCCAGCTTTCCCGGACTGTGGCTCACAACCTTTGTTAGGGCCAATTATACACACACACAAAAGAAAAAATTCAGAACCCAACCAGAAAAAAAACAAAAATCATTAAAAAGGTAAGGGTTTATTTCCCTCTTTTTACGTTGCCTTATGGCCGACCGGAATTCCGGCTCGGCCAAAAAGGCCCTTTTTAAGTCCCCTAATGAAAAGGGGCAAAATGACAAAAAAAAGAAAGAAGAAGAGAAGAAACCAATTGGTAATTCTCCTTCTTCCCTAAAAGAAAATGAAAATAACACGAATAAGACCAGTGGGGACTCTCCTAAAAATGTGTGGAGTGCTCCTCCAAAACTAAAGATCGATGTTGCCGATCTGCTCCAGAGGGCTAGTGCCATTTTCTCAGAGGTTGAGGAAAAGGGCATGATGTTCAATTTGGAGCAGCATAAACTAGACCTACAGAAAAGAATTGTGTCTGTCTTTATCGTAGACCGTGCCACTAGAAAAACCGTTAAGGTTAAAAAAGACATGGTCATTAGAATCCTGACCTCCCTGGGAGTCAAAGTTATATCGATTGTAACTGGAGACTACTACCCTTTATGGGACGTGCTGTTGCCGACTGAAGAGGAGGCCGTCGCCCTAACTAAATATACTTTGGAGACCAAAGAACACATCGTGAGGGTCGAGTATATGGGGCGGCGGAGGACCACGGTCACAGTGTGCGAGGTGCCCAGTTACCTCAAAGAGGAAAATCTAACTGCTCGCATAATGAAGTTTGGTCAAGTAATCAACGCCAATTGGGACGTTATGCGCGGGGAGTGGGCATATGATGTTATGCTTAGTACCGACTCCTTTTATGCCGTTCCCAACTGGTTGGATTTTGAGGGACGCCGACTTAATGTCATCGTCACCGGGCGAAAACCCGTGTGTTGGCAATGTGGAGAAACTGGTCCCCTCTCCGCAAAGTGCCAGGGGCGAAAAGGAGCGCCTCAGGCGTCCACCAAAAAACCAAATGCCCTCTCAGCCACAATAGTTAAAGGCACTAAGGAGGCTCCCGTAGTCTCGCCTGCAGTCAATGCTTCTCCCGAGACCACCTCTATGATCTCTGCAGAGGGATCAAAGGACAAGTGGATGACTGTAGGTAAAGGTGGGGAAGGTCCAACCAGATGCACCTCAATCCCCTAAAGGTACCCAGGGAGACACTACAGTAGTAGGAGAGTCCCCAAAGTCGTTTGCTTCCCAGGCAAAGGTTGTGTGCCACAGTCCTGGGAAAGAGAAATTCCAAAAGCTGCTGGAGTGGAAGAAGGGTCTGGATGAGGCACGCAAGTCTCCAGAGAAGAAGGCACCTTCACCCAGAACCATAAGACCACCACCACCAGCTCAACATCAACATCCAGCGACATGCCGCCCCCAAAATGACAGTATTGGGGCAGAAGGGGACCCATCCCCCTGTGAAACAGTCCCCAAACAAACCCCTTAAAAAAAAAAAGACCCCGTCCAACCCTCACAAGTCCCCCATCCAAAAGTCCCCAAAAACACGCCCAAGGCGACCCCAACTTCCTCCCCTGTCAAAATACCAGCATCCCCATGGATACCGGAAATCAGTCCCCCCCAAAAAAAGGCAGAGGAGTGTTTCTGCGGGCAGTTCCGATGAGGAACTGACAAAATTAAAAAAAAAAGAATGGGTGATGTTTGGAGTGGGAAAAAACGTCTGCAGGGTGCGTGATGACATCCTGCAGAACCACTCCAAGCTGAAAGCCCAAACAAAGAAAGAACTGGGGGTCCTGCAGAACTTTAAAACTGTAGATAATAAGGATGTAGAGGACCCCCAAAACTTCCCGAATTGTAAGGTGTTGTCAGTTATGAGAGTGGGTCGAAGGGCCCGGCCCATTGAGAGCATGTTAGGTGATGCTAACGGGACCTTCGGTCCCCTCTCATACATAGTAACTGAGGCAAATCACTTAAAGTGTGATTTGGGGAGGGTCCCTGTTTATCTACACCCATCCCTCTATAAGGCACTTAAATTAACTTACCCACGGGACATTGGTGGCATCGCTCATGACGGTGTCATGACAAAAGAATTGGGTTATGACTCGATGAGCGATGCCATCGGTGTCCTGTCCCCAGACATGTTCGGTCCACGGCCCCAACTCCAGTGAACCCCTTAATGGACCCAAGGTTGGTAAGTATGAATGCTCGCGGCCTTAAGTCGCCTTCTAAAAGGAAACGTCTCCTTGGACGACTTAAGAGTCGTGAGGTGGATATATGTTGTTTACAAGAGACTCGCTTTGATTCCAACTTCCGTGAAGATATTCTGTCAGAGGTTTACGAACCTTTTTCAGCATGTTTTGATGGTCGTTCTCGGGGTGTCTCTTGGCTGATTAGCAGAGATCTGCATGCGTCATGTTCTTTTGTTTTTTCAGATCCGGAGGGAAGACTTTGCGTGCTAGATGCTACCATACAAGGAACGGCGTTCC
>CM042152.1:8216429-8241429 GCA_023376005.1 Doryteuthis pealeii
AACTGTTCCCCATTTTTCCTTACTCCCGTCTTTCAGTGTAAATTTCCATAATTTAATTATTTAGTTAAAATAGGGAAGAAAAAATAAAATTACAGTTATTTCTTTATGTAATAGATTTCTGTTAAGATTTTATCCCCGCGAGATTTTTTGGCTCATATTTATTAAGATAAAACCAAACAATTATGAAATCAATAATACTAAGCAATATATTTATTAAAATAATTTTTTAAAGATAAATATGCAAATTAGCCTTCCCATTAACACTGTAAACCGCTATTTCGTTTGAATATATAAATATAATTACATGTTATTAACATGTAGATATTGTTTGGTTCAGTCTTAATGATGTAAAACAATTTTACTAATAATTGAGGTTTAAAAAAAAATAAAATCATGGAGAATGTGTGTAAATAACAAAGGGAAATTGTGATTTGTGTAGTTTCGCTTACAGACAGACAAACCCACAATCTCCATTATAATAAGATATATATATATATAATAAATACATATATAATTAATTTAAAAGGGTGAATGTTCACCTCGTAATATTCGAATTGATCAAACAAGGAATAGAAAACAACAATTGAATATCAAAATTCTGATTTTTTTCTGTTTTTCTTTGTTTTGTTCTTTTTTCCAAGCTTCAAAAAACTAAAAAACAACCGTTCTCAAGAACATAACATACATAATTAATATATATATATATATATATATATATATATATATTATATATATTATATAGTCATCCAGAGACACGTGTTTCGACTTATCAAATCTCTTCAGTGTGGCTAGACATTTTGTGAGCACCTACAGCTAGAAGACTCTAATCGATTCAGCAGCAGTGCGACAACTTAACTGCCCGCCATCGTCACCTATGAGAATGCGAAGGAGATTTTAGCTATTTTTAAATGCACACATCTGTATGTATGTAAAGGCCAGCCATAAGAGTGTTACATGCTGTTTATAGAAAAGCGTTGCGTTTACGCTTTAGTTAGTGGTCATCAGTGAAATCCCTCCAAAGTGCTCAAACCCCAGGGGATGGGGAGGCATATATATATATATATATATATATATATATATATATATATATATATATATAATATATATTATTAGTGAATAAAAAGGCCTTAAATACTGAGTGTATCGTAATTATGGACCATTTCCACTATTTCTTCACTAATTGATTTGCTCTGTTTATCAAATTAAACACTGAGCTCTCATACGGGACCTGAACTCTGCAGCAACATACTGTTAGAGAAAGGACCAGCTTAGAATCACCCTTATACCAAGAAACTTGGTACCCCACCAAGAGTATATATATATATATATATATATATATATATATATATATATATATATAAGGGTATGAAAACACACAATGTTGTTGAAATGAAAATATTTTTTTATATCATTTTTTATTGCCAATTTTGATAATATTTTTATTTATAAAAAATCATCAGAGTATAATGATAATTAGGTACGTTTATATATATATATATATATATATATATATATATATATAAATATTATATATAATTAATGAAATCATTCGCATCTGATGAGTCGGGAGATTTAGACTATTTGTCTAAGCTCCTGAAATAGACTATAATGCTAAATCTCTAAGACTTTTGTTATTCTTTACTTATATATTTGCTCTGTGACTTTAACATTAAGAGCACACATTGAGCTCTCAAACTGCGACTTGTTTTTTTTAAATAAAACTCTTGTGTCGTAAGGAAGATTTCTTCTCTGGACTTTTGAATTATATATATATATATATATAATATATATTATATATATATATATATATATATATATATATATATATTCAAGGATCGGTCTGTTCAGCCACTCACGCAGCTGTAGGTAAAAACAATTTTTAAAAATGGACACTACGCTATCGTCTTAAATAGACGGAAGGTTGCCAAACACACACACACACAACACACCACACACATCCAATAAATTATATTATATATACATGTGTGTGTGTGTGTGTATCTATGTATGTGTGTATGTATATATGTGTACATATTATTTCTAAACTTTCAACCGGTTTTTTTTTATACACCCAGATAACTCAGTTTTTAAAATGTCAAGATCGGCTTGAATACCCAGAAGAGTCCTGGAGACTTGAGCAGACTTGTTGTCACTCAGACTCCAGTGAAAGACCATCAACTAACGCTGGTGTGAAAAACTCTTTAATAATAATAATAATAATAATAATAATAATAATAATAATAATAATAATAATGATCGTGCCATTGGTGCAATAATCGTGTAATTAGTGCTCTTGGAACGGTCCCCAGGCGTCTGGAAATGTGTCTGGATGAACTAAAAATTAGTAAAAGAATCGAGACTATCCAGACTACACCATTGTTGAGATTGGCTGGAATACTCCGAAGTGTCATAGGGACCGGATGAGACTTGATGTCACTCAGCCTCCAGTGAACCACCGAACAAAACTCAATAATAATAATAATAATTATAATAATGATAATAATAATAATCAACTCCTCTGAAATGCTAAGCAATAACCAAAACTAACCTGAAAAAAAAAATACATGCAACGGCTGAAAGAAAAACATATTCTCTAAAGAGAAGTTGTAGGAAAAGAAACATTATATAGCAAACAAGCAAAGGTCACAACGGGAGAAGAACCAATAAGAGAAATCGAATGAAAAACAAGATTCAACCACCTCAAGTCACTGAAAGAAAGAAAAACAAATAGGAGATAAAAAAAAACACTATTCTTTCGAAATATGTTACGCAAATGAAAACAGCAACAAATCCCATTAGAGAATCGGATATAAGATTATAAAAAGTCATTCATATATAATAAAAAAAAAGTAGCTTCTTATTTAAACGCCCAGTATTTATATATTAACAAAAAGATGCGTAGCGTAACGGTTATCGTTTTAGGAATGAACTCAACGATCTACGTTCAAATCCTGGACGAGGCTGTTTTTATTCAACTTCAAGTTTAGAAATGCAGAAATTTGTCACTTTTCCTCCCAACCTACCCACCCCACAATAGGTAAATAGTAGCCTAAATGGAGGTGCATGGTGTAATGGTTAGAGTCCTGGGAAATGGACCTGTCGATCCGAGTTCAAATCCTGGACGAGGCTGTGTTATATGTATATTTGCCAACCACTACGTACGAGCAAGATGTAAAACAAGATCAATTTCTTAAGCGGAGTTTAGCAGGTTTGACTTCAAGGTTTTTCTTCTCCTAGACCGGTTGCCAAACCAAGGTTAAAGAGTCCAGTCTGTCCTACTATTTATCCATAGCTGGAGGGAGAGTATGATTCATACCTTTCCAAAGGGTATTAGCGCTAAGTGAAATGCAATTACCACATCCAGGATTTGAACTCGGGGCGACGAATCCATTTCCTATGACTTTAACCATTACACCACGCGCTTTTTATGTTGTATACCCGTTCATATCAGGTATATAATTAAGAGAGAGGAGAGAAAAAGAGAGAGAAGAGAGAGAAGAGAGAGGAGACAGGCAGACAGAGAGACAGAGAGACAGACAGAGAGAGAGAGAGATAGACAGACAGACAGAGACAGGCAGAGACACAGACACAGACAGAGAGAGAGAGAGAGAGAGAGAGAGAGAGAGAGAGAGAGAGAGAGAGAGAGGGCAGGATGAGATGGGATTTTAATTTTCTTATTTGGTCTTCTTCATCGCCGCCATCTCATTTGAGTTTTCTTCCTCTTCCGGCTAATTCCATGAGTAATTATTACACAAGATTTTGTTGTTTTTCAAAGACTGTATCAAGAACCTACAGCCCAAAAGGGTTCTAACCACGTGGTAAGAGGTCGGCATCTTAGGAGCGAGGACCCTAACGGCTGGTCCCGATGGCTGACTGCCGAAATCTGCTTAAGGAACTCAATTTCTTTTCACACATCTTTTCTTGCCGGAAGTCGGGGAGGGGGTCAAGTGAAAGTTAACGGCTGTCAATAACCCCAACAGCCAACGGTAACTTTACATTTATACCAATTATCTGAATTTTCAATGAACTTCAAATTCAAATTCTAGGTACACTCACATACATAATTCATAAGCTACCCATGAATTATGTAACAGATTTTTTTCTTTTAACTTTAATGCCCTTGAGAAATGCAGTAATTTCTCTCTTTTTCTCCCCCAAGCTATAGGTTAATAATATGGCAAATAATCCTTTTGGAAGAAAACTTTGTATTTAAATCCGACTACATGTAAGGCCAGATTTTGAATTCAACTATAATTTGAACTAACGCTGGTGTGAAAAACTCCTTAATAATAATAATAATAATAATAATAATAATAATAATAATAATCGTGCCATTGGTGCAATAATCGTGTAATTGGTGCTCTTGGAACGGTCCCCAGGCGTCTGGAAATGTGTCTGGATGAACTGGAAATTAGTAGAAGAATCGAGACTATCCAAACTACACCATTGTTGAGATTGGCTGGAATACTCTGAAGAGTCAGAGAGACCGAAGGAGACTTGATGTTACTCAGCCTCCAATGAATAAGTGGAATAATTCACAATTCGAACTTCTCCAAAATTTAAACTCTTCCAGAAATTGAACTTGTCCTGAACGTAAAATCGTTGAGAATCCTAACTTGACTAGAATTTCAAATCCTCCATGTAATATATTGTCTGATCAGTGCACCCAAGGACCAGGCTGAATAGGAAATGCATGGGGGTCAGGTGCAGCCTGGAAATCTGTAGGCGTAGTACATAGCCAATGAAAACAGCCAGCGTGGGCAAGGGGGCGTGTCTACAGAAAAACTGCGTAGGTTTCACGAACAAAGAGGCGTGACACCGGGAGTCAGACTACAATAAAAGAAGCCCGTAGAGATCGATTAGACAGATAACGACCAGGTTCGAGATCACTTGAAAAGAAATCCCGAAGGCTCCACGTTTGCGTAACCCTGCCAACGACTCTCAGCTGTACACAACCGAGGGAATAAACAGCTCATCTTACATTTTCCTAAATACAAGTGTGTGTGTTCTTTGACGGTTCCTGTGTGTAACACTCTTGAACTCACCAGAAACTGAACTCCTCTAGAATTTAAACTCAACCAGTATTTGAAGTTAATTAGAATATTGACTAGTCCAGCATCTGGGCTCAACTACAACTTAGACTCCGCCAGAATTTGAATTCCCCAAGAATATGCACTTTGAATTTGAACAAAAGCAGAATTCGAGCTCGTCCGTTTTCTAGGATGATACCAATTCCGTCCCGGGCTACCTTATTAGAATATAAATAAACTTTAAATATACTAAAACCCTAATCACCTATTACTATAAAACTCATGAGACGATTCTGTATTAATTTGATACAGAATTGTCTTCGTACTAAAAAGGAATTTGTAAATATTTCGTTATCGAATTTTACATTGACAATTCCAGACAAGCTTTACTCAAATAATTCCCGTGTGGTCTGACCATTGTTCAAATTTCCACGATGTTTATGAATGGTAAAATAATACGAAAAATATTTAGTCATATTCCAGGAAGCAGAATGGTGAGCTGAATGTTAATGTATGACGATATTGGTTATGTAAATTTCATTTTTTTTCTATTCTAATTTTGGAGACGACGCATATTCCAAATGAGAGAGAAAAAATGGAATGGAAAATTTTCTGTGGAAGTGAAAAATACTGGAAAATGTTTTTTGTGTTTCACTACATGACCGAGTAGGAACAGATTTCTATTATTAGTTTCAAATATATGCAAGTAAAATCAAAGTATTTAATATCTATCTACTCGCACACGGATGCATATATATATATATATATATATATATATATATATATATATATATATATGAGGTTAAGTAAACAAACAAATGTGTTTATTTTTTACATGGCTTTGAGCCGACAATTTTTGGAGGATATGTGCTTAATTGAAGTCGTACCTAATTTGAAAATTAATTAGTTAATAATTAATGAATTTTAGGCGGGCATATATGTTCAAATGTAAGGCTAAACGAATCGAGAAAATTTTCTCGATTCGTTTAGCCTTACATTTGAACATATATGCCCGCCTAAAATTCATTAATTATGAACTAATTAATTTTCAAAATTAGGTACTTCAATTAAGCATATATCCTCCATATATATATATATATATATATATATATATATAATATATATATATATATATATATATAATGTACCAAACTTGTTGGTAAATCCTCGCGGTGAGCAAAAACCCAGCAAATAGTTTGATTGTAAAAATATACTACCAAACATCACCTGGGGAAAAAAATTTTGAAAAAAAGAAAAGACCAAGATAATCGTACCAACCAAAAATAATCTATTGATACAATACTTGGCCAAAAGAAAAACAATTTATATAGGAGTCGGATTTTAGCCCTGAAGAGCACTAAGCAAAACTTTTAGTAGGTTTATCTGATTCATTAGGTCTATCTTTATATATAAACACGCATACGCATATACGTGAGCCCATAAATAAGTCAATCCCTAATCAACATTTCATTTATTTACCTCCCATTCCACTTATGCAGGTTGAACACAAGTTCCTATTAATGTGGGACCACCCACAAACCGAAGCTCATGGGATGACAGGCACAAAAAATACGTGGGTTCCCTCAGCATTCACCCTCAGGAACTGGGCAATAAACCCAGCCCCGTCCATCCAAATTAAGGAGGCATGTACTTCCTGTGGGATGGCACCCCGAGATCACCCCTTTTATTATTACTTTACCGGTCCAGAGGCCGAAGCCACTGGATACTGGCCCGAATGTCAGGTAATCAACATTTTATAATAAAGTAAGTTTTCCTATTTTAACTATTCCCCATAAATAATAAATCCATATACATTTTATTATAGTAAAGTTAATACTCGCATAAATAATTCAAAACCCGATCATTTGATTCATAATAACGTTGTTGTATACCTCTTTCCTTACTTTCTTACTTCTATTATTCTGGTCATCTCTTCTAGCGTCTCTTCTAGCGTCTGGACTTCGTCTTGGGGTCTTCGTGTCTGGTCTTCCATTGGGGATTTCTCTTTATCAGAAGCCCTGTGTCATTAGTAGTTTTTAGATAATAACACAAGACTTCGATTTAAATTAGATCATATTTTATTTTGAAATCCCCACCAGACTACCTGCGCAGATTGAGTCGGAGCGTGCATAACACGACTTACCACCGTCGTAGTCTTTGGCCGATCTAACTCAACAAATCTCTTTCTAATCTAAACCGGAAGAGGGTCTTCTCCACCGATTCACACGGTATCCACCGGAAAGGATCAGAATGAGGTCAAGCCTTGTCACTCATCCTTCAAGGCCACCGGCTGCAACTTATAACAGCCATTTTGGTTTCTACACTACTGTACATAAATATTAGGAATCTACTAATTATGTAACAAAGTTAATTCTCCCCTATCCCATGAATATTTGAACAAGTATAAACGTTTTATGATAACGTGAATGTTCCTCTAACCATATCATATATGTAAACCCTGATCATTTTTTCTTAATAAAGTAATGTTTCTCTTAAACTAAATAACCCATAGTTTTATTATTCCTTGTTAAATAGCATACAAGGTATTCATTAAGTCTAAAGAATTATGTTACATAATCTATGCGGTTTCATAAGATTATTGTCAATCCCCTGTATTTCTAAAGGGATGGCCCTTTTCATACCACGGGTGGGACTTTCCATGGAATAGTACAGAAAGCCCGCGAAATACGTGAAGTCACGCGGGACCTTGTTGGCTCCTCAGTTTCAGTTTAGACGTCAGGCAGAGAAGATATCCTGCCTTAATTGGAAATCACTGCATACGCGCGCTACGTTAGTCAGATGTTTAGTTACATGAAATGTTTAGTTAAGTAAATAAAAGCTTAAGAAAATAACACGGTTTTGTGATTAATGAATGTCTTGGTAACAAGTCTGATCTAGAAGAACTTAATATGTCAAAGACGTCAGAAGAAGAATAGAAGAAGTTAAGAAAGAAGTATGCAGCAATTAAACAGATTGAAATTCATCACCAATTAACGGAAGTGTATGGCAAGTCGTGCATGGTCGTGTCAAAAACATCCTCAAGTGGTTTATGGAATTTACAACAACGACGAGGTCCAATGCTTCCTCAAAGAGATGGTGGTGTGCTGGTATGATATGGGCATACCAAAACAGCCATAGCGCCTAATCGACCGAAATGATGATTATGAGGAAAAATAAATATATGTTGAAATTTAAAAATGATATAAACATCATTGACAATAAACGACAAACGTTACTGTGATTTCTAAATATTTTGGAGGAGTTAGCTCGGTCCGCAGAGCGTCCAACTAGGAAGGTTCCGTATTCCATACCGGCCCTCGCCAACTCGGCCTATGAGTAGCACAGGGATCTGTATGGTTAAGTCAGGAGCTAATAGTTGATGAGTCGTTCCACCTCAGACGCCTAATCAATATCCTTGTTCTAGCGCTAGTGAAAAGGGGATAGACTCCCTCGCGCTCTGGATAATACCGACTTTAGGCCACCCCGATGACTTGACTTACTTTTTACTTACCTCTCTGATTACCCTCTGTGTTATCGTTGAGGTGGTAATAGATACACAGAGAAATAGTGTGCGTGATATATATTTCATTCAGCACTTATATCTGGTGCTAACAGATACTTATAACATAAAACAAGAAGCAGTACAATTCCCAAGACAAGTGTACAAGAATGAGTAGGGTCAAATGTGTGTAGTCAAAAGTAGTGATTTAGTCCGAATATATTTTCCCCGACTTTATCATTGCTACGTCGACTCTTATAATCCTATGAGCCAGTCCATCTTGTAGGGGTGTTAACTCCTCTACAACAATAAGGCTATGGGCCAGTCCATCTTGTAGGGGTGTTAACTCCTCTACAACAATAAGGCTATGGGCCAGTCCATCTTGTAGGGGTGTTAACCCCTCTACAACAATAAGGCTATGAGCCAGTCCATCTTGTAGGAGTGTTAATTCCTCTACAACAATAAGGCTATGAGCCAGTCCATCTTGTAGGGGTGTTAACTCCTCTACAACAATAAGGCTATGGGCCAGTCCATCTTGTAGGGATGTTAACTCCTCTACAACAATAAGGCTATGGGCCAGTCCATCTTGTAGGGGTGTTAACTCCTCTACAACAATAAGGCTATGGGCCAGTCCATCTTGTAGTGGTGTTAACTCCTCTACAACAATAAGGCTATGGCCAGTCCATCTTGTAGGGTGTTAACTCCTCTACAACAATAAGGCTATGGGCCAGTCCATCTTGTAGGGGTGTTAATTCCTCTACAACAATAAGGCTATGGCCAGTCCATCTTGTAGGGATGTTAACTCCTCTACAACAATAAGGCTATGAGCCAGTCCATCTTGTAGGGGTGTTAACTCCTCTACAACAATAAGGCTATGAGCCAGTCCATCTTGTAGGGGTGTTAACCCCTCTACAACAATAAGGCTATGAGCCAGTCCATCTTGTAGGGATGTTAACTCCTCTACAACAATAATCCTATGAGCCAGTCCATATTGTAGGGGTGTTAACTCCTCTACAACACCCTCGTAGAACTATCTTTGAAACCATTAATATTTACAAAGCCGTTTAAAAATATCCGTATTTTTCCTCTTGGTCGTTCATTAATTCCATCACTTGGGTGTCTATTCTTTATTTCACTTTGTCCCTTCATCATTTTTTGATTCTCTCTTCCCGCAAAACCCAGACGCTCGTTTTGTTGCCACTTCTTCTTAAAGAGAGAAAAGCCGACACTCATAAACGTCATGTCTTCTCCGACATGCTTCGTTAAATCGCAGATAAAACGCTGACATTCATAGCCACGCCTATGCACTTATTTACCCCGTTCCCTAATAATAAAATTCATCTATCTATCTATCTATCTATCTATCTATCTAAATCTGTTCATATCTATCTGATTTTTTTCATATCTATCTATCTATCTATCTATCTATCTATCTATCTGTCTGTCTGTCTGTCTGTCTATCTGAATCTATTCATATCTATCTATCTATCTATCTGAATATCTTTTTATCTCTATATCTATCTGAATCTATCTATCTATCTTTCTATCTATCTATCTATCTATCTATCTGTCCATATCTATCTGAATATGTTCATATCTATCTATCTATCTATCTCTTCTCTCTCTCTCTCTCTCTCTCTCTCTCTCTATAATATATATATTATATATATATATATATATATATATATATATGAATCTATTCATATCCATCTATCTATTTTTCCAATCTATCTATCCTAATCTATCTATCTATCTATCTATCTATCTATCTATATATATATAATATATATATATATTATATATATATATATATATATATATATATCAGTTTCATTATTCTAGCATATCCTTAGACCTATTTTATATAGAAAAATAGATGCAGAAGTGTACTTGTGGACGCTTCCCAAATATAAGTTACTTTTACTTACTATAGAAATGCGAAATATATTGTACTAGCAGCGAAGAGAACTGGACTCCCTGGCATGCATGAAATACTTATCCAACGCAACCTGAGATGTAAAAACATGGTCCCTAAGAATTCTATTTAACAATATACCCCGACACGATTTTAACTTCTACGTTTTTTTCTCTTTTGCTGCTAATTTTCTTTCTTTCTTTCTTTCTTTCTTTCTTTCTTTCTTTTTTTCTTTCTTTATTCCCAAACTTCAGTAATATCTTTCAGGGTTCATTTTTTATTAATATTTCTTAATCGTCTAACTTATATTTCAGTCAATCAGCTGTTCATGTCAAGACCCGGCACTTATATTACCATCCCGACTATAATCTTCAAATTACTCTTATGGCAAACAGCCAGCAGTTTTCATCATCACCCCCAACACACACACACACACGCACACACACATATATATATATATATTATATACTATATATATATAATATAATAAGATAAATATATAAAGGTTTTACATATCTATTTATTAGGTGACAAAGGAACATTCACAGCCATATTGGTTTCATGCGATGCATTCGTCAGGTGAAGATCTTCACCTGATGATTGCATCGCATGAAACCAATATGGTTGTGAATGTTCCTTTGTCACCTAATAAATAGATATGTAAAACCTTTATATATTTATCTTATTATATTATATAACAGGTCTATTTTTATTGAGTACTCTACCAATAATACTGCCTTTGGTACACCATTCCAGTAAAAGTTGAAACAGTGACCATCTCACACTATATATATATATATATATATATATATATGAACGCTGAACAGTCAGAAGAATTGGATTTTTTTCGCCGCTCCAAGAATTAGCGATATATGTATTGTTTTTAAAACATATAAGGGAAGTGACAATTATTATTTTTTCATTTATTTATTTATTAGTTGAATCACATCAATTCATATGCAATTATATCCATTTAACCGGCCGGGTTAGCTCAGTCGGTAGAGCGTTCGGCTAGAAACCACAAGGTTCCTAGTTCGATACCGGTCCTCGCCAACTCAGCGTATGAGTAGCACAGGGATCTGTGCGGTAAAGTAGGGAGCTGATGGTAGGTGTGGCGCTCCACCTCAGATGCAAAAACAATCTCCTTGGTCTAGCGCAATTGAAAAGGGTAGACTCCCCTGATTGGCTGATACCGACTATAGGCCGCCCCGACGACTTTACTTTTTTTATATCCATTTAACTATGTGGAAATGTATGCTTACCGCTGCTCAATTATCATTACGTTATTTGGTAATGTCACATTTCATAACATAAGTTTAAATACCTCGTATATTTTTAACATACCTTGAAATAAAAACAACAACAAAAAAAAACAACGTGTTTTACTTTTTTTGATTGTATTGTATGGTATTTATTTATCTATTAATAATGGAGATTGTCTGTAGTATTTGTAACTTTCGTTTTCATCAAGTGATTTTATAGTGTCCTGCTTCGGCAGTTGTATTCCGTCCATTCATTTTCTTTCGCCCCGTTTTATTACTAGCAGAGCACATTTTCCGATTCGCAAGTTCATCCCTATATCTTGGCTATATATTCTAATGGTTTGTAGTAGGGTTTCTAATTCTTTTTCATTTTCTGCAAAGATCCACGTACATAAGGTGGTTTCCCAATGAGCTTTGTTTTATATGATAATAAATGCTGATTTAATATTCCATTCCAATCTACCTGCCTCATATCATCTTTTCAATTTCCATCTGACATATTCATTCCATAATAAATATTCCGAATTATTTAAACTGATATACCTGCCAACATTTCAATTATTCCCCTTTTTATTTATCATGGATTCCTTTGTTTCCCCATTTGGGAATTTAATTTTTCCTTCTACAAGTGGGAACGTTGTATAATTAAAAGAGGCGCGAAATATGGAAGTAAGGAACCGAGGTCGAATCCCGAAAGAGATTGCGTTTTTTTCACACTAACTAGATTATCTCATCCAAACAAAGATATATGTATATACTACAAGTGGCTACCTGGTGTCGCCTGGTTAGAGTGAGGATTTTTTTAAAAGTTAGTGTCGCAGATCCATTATTACTTATCGATAGTGAGATCCTCGCTGGTTGCCCCATAAAAATCCCCACGGAAATATATAACAATATAGTTAGAAATTTCCATTAAATTAAAAAAGAAAAGATATAAATGATGCAATTAATTCAATCAATCAATATTATATTTCAAAGCGAAAAACAAACCAAAAACAAAATAAAATAACATGCAAATGACTTTCCCTTCCGTTACTTTTCAAATTTGAATTTTTAAATATCTTCACGAATATAAATCAAATCTCTATTATTCTTGCTCAAAAACCAAGCCCAAATGATATTCAATGTGTATGTATATTTATTTTGTCGTTATTTTTTTTATTTTCAAAGTTTCCTCCAGACATACATATGCCCTTTATATATGTATATTTAGATAAGATTAATAATTGGATTATTTCTGTATATAAAGTGTGCTACAATACACCACTTACATTTATAGACTAATCGATGTCCCGTGGTTTTAACCTCAGACAATCAACAGCCCTAATGCGTGGCTGGTTGACTACTTAATCACTGATACTACGAGACGTCCATTTGAAATCATTGACGAAGGCTATGCAATACAGAGTAGCACCAAGGAACAACCAAAGGATTCTTTACCAAGGATTTCTGCTGGACAAGCGCTCTTACCTCGAAGCCTAAAGAATGGCCCATAAAATTGTCACAATAATTTAATATAAAAAAATAAAACATTAAATTTAGTCGTTGATAATAACTATATATATATATCAATACTTGTGTTCCATAATTGTAAGACCGTTATCACCTTGCAATAAGCCGCTGGTTAAAAGTGAGACCATCCAAATCTTCCAATATAAAATGCAAAAATTTAAATCCTGATTATCTGGTGTTGCTTATGCACCGAATTATTATTTCTTATGAGTGTCGTCACTTCAGCTAATTAATGGACCATTCTGTTTTTTATTATAAAGAAAGAAAAGGAAGAAAAAGCACAAGCTCCACAGAAAAATATAATAAAAAAGAAAGAAAAAAGAAAGTATAGCAAAGATAGAGAGAGGGGTGAGCGCGTGGAAGTGATAACGGAAATCTATTTCAATCGAAAAGAATGAAAAGATGAAAAGAAGGAAAGAAAGAAAAAAAATGAAAAAATAAGTGTGAGATAGTTAAATCAAGATTATTGTACTTTTTATATATTTTTGTCAATAGCTCTTAAGTAAACATTTGATCTAATTATATTTTGAAATCTGGTGTGGTAGTATCAATTAGTCTTGGGAGATTATGCCTGTATGGAAGATGAACAGCTGCCCATGCAACAAGTCTCCCCTCTCCATTCCACTATTCAAAAAACACAACCAAGCATTGTTACAATACTAGATGAATCCTTAGATAAATAGAACCATTTTGTATTCCAAATCACGTCTGCATAGCACCTTATATGTAATTGAAAATTAGGATTTAAATCTTCCAAAATAAACCACTAGCGTTATATAGCGTCTCGTTAGTGACAAAGAGAAAATGATTATTTAGACAAATAACAACCAATAATAACATGTTTTAACACCCTTGACAATGGTCCAGAAGAAAACATGAAGTGCGAATGACAAATCTGTCGAATGTTTTACAAACTTTTTTCAAGATGACAACATTCAGAAAATTGTCAGAAGGATTGAAAGGAAAAAAAATCCCAAAAAAACAGTATGGATTCCGTTATCTTCAACACAATTTGTTTGAATATATATATATATATATATATATATATATATATATAATATAAAGATAAATCTAATGAGTCAGACGAACCTACTAAAAGTTTCGCTTAATGCTCTTCAGGGCTGAGATCCGAGTCTTTTAGTAGGTTCGTCTGACTCATTATATTTATCTTTATTATTTGCCCTACTTAGGTATTGAGCACTTTTTACTTATTAGCTTTAGTCTCCTGGCGGTTTTATATGAATATATATATCTTATATATATATATATGCATATAAATTGTTTTTTCTTTTGGCCAAAATATTGTACCAATAGATTATTTTTTGTTGTTACGATTATCTTGGTCTTTTCTTTTTTCAAAAAAAATTTTTTCTCCCCGGTTGATGTTTGGTAGTATATTTTTACAATCAAACTATTTGCTGTTTTTTTTCTCACCGCGAGGATTTACCAATAAGTTTGGTATATATATATATATATATATATACACGTACGAGTCGGGGTATATTACAAGGAAGAACAGAGCAAAGCGTTCGCCGGGTGAAATCGTCTTGTCCTTTTTGCGTTGAGATATTTGCCAACCGGTCTTATAAAATTTTATGAGGACAACTACTTAACGCTGAAATACTACATATCTGCAAGAATAGGTTGATTGTTTGGTTGGTTTTTACGGCATGACAACCTATTGGGTTATTTTATGCCAAAGACGTTTTGGTTGATTCATTCTTGATGGATACTCAGTTATTTTGTAAAATCAACTTTTCTTTTTAACCGCCCTGTCGGCTGGGGCGTTAGAATGCACCAACTGCACCTCTGCAGAGGGGTAAGACTCCCCAATGGGGCCACCTGTTGGCAGTGGGTGGCGACCCGTGGTGATTAAGGATAGAATCCAGGTGGATGAGCAGTTCATGACTTGCAATACTCCACTTTGGCCCTATCTTGGGCTAGACGGGTGGTCGGAGAGGCCCTCTCTGATCAATCGGCTGGTCACGTCAAGCCCTAGCACCTATATGATTGCCCCAAACCTATTGCCCTTATGGCAAGCCCCAACCCCTCTTTATCATATGGGTGCTAGAAGGCGGTGGCTGCGGGTCTACATGTCCTGGGAATGACGTTAAACTCTATCTGATGGCGAGGTTCCAGTTTTGGAGGTTTGGGGAATGTGGAGCACCCCTTCATCATCATTGCTCCCTGGTCCACTCTGACCCGGAGTGGAAGTACCTGTTAGTGTCCCATCTATGGGTTAAATAAAAAAATGTATTTATAAAAAAATGTATTATCCATTAAGAATTGGTTTATTTCAAAACTTTATCGGCATTAAATAACCACTGAGGTTGATATGCCGTAAAACAAAAAACAAAAAACATTTTTTTTTAAACACGTTTTAGAACTCATTTTGTTTCTTATTATGAGTACTGAACAGGAAAAATGCATGTTTCTCAGTCTGTCTGTCTGTCTGTCTGTCTCTCATATTTTGATCTCTCTTTTTAATTTTTTAAATTTCTAATTTCTGACCGACATGATTTTCCATCAGTTTCTCTTAACATTTTTTTTATTTTGCGACTACTATACTCGTCGACCCAAGTTCAATTCCTGGCCGAAGCTGTTTGGATTTCACATAGCGCTAATATCCTTGGGAAGGGGAAGGGTGAATAACAGGGTAGGCCGGGCTCTTAACCATGGCTAGTTAACCAGTCTAGGAGAAGGAAAACTGAAGCGAGATGGCGACCGACGATGTAGACAAGCAGAGAAAAGTAGAAGAACCAATCCGTCATCCCCTCACCCCTCTCTCTGTCTGTCTGTCTGTCTGTCTGTCTGTCTCTCTCTCTCTCTCTCTCTCTCTCTTGTCATTTTGATCTCTCTTTTTTATATTCTAATTTCTAATCTCTGACCGACATAATTTTCCATCAGTTTCTCTTTTTTCTATTTTGCGACTACTATATAGACTCCTATGGTTGCTCTTCTTCTTTGACTAATTTCCAATATGTCTCAAGTCAGAGAATTTTATTTACACTCCCGACTCTTCCTACTTGCTCTCCATTTTTCTATATGTTTTTTTTTTGCACATGTTTTACGCCTCAATACCAGCATTCCTTCTGAGAGATGAATATAAATGGATCAAAATCCAGAGATACAAGTAGAAACATTTATAGATAGATGAGAAGAGAGAGAGAGAGAGAGAGAGGAGAGAGAGAGAGAGAGTGAGTGAGTGAGAGAGGAGAGAAAGAGAGAAAGAAAGAGAAAGAGAGAAAGAGACAGATAGAGCAAGCGAGAGAGTGAGAGAGAGAGAGTGAGAGTGAATGAGTGAGTGAGAAAGAGATAGAGAGAAAGAGAGGGAGAAAAGAGAGAGAGAGAGAGAGAGCTAGCTAGCTAGCTAGCTAGATAGATATATAGAGAGAGAGTGGAGAGAGAGAGAGTGAATGAGAGAGAGAGAGAGGGAGAAAGACAGAAGAAAGAGAAAGAGAGAGAAAAAGACAGATAGAGCGAGCGAGAGAGTGAGAGAGAGAGAGTGAGAGTGGGTGTGCGTGAGTGAGAAGAGATAGAGAGAAAGAGAGGGAGAGAGAGAGAAGAGAGAGAGAGAGAGATAGATATATAGACATATAGAGAGAGTGAGAGAGAGAGTGAGTGAGAGAGAGAGAAAGAGAGAAGAAAAAGAGAAAGAGAGAAAGAAAGAGAAAGAGAGAGACATACAGACAGATAGAGCGAGCGAAGAGTGAGAGAGAGAGAGAGAGAGAGAGAGACTTGATAGATAGATAGATAGATAGATAGAGAGAGAGTGAAGAGAGAGAGTGAGTGAGAGAGAGAGAGAGGGAGAAAGAGAGAAAGAAAGAGAAAGAGAGAGAGAGAGACAGATAGAGCGAGCGAAGAGTGAGAGAGAGAGAGAGTGAGAGTGGTGAGTGCGTGAGTGAGAAAGAGAAAGAGAAAGAGACGGAGAAAGAAAGAGAGAGAATGAGAGAGAAAGAGAAAGAAAGAGAGAGAGAAAAAGAAAGAGGAGAAAGAGAAAGAGAGAGAAATGAGAGAGAAAGAGAAAGAAAGAGAGAGAGAGAAGAGAGAGAAAGAGAAAAAAAGAGAGAGAGAGAGAGAGTAAGAGTGAGAGTGAGTGAGAAAGAAAGGAGAGAGAGAGAGAAGAGAGAGAGAGAAGAGAGAGTTGCATCTAACTGCAATGAAATGATAGTAAAAGAAAAGACAAAAAAAAAAAAAATCAACCAACAAAAAAGAAAAACCAAAAAAAAACAATAGAAATCTTCGCAGATGGATGAAGAATCGTAAAAATTCATATGTCTCATCCCTCTGCCTAATTCTTTGCCCTAACCCTAAACATAACCCGGACCCATTATACTCGCTTGAACTGTTTTTGTACTTATGCTTTTAGCGTTGGTTTCTTTTATATCTCGTATTAAATCGATGCGTAATTATCCTGTCTGTTTGCATTTTATGTCTTCATCTCCATACAGTCGTTATTCCCCGATCGACCAACATTACGCCTCGTATGAAATGAGGGTTAGGGGGCAAATCTCTCGTGGGGCTTAGCAGCTCTGCTCTCTTAAGCAGCGATCTGGACAAAATCTAGCAACTTTCACACCACTAAGACCGGGGGAATTTATCGGTAAAGATTTAGCCAAGCGAACAAAAAGAAGAAGAAAAAAAGTCGGACTTTGGATCGACAAATAGAAGAAAGGGAAGATATTACAAGGAAGAGCAGACCAAAACGTTTGCCGCGTGAAATTTTATATATATATATATATTATATATATATATATATATATATATATATATATACACGTACGAGTCGGGGTATATTACAAGGAAGAGCAGAGCAAAGCGTTCGCCGCGTGAAATCTTGTCCTTTTTGCGTTGAGATATTTGCCAACCAGTCTTGTAGAATTTTATGAGGACAACTACTTAACGCTGAAATACTACATATCTGCAAGAATAGGTTGGTTGATTGGTTGGGTTTACGGCATGTCAACTTATTGGGTTATTTTATGCCAAATACGTTTTGGTTGATTCATTCTTGATGGGTACTCAGCTATTTTGTAAAATCAATTCTTCTTTTTAAACGCATGTTTTAAAACTCATGTTGTTCTATTTAACCCATAGATGGGACCCTAACAGGTACTACCACTCCGGGTCAGAGTGGACCTGAGGGCAATAGTGATGAAGGGGTGCTCAATATTCCCAGATCTCAGAACTGTAACTTGTCATCAGTTATTTTAACGTCATATCCAAATTTGAAGACCCTCAGCCACCGCCTTCTAGCACCCATATGATAAAAAGGGCTGGGGCTTTCCATAAGGGCAATAACGTCGGGACAATGATATAGGTGCTAGGACTTGACGTGACCAGCCGATTGATCGGAGTGGGCCTCTCCGACCGGGCGTCTAGCCTAAGTAAGGGCTAAAGTGGGGTGTTTGTTGTCATGGTTGCTCATCCACCAGGATTCCGTCTTGAGCATCATAGGTCACCATCCAAGGCCAACAGGTGGCCCATTCACTCTCTAGATATTGAGAACTAGAGTCTCATCATCAGACGCGGTTTAGTGTCATACTCATTATATTCATTTGGGGGTCAGTGGGTAGAGCGTCCAACTAGGAACCGCAAGGTTCCGGGTTCGATACAGGCCCTTGCCAATTCAGCGTATGAGTAGTACATAGATACGTGTGGTAAAGTAAGGAGCTGATGGCAGAAGTGGCGCTCTGCTTCAGACGCCCAAACAATTTTCTTGGTCTCGCGCTAGTGAAAAGGGGATAGACTCCCTCTGGCTGATACCGACTATAGGCCACCCCGACGACTTTACTTTACTTTACTTATATTGTCTAACGTTTTAAGTTTTGAATTGTTGACGTTTTGTCCACTAAAGTAAAGAGTTCATGGTAGGTGTCGCGCTCCACCTCTAACGCCCAAACAATTTCCTTGGTCTAGCGCTAGTAAAAAGGGGATTGACTTCCTCGCTACCTGGCTTATACGGACTTCAGGCCACCTCGATGTCTTTATTAGCATAGTTCTGTAAAAAAATACCGGGGTTACCCATGTATCAGTGTATTTGTCTAGGTCACTCCTTTGTGTGCGTGTGAGCGCGCGCGAGTGTGTGTATGTGTGTGTGCTAGGATTACTCTTCTGCCAGGAAAGGCTTGCATTCGTATTTTAATGGTTTACAAGCTAGTCTTGCATATCCATACTTCTGAAAAGCAAGTTCGATCCCAGCCGGATGCCCCCATACTTTTACATTGTGTTATATCCTACCTGTAGCGAACGGGTTGGGTAAATATCTAGGAGTTCCATTGTTCTGTAACAGTTAGCAAGCTAATTTCACAAATCCATTACTACTAAATTGAGAGTTCGATCCTTGCTGGATGCTTCCTACTTGCGACCTTGCGTCACATCCTACCCACCGACAGGTCAGATTTTCAGTACTATTTCTAGGAATGAGAACAATGTATTCGTCACTGTGTGACTTTCCAAAGGTAGGATGGTTTGGTCTGGTCTCTTTGTTTAATGGCATATCAACATTCATGGGTTAATTAATGCAAAATCCATCCTTGTAGGAGAATAGAATGTAAAAGATGTGGAGTGACCTATTATCGGTATCAGCCGGACAGCGGGGTGGGGGTCAATCAACTTTTCACTAGCGTCAGACAAGGAGATTTAATAGTGTCTGAGATGGAACACTGTTGTATACTCTATTTCCTTACTTTCTTACTTCTATTCTTCTTCTTCTAACGTCTCTTCTAGCGTCTGGACTTCGTCTTGGGGACTTCGTGTCTGGTCTTTCATTGGGGATTTCTCTTCATCAGAAGCCCTGTGTCATTCGTAGTTTTTAGATAATAACACAAGACTTCGTTTTAACTTAGATCATATTTTATTCTGAAATCCCTAGCAGAATACCTGCGCAGATTGAGTCGGCACCGTGCATAACACGACTTACCACCGTCGTGGTCTTTGGCCGATCTGACTAAAAATCTCTTTCTAATCTAAACCGGAAGACGGTCTTCTCCACCGATTCTCACGGTATCCACCGGAAGGATCAGGACTGAGGTCAAGCCATGCCACTCATTCTTCAAGGCCACCGGCTGCAACTTATACAGCCATTTTGGTTTCTACACTACTGTACACAAATATTAGGAATCTAATAATTATGTAACAACACCATACTTATCATCAGCACCCACTTTACCGCACAGGTCCAGCTTGTGGTACTCATTCGCAGATTTGGCGATCCAGTATTGAACCCAGAACATTGTGATTCCGAATCAGGTGCTCTACCGACTGAGCTAAATCAACCCTTTTTAACATATAGTTGGGAGAATGGGGAAATTATACCTTTCCCAAGGGTATTAGTTAGAAAATGAACGTAATAGCGCGAATGGAGTTCGAACTGGCTTACTGTGATATTGCAGTCCATCACGTTAGTCATTGTGACACTGGGGACTCAAAATAGGAGATGAAGTTTATTTTATTTGAGTTTATAATACATTTATTATAAATTCTCGTAATGACGTTATGACGCCGTAGGGAGACCACGTCTTTAAAGATGTCTGTTAGAGAAGCATGAAGACATGCCACATTAAAACCAACACATGGGAGGCTTCTGCAGACCGTGCGACTTGACCTCGTCAGACAATGAACGAAAAGGAGTGAAAAAGAGAGGAAAGAAACTGCCACGGAAAAGAGAGCCAAAAGGAAGGAGAGGACAACAGCAACTCCAGCAAGCATCACTGTTCGTTTGCAGTCACTGTACCAGATGTTACATAATCTATGCGGTTGCATAAGATTATTATCAATCCCCTGTATTTCTAAAGGGATAACCCTTTTCATATCACGGGCGGGACTTTCCATGGAATAGTACAGAAAGCCCGCGAAATACGTGAAGTCACGTGGGATCTGGTTGGGTCCTCAGTTTCAGTTTGGACGTCGGGCAGAGAAGATGTCCTGCCTTAACTGGAACTCACTGCAGACGCGCGCTATGTTAGTCAGATGTTTAGTTACATGAAATGTTTAGTTAAGTAAATAAAAGCTTAAGAAAATAACACGGTTTTGTGGTTGGTAAATGAGTTAAGTGCGACCGACTACCAAGACGAAGTCCAGACGCTAGAAGAGACGCTAGAAGAACTTAAGATATCAAAGACGCCAGAAGAAGAATAGAAGTAAGTAAGGAAAGAGGTATGCAACACAGAGACTGACATTCAAAAATTGGTCTGTTCATTCACTAACGTAGTTGAAGATTAAAACAATGGACACTACGCCATCGTCTTTAGTAGACGGAAGGATGCCAACTAATAGATTTATTATAAATTCTCGTAATGACCTAATGGACCCGCCTTGCATCACTCAAGAGAGTCATTAAAATAAATCCATCTCTCATAATAGGAGGCCTGATTAGGACCGGTTTTAGATTATAATGTAGCCAACCCGACTATTCAGATTTGCAGAGGATAGAAACGGGGATTAGACATACAGTCAATGGCCTTCAATGAAACAAAAACAGAGTTTTCAATCAGATCTTCGTAAATATCAACTGGTGATCATATGACATCTTATTTTTCATTAAGAATCCTTCGCGATGCGAGAAGAAGAAGAAGAAGAAGAAGAAGAGAAAAGCCACAAAGAAGAAGAAGAAGAAGAAGAAGAAGAAGAAGAAGAAGAAGCCAAGTTGACGGTCACACAGAATCATCATATAATAAATATAATATTTCATTTGATTACTCCCAACATTAATTCCTTTTCTTCATTTAATTGCCTGAAATACCGGGGACTCACTTGTGAAGATGTAAACACTGGCAGAGTTAATAAAATTAGTTTTATTGCAGTACACAAATATCAATATCACATTATGGAATTAATACACCGTATAATTTATTAGATGTTCTCAGATTAGTTTCCGGTATAAATATTGTATTGTTTCCCAAGAATGGCGCGAACTCAATGAAAAATAAAACCTAGTCATTATATACGAGACATTTAGTCGTGAAATGGACACACTCGCAAGGACTGAACTAATTCATATGTATTCACAAAATGTCTGCACATAATTTAGGACAAACACAAATAAATGCCCACCCTGTTGGCGGGGCTTAGAAGAAGGTGACTATATCCCTTGTAAGGCCTCCCCAAAAAAGGCTGTCCTGATAAAACTCTTTTTTTACACACCGATGAAGTGTGAGGAAGTGAGCGGGTGAAAATCTGTTTCTTGGCCGTGGAGTTTGGTTTGGTTGATTTGTGTAATAAGTAATTGAGAGTTACTTCCCCTGTTTTATTATTACCTTCCCTTTGTGTAACTCTTTGACGTTTCTGAGAGTATATAAACTCTCAGTAAACTGTACAGTATTCTAAGTAAAATAAAGCTTTCTCAAACCTAACCGTGTGTTCGTTTATTATCACTGTTTGTTTTGCGGCAGCGTTTTACGGTATTTTTTAATTCAAGTCAGTTAAAATTCGCTTAAGAAATTGACCTTGTGTCACATCCTGTTCGAGCGGAGGGGTTGGTAAATATAGAAACACTAATGGGGTATGAAATCGCAACCGCTGTAATATAATTGTGGGTTTGTGGGGAGCAATGAATGTAACTTGATATGTAAATTAGCACAGATATTGTTTAGCAAGGATTACGTGTTAGATGAGAATGGAAAAGTTTAAGGATGAATCATCATTGTTCCATAACTTGGTTTGTATTGGACGAGCCGTACGACTTGGCAAAGTGGAAGAGACGAGGGGTAAGAGGTCAGAGTGTGAACTGACTTTGGAATTATGCGTCGGGAGTGAGACATGGAGATTTTTCTCTCGGCAATTTTGGCTTGGGAAAAATAGAAAGTTCACGAGAAAAAAAATTGGCCTTGTTTTATTACTAAAAATTTCTAAATGGCATAGGCAAGATGTCCACCCAACCCCCCCAAGTTGATTTCCAGACTCCAAACACCAATGAATTGTCAGCCAACTCCAGCATCAACCCAGCAACCAGGATTCCAGCCTCTCTAATGTAGTACCGGTCCCGTAAAAATTAATTAGTTTACGACTAATTAATTTCTATATTAACACATCATAACTCCGTTCAAAGTAGAGCCGTAACGTAACTAACGTTGACACGGCATCTCTCCATTCCAAAAGGAGATCGTAACGTACCACTGCCTGAGAGGCCATTTACCTCGTACCCCACTTGTACGGGTTAGGCACAAGGCCCTATTAACGTGGGACCACCCACTAGCCGAGACTCATGGGTGGCGGGTGGAGAAATTGTTGTATACCCTTTTTTTACTTCTATTATTCTTCTGCTCGTCTTTGGTATCTTACGTTCTTCTTCTAGCGTCTGGACTTCGTCTTTCTCTGTTCTTGCTGGTTGGTTGTACCTGATTCATTTCTTCTTCTAGGTCAGTCTTGTTGCCAAGACATTCATCAACCACAAAACCCTATTATTTATTTAAACCTTTATTTACTTATCTAAACATATTTCTCTAACTAAACACAACGCACGTGTGCAGTGCGCCCCAGCTAAAGCAGACGTATCTTCTCTGCCTGACGACCAAGCTGGAACTGAGAGCCAACCAGGTCCCACGTGACTTCACGTATTTCGCGGGCTTTCTGTAATATTCCATGGAACGTCCCGCCCGTGATATGAAAAGGGGCCATCCCTTCAAAAATACAGGGCGTTGATCCCGCCGGCATTCCCCCGCTAGAGGGCGCCTCAGGCACTGGTCTTTAATTAACTTTAATTAATCAACTTTTGCTTCCTAAAGGCTTAACTGTTTAGTTTAATGACACGAAAATTGTACTAAATGATTCCTTACTTTTAGGATTGAATTATGTTTGAAAAAATAACAGTTCCAGCAGTTGAAGCTCACTGGACCCCCGGCGTTGACCAGAAAACTGAGAATTTATGAAATTCATGAATTTATACCACCGCCGGAGAGACTGTAAAACGGTGTCTATTTTTACCTGGGTAGAATAAATGCCTACTGGTGGGTGCAGATATTCAGATACAAGGTTTTTATCATTGAATATTATCACATAGAATATACACGTATTGTGCGCCTATTTAACTGTATATGTGATTATTTATTACAATTCAGCTATGCAATCTGTAAGTTTAATCTCGCCGAAACAGAATTGAATATTCAGGTTCTTTTATTTTCATTTTCAGTCTGTATATATTCAGATAAGATTCCCTCGGACGTTTCTATAGGATGACAAATCTCAAGAAAGCCAAAAAAATGAATAAAGTTCATCGTGAGATTTTTACTGTCTGTTATCATTAATAGAAGCAGGAGAGGGTATTCTGGGTATTCTACTGCCCCTACGTACGCCAAATTGAACGCCTACATCAGTGTTATCTCGGCGTCAGGCTTTATTCTTCAGGACGGACAATGCCAGAAATATTAAAGCGATGCAGCAAAATATGCCGCGGCGTTTGACAGCTCACATGTCCAATATGAAAACGTATCCATTTCCCAACGACCCTTATGTCTAGCGAACATGCTTCTGACGATCAAAAACGGGCTGGCTGGATCAAAGGGGTACGGACAAAGATACAAGTATTCCCAAAAATGAGTCTTCATCTAAACATATATAAAGGGCAGTTGTGTGTATCTGTATGTCCAGGGGGAAACTTCGAAAATAAAACAATTAACGACAAAGTATATATATATATCTTCTTATTATAATTGTGTGTTTTTTGTCTGTAACCGAAACTATATTACTACTCAAGTCACAATTCCCTTAATTATTTACGTCAAATTCTCCATGATTTCATTCTTTTAAACCTTCAGTTATTAATAAAAATTGTTTTACATTTTTA
>CM042152.1:8246429-8293929 GCA_023376005.1 Doryteuthis pealeii
GTGGATGACTTATTAATATATGCTCCCATAAATTTGGTAAGAGCTCTCTAATCGGTGATTTAAATTAACTCTCACTACTAAGCAAATAAGCAATAATCATTTCCCCGGAAATTTGATCTCTCAGTGACCGTAAAATACATAAACATTCCTATGAACTTAATATAGTTTAAAATTTAAAGAAAATAACAAAATAAAAAAAAAAAAAAAAACACCAGTCCCCGCGTCAGCTGTCAGTGGGCCAGGGGATAAGATATCGGACTACCATGCGGTCAGTCTGAGTTCGACCCTAGCCAAGGATAGTTGTGTCTAGCCACACTGAAGAGGCATGAAACGCCGAAACACGTGTCTGTGGATGACTTATATATATATATATTATGATGTGTTGTGTCTTGAGTTGTGCTTCGCTGTTGATTTACTGCACTATATATTCTGCATTGAATATATATATATATATATATATATATATATATATATATATATATATATATGTGTGGTGTGTGTGTGTGTGTGTGTCTGTGTGTCTGTGTGTCTGTGTCTTTGTGTGTGTCTAGGTTTTAAGCAATTGACACTGTTTCGTTTGGAAATAAAACCAAATCCGATCGAAACAGATCGAACGGAAGACGTCTCAAAATTGTAAATGTCTAAATTGAAAAAAAGATGAGGATGACAAAAAAATACTTGAGAATATTGGCAGAATACTTGAACACATCAACATGAAACTTTTAATGTAGACATACAAGGAGACAAAACTGAGTGTTCGACCTCCCTCCACTCACTCCCTAACTCACTCACTCCCTCACTCCCTCACTCACTCCATCACTTCTTATCTAGTTTAAAGCAACGGTGGTTTGACAGAAACCGCTTTTTCCATCTCGCATATACGCATATAGTTTTTTTTTTATTATTATTAAATCTTTAGACCATATAGAAAATTTTCACAGGTTGAAAATGGACCCCAGTCAGCGGGTTATAAATACATATTGCCGATCTTGCTCTAAGTGCAAAGTCGAGCACACGTCGAGTGGGTCTGAAAAACTATTTCCTTTTGTGATGCAGACGACTGAGAGCCAATCAAAAACATACTGTTTGTGTCAGTTCTAAATCGATTTCAAACAAATCCCATATATATATATATATATATATATATATATATATATATATATATATACATATAATTTTTTTTCGAAGAGTCCGCCTTCTAGGCTGTTGATAGAAGACATACAGTGATGTATTTCTAAAGAACTACAATTTACATATATGCATATATATATATATATATATATATATATATATATATATATATATATATATATATATATATATATATACATATCCCGTGTATATATACATATATATCTATCTATACATCGTCTGTATATATATATATATATATATATATATATATATATATACATATCCGTGTATATATACATATATATCTATCTATACATCGTCTGTATAATATATATATATATATATATATATATATATATATATATATATATACACTCATTCATATACATATACATACATACATACATACATACATGTATATATATATATATATATATATATATATATATATATATATATATATATTCTATTTTTCGAAGAAGCTGGCTTGTAGGCTGTTGATAGAAGACATACAGTAATGGATTTCCAAAGAAGTACAATTGATTATATATATATATATATATATATATAATATATATATATATATATATATATATATATAATTGCAGAAAAATCACTCCGTTATATTTTGACAATCGTATCCTGGTAACCGAGGGTCTGTCCTCAAGGCAGCCTCCTACCATTGCACACAGGCAAACAAAGAGCCTGCTGTGTTCATCGTAAAGCAAGAAACGTGTATTATATAGAATATGAAATTTACAAGCAAAATAGAAACTAATTTTCTATTAGGTGAAGATACGGATTCTTGACCTATTTTTTTAGCGCTTTTTTTTCTTCATTCTATTATCTCGTTGAATATTTTATAAAATCGGGCACCTCAAGAGGAGTAATGGTTAACGAGCTTAATTAGCAGATCATTGTTAGTGAGTAAACGAGTATTATTTAGAATAATTTAGAATTATGGAGGCGCGTAGCATAATGGTTAGAGTCGTAGAAAAAGGACTCGTCGACCCGAGTTCAAATCCTAGACAAGGCTGTTTGCTTTCACATAGCGCTAATCTTATTATAATGGAGATTGTGTGTTTTTCTGTCTGTAACCGAAACTAAATCACTACTCAAGTCACAATTCCCTTAGTAATTGACGTCACATTCACCATGAATTTATCCTTATTTTAACCTCAATTATTAATAAAATTGTTTTACATTATTTATACTGTTAACCATATCTACATACTAATAACATGCAATTGTATTTATATATACAACAAAATAGCGGTTTACAGTGTGAATGGGAAGGCTAATTTGCATATTGATATTAAAAATGTAATTTTAATAAATATATGCTTAGTATTATTGGTTTCTAACTGTTTGGTTTTATTTTAATGAATATAAGCAAAAATCTCTTCAATGAATCTTAAATGAAATCCATTAACAAGAAAAATAACTGTCATTTTATTCTTCACTTCCTCTTTTAACTAAATACTTAAATTAGAAAAAATAACAAAGAAAGACAAGAGTGATGGAAGAGTAAATTTCAGTTCTACTTTTCGATTATATACCCCTCTGTTTCAAATCTTTTTATCTGCATTCTTATTTAGTTTCATTAGCGTTTCTAATTTAATACGATATTTCATTACATTAAAACTTAAATACTTGCACCGGAGGGTGCATATATTTGCTAGTACATTTAAAAAAAGGTATGAGCCCATATATTCTCTCTCAAGTTATGGATACAATAGTAGGGCAGACTTTTTTTATCATTAGATAGGTAACCAGTCTAGGAGAAGGAAATTTTGAAAATCCTGTGGTCAGTCGTTGATTGGGTCTGTGGCATTCTTTGTACACCAATCATTTCCTATTGTTGGGATTATATTCCCTTTGCCTGGAAGAGTTATCTTCCCGCTGGGGTTTCCATGCCGACCACCAGGAAGTCTGGTATTTAAGCGCGAGGTTCAAACTCTTCTGTTTCTTTTCTCCCTCTTCTGGGACTGGAAACATAGTTAGACATTTGTGTCTACTCCCCACCCTCGCGGGGGCCTCTCCCCCACCTACGGACTAAGTCAGTAAGTGACTTCAACCATATAGACTATCTTTAACTCCTATATTTTATATGTACATTTATGTATCTCTTTTATACCTAAACATTGTATTTCCATTCATGAATGTGTCCTTTTATTATATCTTATTTGTATTCTCTACTATGTATCATGAATTCCTATTTTATGTATCTTTTCCATGTGCCTGTATTAAAGTCCATCTTGTTATATGTTTAACGCCCTTGTCGGAGTTTGTTTCGTTTCAACAAGTTATAACATTATTATAACCTTGAATCTTACACTATCAACTGTATAAAAAATTGCGGATGGTCCAACACAAACCATCACCACTGTAAACGAATTACTGTGTAGGTTGTTCGTTGGATGAACCCACATGCGTCGAAATCGACGAGAGTCCATTATTTAAACGCTGAAATATATACACCCTCCAGGTGCAAGTATTCAAGTTTTAATGTAATAAAATATTATATTAAATTAGAAAGACTAATGAAACTAAATAAGAATGCAGATAAAAATATTTGAAATAGAGTATAATCGAAAATTTGAACAACTGAAACTTACTCTTCCATCATTCTCGTCTTTCATTGCTAAATTTTCCTAATTTAACTATTTAATTAAATTAGGAAGCTATGTAATTAGAGCTATGTAAAAGGCAAAATGCCTTGTCCAGAATTTGATCTCGAGTCACCGAGTCTATTTCCTATGACTCCGCGCACCTCCAATATAATTGATGTAGGCATGTCTATTTTTCATAGTCTCTTAGCGTTTGATGCTCTCCTGATTGGGCAAATCTATTCCTCATAGTGTTCCTTTTATTCATTACTAGAAGCGGCTACCGGACGTCGCCTGGGTAGAGAAGGATGACAAAAAGATAGACTCGCATATCCATTATTACTGAATCACGAGTTGGATCCTTGCAGAATGCCCCATTGTGAGGATTTAAAAAATACGAAAATAAAAATAAAATAAAATAAACAACAAACTCCCATGAGGCCTTGACCGGAAGAATCCCTTTGCGCATGTCCGACAGAAAGGACTGACTCCCTACCCCAAAAGGGATACTTCGATATTCGAACTGAGGTCGCAACTGAGCGTAGTCGTTTTCCTAGCCAACAGACGACTATGCCCCGTTCAATAAAACCTGAGTTATAAAACTACCTCTTGCCTTTGTCTTTTTCCTTTTTGTTCCTTAAATTCCATTTCAGCTTACCAGCCCACAAAAGAAACGAACCAACTTTTATTGGGGACAAGATACAAGACCAACGAACCAAAACCCTATCCCCATAAATCCCAATATATATATATTTACCAACCCTCCGCACGAGCAGGATGCGACACGAGGTCAATTTCTTAAGCGGATTTCAGCAGGTTTGAATTCAGAGTTTTCCTCTCCTAGACCGGTTGCCTAACCAAGGTTAAAGATCCCAGTCTGCCCTACTATTTACCCATAGCTGGAAGGAGAGTAGGATTCATACCTTTCCCAAGGATATTAGCGCTATAAATCCCAATATAAAAATGACGTTGATCCGGCCTGGTGGGCCATCAGAAACAAAGTGCACAGACATCCTGAAAAGAAAGGTTAACGTTTCCTATTTAAAATATTAAATACAAAAAAAATGTAGAAAAAAAGTCGCTACTGTTACTATTTAAACTATATTTTTTGAATTATCTTCACGAATCGAATATAAATCAAATCCTCATTATTTTTGCTCAAAAATTAAGATCTGGTGATAGTGAATGTCTATATATGTTTACTTTGACGTTAATTGTCGTATTTCCGTAGTTTCAACCGAGCTTACATACATACTCACCAACTGTCCTTTATATTATGGACTCTCTCGTCGATTTTCGACGCATGAGGGTTCACACACACAATGAACACCCACACAGTGTTTTGTTTATATTGGTGAAGGCTTGTGTTGGACTATCCACACTTTTTGGCACAGTCGATAAGGAAAGAATTGGTGCATCAAGGGTTGCCACAAGCCCAATCAACGACTGACCTCAGGAATTTTGAATTCAGAGTTATCCCTCTCCTAGACTGGCTACCTACCCAAGGCTGAAGGGCCCAGTCTGCCCTACAATTTAACCCATAGCTGGAGGGAATTTTGAATTCAGAGTTATCTCTCTCCTAGACTGGTTACCTACCGAAGGCTGAAGGGTCCAGTCTGCCCTACTATTTAACCCATAGCTGGACGGAGAATATATGGATTCATACCTTTCCCAAGGGTATTAGCGCTATGTGAAATGCCAACAGCTTCGTCTAGGAATTGAACCCACGACTCTAACCACTAGCCCGCGCGCCTCCATAGTCCTTGTCCTTTATATATGTATAGATAAACATCTCTGATTTCTTATCCCAAATAAGATTCCTGTAGCTTTTCGGAAGACTGTATTCAGGTTCCTAGGATTTTTTTTTTTTGTCAAAAGAATATTCGAAAACATCTTATTATAATGGAGATTGTGTGTTTGTCTGTCTGTAACCGAAACTATATCACTACTCAAGTCACAATTCCCTTAGATTATTTACATCACATTCTCAATGATTTTATTTTAAATTTTAAAATTATTAATAAAATTATTTTACATTATTAATACTGTTAACGATATCTACATACTAATAGCATGCAATTATATTTATGTATACAACAAAATAGTGGTTTACAGTGTGAACAGGAAGGCTAATTTGCATATGATATTAAAAATGTGATTTTGATAAATATATACTTAGTATTATTGATTTCTAATTATTTGGTTTTATTTTAATGAATATAAGCAAAAATCTCTTCAATGAATCTTAAATGAAATCCATTAACAAGAAAAAATAACTGTCATTTTATTCTTTACTTCCTATTTTAACTAAATAGTTAAATTAGGAAAATTTAGCAATGAAAGACGAGAGTGGTGGAAGAGTAAGTTTTAGTTGTTCTATTTTTCGATTATACCCCTTTCAGTTTCAAATCTTTTTATCTGCATTCTTATTTAGTTTCATTAGCCTTTCTAATTTAATATGGTATTTTATTACATTAAAACTTAAATACTTGCACCTGGAGGATGCATATATTTGCTAGTCTATGTAACTAAGGTAATATATTTTCTTTTGCAATTTGGTCCTCCATAGCGCTTTCTTTATAATTTAGCGATACTATCATTGGAACGAATATTCGTGGAAATAATGGGCCTCCCCGGAAATTCCTCTTTGTATTTTGATTTCTATTAAGCTCTGTCGTGTGACTATTAGTTTCACTATTCATTTCCCTATGCTCTAGGGTTTGATAGCTCAGAGATTTTGAACATTGTTACACATTACCGTACTGTATCCATGCCATTTCTGGATTTGCCCCTCTTATTTTTAACTCTTTTAGAATGAGTTGGTCTATTTATAACTAGAAGTGTCTACCCGGCGGCGCCTGGGTCGAGTGGAGACAAAAATGTTAGTCTCGCAGATCCATTATTACTGAATCACAAGTTGGATCTTCGCTGAATGCCTCATTAAAATCCCTACATAAAAAAGACCTTGCGTTGATCTGGCCTGGTAGGGCGTCTGTAAAAAAGTGTGGTCACACTCTGAAAAGAAAAATTAATATGTCTTATTGAAAATATCAAATGCAACAAAAAATTCCATGCTGTTGCTATTTAAATTTTATTTTTGAATTATCTTCACGAAATGAATCAAATCTTCAACATTTTTGCTCAAAACGCGATTTGGCGATTGTTAATGTATGCATAAATTTCCATTGTCGTTAATTATTTTATAATATACATACATTGATCTGTATTCAAAAAATGTTAAACTCAATTTTTAATCACATTTTTCAAAACATTTTTCTATTTAACCCATAGATGCTACCCTATCAGGTACGGCCACCCCGAGTATGAGTGGATTTGGGAGTTATGGTGATGAAGGGGTACTCCCTATTCCCCACTCTTCAGAGCTCTGTTGCAATCTCAAAACGAGATTCAGTTTAGCGTAATACTCAGGACACTAAGACCGTCGGCCACTGCCTTCTAGCACATATATGATATAAACAGCTGGGGGTTGACATAAGAGGAATACATTCTGGACAATAATTTAGACTATGTGACCTTCCCAACCGCCCGTATAGCCATCCTTGGCCAACAGTTTGTTCCTCTGGAGAGGTCTTACCCCTTTGCATAGGTTCAGTCAGTATATTCTACAGCCACATCTGAAAGGGCTTAAAAGTGCATCAACCCAACGTATGTATAGCGACAGGGCTCAAATATATTCTAGTGTTACAAAATGTATGAGTAGCTTATAGATTATGAACGTATCTGTAGTTAGAATATTTAAATAATGTTCGTTAGATTTAAAATAAGAGGTGGGTAAATTTCCATACTCGTTGGGACGATGATCCCAACTGCCATTCCGGTACAGGCGGGCGATTGGACGCGTGAGATAGTTTAGTTTAGATGTGACCAGACTTTCAAGGACCGTAGACGTTGTTGTCAGCTCCCGGGGTCCATCTTCCGATGCGAATGAAAGCATGATCAAGAAACAACCAAGTCTTTTTGTATTAATTAAATGTTAAAACCAGAAATGTCCAGCACAGCAGCAAGCACAAAGAAGAATCAACAAAGAAGAACCAACCCTCAAAAGAAGTCCAACAGATCAACAGAGAAAATGGCCGACGTGATAGAACTAGTAGACAAAGTAAATAGAAGTGTAGCAAGTGAAACAATCAACTATCATCTCTAATCTATCTCTCTCTCTCTCTCTCTCTCTCTCTCTCTCTCTCTCTCTCTCTCTCTTTTCCATTATATACCCGATGTCGAACGAGTGAGTATATAACACTATTCTGAGCAAATATCAAACTATGCTTTTGGTAAAAATAATATATATGTGAAATGATGATAGAAAATAATTTCATAGATGCAGTGCCACATCGGGATATTGATCTTACTATGAAAAAATCAATAATCATCAATAACTTAAAACTGCTTAACTTCCAGACATTTTCGATAGAATCTTTGGGCAAAAATACTTTTATAAACCAATTTTTAAGAGTAGGGAATCTCTAAAACTCTCAGATAAAAATAGATTACAAAAAGCCGCTATTTTTCGTGAACCCCACCAAATTTAGAGAGCTAAAATCGATATAACTCCGCCAATTTTTGGAATTAGAAGCTCAAACTTTGGGGATTGTCTAATGTTAACATAATCCACACCTGGAAATAATTTCAGAAAAAAATGAAGGCGGTGGGTGACAATTTTACTTTTTTCTGCATGATTTGACATGGAATTACCCATCTTTGTATGGAAAAAAATGCGTGTAAAAAAGAGTTAATAGTATTATCTGCGTTATTCGGACTATTGTCCCATCTTCATTGTTATTTGTACAACGTTTCGGCCGATATACCCTCCGGCCTTCTTCAGGTATTTCATGTCGGATTCGGGAACGTTCTCGGACTCGGGAACCTTCTTTTCGAACTCGGGAACTTTTTTGTCGTATTCGGGAGCCATCACGGAACTTTGAACCTAACCCTTTATTTATTCCACTCCTGTTCTCATTCCGCTAACCATAGCTTATTTTTCTAACTGCTTTCACTCACTCGGGTACCAGAAATAACTGTCACGTAGAACTGGGCCTCCAATTGATTATAGTTCTCCATTATACCTAAAGTGGCAACGTGTCGCCATTACGAACAAATTAGACGTACACTAGTGGAAATTTGCATGTCTCTCTTTAGATTCGTGCCCTTCTTTCAGTTTTCCCGTTCAGTATGTCATAGCCGAATTTACTGCCTCTGATCAATAGTGACCTTTTCAAGTAAATTTGGCCACTATCATACGTCGTCACGACACTCTTAGCTGGGGTAGGAGTTGTGTTAATAATAATTTTTCTAACTGCTTTCACTCAGGATTGAACTCGGGTACCAGAGATGACTGTCACTTAGGACTGTTTTAACCTAACTGCCTAATCCACTCGGCCATGTGTCCAATTGGCCGATACGTTGTACAAATAACAATGAAGATGGGGACAATAGTCCGAATAACGCAGATAATACTAATCTTCAAGCCTCATCTCAAACATTCAGAGAAAGAGTTAATAGTATTAAATAGTAAAAAAATAAAAAAAATAAAAAAAGAGAGAAGAAAGAAAAGAAAAGAAATAACTTTTCTGAATATCATGTAATTACATTCAAACATCCGTTTGCTAAAAACGCTAAGAAACTAGCATTCTAATTTCAGAAATATTTAAATTAAGGAAATTACATTTCGAAGAAAAAAAAAAGAAAAAAACAAACAAACAAAAAACAAACAAAAAACAATGTTTCAGTTCTTTCCTGTCATCTGCATCAGTTCATTGATTCAGTTTGTCATGTCCACCTGAAACAATTCAGGGATCGTAAACTTATTTACTCTGTAAGCAATATCCTGTTGTCAAGAGTGGAAGATTGATACTCACCCAAAAATACGTTTCTCACACAATGCTAATAAAAGAGAGATTTAATTAATTTTAGCGAATCTGGCAGAGAGTCGTACTCAATAACAAACACTTACAAATCTAACCTGCTCATAACATGCTCTCGTGCATGTGCTTAATACAGCGTGCGGCAGAAATAACTCCTACGCTTTAAACCAGATGTTCTCAACCGGGGTCCTCATGGATCCCCACCCCTAAATCCATGTAACATTTCTGGGGTCTACACAAAATATATATATATATATATATATCGAATCGGGTCTCCTATATAACACTATGATAATGTTATAAAAAATCACGTGGTGTAATGGTTAAAGTCATGGAAAATGGACTCGTCGCCCCGAGTTCAAATCCTGGATGTGGTAATTATATTTCACTTATCGCTAATACCCTTGGGTAAGGTATGAATCCTACTCTCCCTCCAGCTATGGATAAATAGTAGGGTACACTGGGCTCTTTGACCTTGGTTAGACAACCGGTCTAGGAGAAGGAACACTCTGAATTCAAACCTTTTGAACCCCGCTTAAGAAATTGACCTTGTGTCACATCCTGCTCTTGCGGAGGGTTGGTAAATATATATAATAATGTCATAAAGTTGACTGGCGATATTAAATTAAACATTTAAGATCAATTAGGATGATTTGTCCGGCTAGGAATCCCAAGGTTCCAGGTTCGATATCGGCCCTCGCCAACTCAGCGTATGAGTAGCACAGGGATCTGTGCGGTAAAGTAAGGAGCTGATGCTAGGTGTGGCGTTCCAATTCAGAGGCAAAAACAATCTCCTTTGTCTAGGGCTAATGAAAAGGGGATAGACTCCATCGCTGTCTGGCTGATACCGACTTTAGGCTACCCCGGTGACCTTACCTTACCTTATTAAAAGTTGAATTATAATCTTTTGTAAGAAAGCGTAAACAAAACAAACAAATAATAATAATATAAAAAATCGCACTTGCTGATCACAATCCCGACAATGGGTTCTTTCAAAGGCCAATTTGAAAGTTACGGTCGGTAAAGGACGAAATTACTAACCAAAGTGTTGTAGGTGACTCACCTATGACCAGAATATGGATTACCCTGCTACTCAAGTGAGAAGTAGCAAATGCATGTATTAATATCTGTTGTATGTGACTCACCTATGACCAGAACAATGGACTTACGCAAAGGGTACATTTAGCAGAGCAAAGCTACTCAAGTGAGAAGTAGCATATACATGTCTTCGTGTACGCTGTAACCAAGGAAACCCTCCTCTTTCGTACATTGAGATATGCTGAATACACCTGTTCTCTACATTTTATCTCCGTGTTGAGTAATTATCTATTAACCCTTAACACAAAGAAAGTTAAAAATGTGACATTTTAACGCTCCATAGAGACATTCAGGTAAATCCAACTTAACGGACCTAAATTCCACCACTGTATGTCACACCGCCGAAAGAAAAATACAAAAAAAAAATCAGGGATTTAACGAATTAAATGAATTTTAAGTGTTGATACATTAATGCATAAAAGATATAATGCACCAGTTATTTTATTTAAAAACTTTTACATTTTTACAGTGGGTCATTTAATGCCGATAAAGTTATGAATAAAATCAATTCTTAATGGATAATACAATTTTGTTATAAATACGTTTTTCCATTTAACCCATAGATGGGACCCTAACAGGTACTACCACTCCGGTCAGAGTGGACAGGAGCAATAGTGATGAAGGGGTTCTCCACATTCCCCAAACCTCCAAAACTGGAACCTCACCATCAGATAGAGTTTGACGTCATTCCCAGGACATGTAGACCCGCAGCCACCGCCTTCTAGCACCCATATGATAAAAAAGGGGTTGGGGGTTGCTATAAGGGCAATAGGGTTGGGAAAATCATATAGGTGCTAGGGCTTGACGTGACCAGCCGACTGATCGGAGGGGGCCTCTCCGACCGCCCGTCTAACCCAAGATAGGGCCAAAGTGGAGTATTGCATGTCATGAACTGCTCATCCACCTGGGCTCTATCCTTAAGCATCACAGGTCGCCACCCACGGCCAACAGGTGGCCCCATTGGGAGAGTCTTACCCCTCTGCAGAGGTGCAGTCGGTGCATTCTAACGCCCCAGCCGACAGGGCGAACAATGTTTCCTAAAGTTTTAGTGTCTTCAATCTTCATTGTGCCTCACGCTACTTTGACTTTGGGCCAGACTAAGAATAGCTGAATAAATATCGACATAAGCCCGTGCCAATATTCGATCGTATCGGTAAAGGTTTGATCTTTAGTAATAAAGTATTAACTTGATAGACGTTCGTGTAGGTGTCTCGCCGTCGGGAAAGAAGCTAGTAAGCTGATTACATAGAACGTTACAAATGAGTTGTAATTTGGAAGCTGATTAGATGCTGCCTTTCTTTATGTAACTCTTGATATGATTCCACTGATTACATACACCGTAAAGTAACAGAGACTCAAATCATATATGAGGAATAATCAGATGTGTAGACAAATATATATCTCCAGGCTGCGTTTGGTAAATTGACGCCATCTTAAAACATTAATGCGTGAAAAAAACTATACGCGGCTATTCAAAAAGTAATGCCATTTTCTTTAGGACTGGTATAATTACAAACACAGGAATATGTATCATACATCTAAATGAAGCTGGTCCTCCGTGGATGACATCCCTACTTCTCCACATGTGAGTAAAAAAGTGATGCCATTTTGTTTAGGATAGGTATAATTACCAACACAGGAGCATCTATCATACATCTAAATGAAGCTGGTCCTCTGTGGATCACATCACTACTTCTCCACATAAGTGAGTCAAAAAGTGATGCCATTTTGTTTACGACAGGTATAATTACCAACACAGGAGCATCTATCATACATCTAAATGAAGTTGGTCCTCTGTGGATGATCTCCCTACTTCTCTACATAGGCGAGTCAAAAACCAATTTTAATTTGTTTAGGACAAGTATAATTACTAACACAGAAACATGTATCATACATCAAAATGAAGCTGGTCCTCGGTGGATCACATCCCTACTTCTCCACATAGCAATGTTCCACCTTCGAATGAGGGCATGTATCCCTGCCCCGTAAAATTCTGTTGACTGTTCTTTGAGCCACTTCTTCACTATAGATTTCTCTTCCGCTTCGCTGGTATAATCATTATCATCTCTTCGGTCCCGTGAAAGATGGTCTGAAAGACAAACATTATTTCAGTGACGAGAAGCTGAGATCTGTAGTGAAGAAGTGAACACAAGAAACGTGAGAGAAACAGAGTTAATTTGCTTTTGCCTATAACTTGGAAATGGAGTTACGCGGTGTAATTGTTAGTCATAGGAAATATCCAAGATATGAGTCAAATCAGGTTTTTATAGGCTCAGATGGACTTGCGTAGCTCGAATTGGTATAAAAATAAATTTATTATTATTGTTGTATACCCTTTCTTACTTCTTACTTCTGGTCGTATTTTCTTCTGGCCGGCTTTGCTATTCTGATCGTCAATCTTGGTCTTGTCTCTTCTAAGGTCTGGACTTTCTTGTGAACTTCGGGTCTGGTTTCTGTTAGGGATTTCTCCTTATCAGAATCCCTGTGTCATTGTTAGTTTTTAGGTAATAAACACAAGACTTCGATTTACTTTGATGTTACTTTATTCTCAATCCCCAACCCAGACATCTGCGCGGTGAGACTTACATCCTACGAGCTCGGCTTCTAACTTCTAACTGACCGAAACTTCTTACTATCTAAACTTGAAGAGAGGGTCCTCTCTACGGTTCTCACGATATTCACCGGAAGGTTAGGGCTGAGGTCAAGCCTTGTCACTCATCCTTCAAGGCCGTGGGCTATAGCTTATAACGGCCATTTAGATGTCTACACTATTGCCATAAATAATAGGTATCTAATAATTATGTAACATTATTTGTGAGTAGGCAACAGGTTGATTCATACATTTGTTAATGTTGCATAATCTATGGTAACATAGATTATGGACAACACTGTGTAGCGTAAATAAAACTTCACAGACGGTTGGGGGCCCTTATTGATGATTGGCTGTGGAATTGACCAATCGGATCCAAGAGGATCGCGTTGACGTATTTAGACACTTTTCTATTCGCGTTGCACAAGGGTGGCGTGTTGGAGTTTGATCGTCTTCAACGGGGTCTGGCTGGCTGAGGGGGTATTATGTTGGAAGACCCGAAACCCCCTATGAAGCCAGCCAATAACATAACTGACGACGCCACCCTGCGCTAAGTCTGGCGTATTTCAAACATAACACAACACTGTGTAGCGTTAATGAAACTTTACAGACGGTTGGGGACCTTTGACCCCAGAGGCGAAAAACCTGCGAATCACGTGAAGTCACGTGAGAGCTAGTTAACTCATCAGTTCCAACGAGGATCTTAAGCAAGAAAGACATTTCTTGCTTAGTTGGACTCACCTGCACCTGCACGTGTGTTAGTTAGTAAGAAAAGTAACTTAGTTAAGTAAATAAAAGGTTTTTTAAAAGAACAGTATGGCGTTGTTGGTTGATGCATGCTTTAGTTAGAAGAACCAAGACAGAAAATGAATCAAGATGAACAACCATCAGGAACCTAAAGTCCACATAGTGACCATGACGAGAAAGAATATATATATTTACCAACCCTCTCGCGAGCAGGATGCGACACAAGGTCAATTTCTTAAGCGGAGTTCAACAGGTTTGAATTCAGAGTTTTCCTTCTCTAGACCGGTTACCTAACCAAGGTTAAAGAGCCCAATCTGCCCTACTATTTACCCATAGCTTGAGTGAGAGTAGAATTCATACCTTTCCCAAGGGTATTAGCGCTAACTGAAATGCAATTACCACGACCAGGATTTGAACTCGGGCGACGAGTCCATTTCCCATGACTTTAACCATTACACCACGCGCTTCCTACCGACGAGAAAGATATAAGCTAGACCATCGAATGGACAAACAGGCGAAGAAGAAAGAGAGTAAGTTATGCATTTCTGGCTGTCTACCCCCCTCTCTCTCTCTCTCTCTCTCTCTCTCTCTCTCTCTCTCTCTCTCTCTCTCTCTCTGACACAAAAGAACACTTGTGTATATACCCAACATGGGGATATATAACACTAAGGTATTAGCTCTACGTAAAATGCAAACAAAATGCAAACAGCCGAATCCTGGATACGAACGCGACGATAACCATTACACCTCGCGCTTCTAAGAATTAATAATGTTACAAATGAATTTTAAAGGATCTGAAACGTAAACAGTTGCTTGATATTTAGCACGAAGCCCTTTAGCGACATTCAATAGTTATGTCCAATTCCTTTTGTTACCGAATCCTTTCTCATACAAGGAATCCACAAGTTGAAAACCTCACCTGGGGAGTGTTCTAAGAAATATATTTGGTGAAGGACTTCCTATTTATCAGTTCTGTTTGCATAAGCCGCCAGATGATCACCATTGTGTCTGTTGCGGCCTGTCGTATCTCCTTTCAGTTACACAAAAGTTTTCAACTTGACAGCCATGCTCATGTGACAAAAAAACAATCAAAATTCAATACGCACCTCACACTCACTTCATGAAATAATAGTAAATCTATGTTCGACCAATTAGAGTTACGCATGCCCATCTGAGCCTCCTGTGCACTATAAAGAAAATCTGATTCGACCCATATCCTGGACAAGGATATTTGCATTTCACATAGCGTTAATACCCTAGGAAAGGGTGTTCATCCACATATTATCGTTCCATCTATTGGTAAATAGTAAGGCAGACTGGGCTTTTCGACCTTGTTATAGCAACCAGGACGATTAGCTCAGTGGGTGGAGCGTTCGGCAAGAAACCACAAGGTTCCTACTTCGATACCGGCCCTCGCCAAATCAGCGTATGAGTAGCACAGGGATCTGTGCGGTAAGGTAAGGAGCTGATGGTAGGTGTGGCGCTTTGTCACAGACGCAAAAACAATCTCCTTGGTCGAGCACTGGTGAAAAGGGGATAGACTCCCTCGCTGTATGGCTCATACCGAGATTAGGCCGCCCCGACGCTTTTTATATCAACCAGTCTGGAGAAAGTAAAACTCTGAATCCAGACCTGTTAGACTCTCCTTAACCATTGACCTTGTGCTATATAGTTTAGGTAAATACGTATAATACAATTATCATATATATATATATATATATGTGTGTGTGTGTGTGTGTGTATGCGTGTGTGTGTTTGTGTGTGTGTGTGTGTGTGTGTGTTTGTGTGTGTGTGTGTGTGTGAAGAGATGGAAGTGAATCCGACCGTATGTAGTATATCAAGAAAATTGAAAAAACACAGGGTTAAATAAGTTGAATGGAAGGTGATAAAAAAATTTTGAACAGACTGATAAACAAGGACTATCGCTTGCTTTTCTCGTTATTCTGTGATAAAAATTTTTTCATCACCTTCCGTATACCAACAAATGCCCTGAAGATGATCTAATTAATAGATCGAAACATTGCAGCGTCGGCCAATAAACTTACCACTCAACTTATTTAAACCTGTGTTTTTTTCAATTTTCTTAATATATATATATTATATATATATATATATATATATATATATATATATTCGGTAGTTAGGATCTTTCCATGTGTGGTTTACCCAAGCTGATGCAGGTAGACCGTAAGGAGAGCTCAATGTGGCTAGTGCCAGTGAATAGAAGGACAGAGCAAGATATTCAATAAATGAAGGAAAAAAACTTTACACTTGCTTCATTACAATAATTTATTTCAACTGTATTACTACGGCATCTTCAGGTAATCACAAGAACATAAGTCATGTTCTTGTGATTACCTGAAGATGCCGTAGTAATACGGCTGAAATAAATTATTGTAATGAAGCAAGTTTAAAGTGTTTTCCTTCATTTATTGAGTATATATATAATATACCAAGCGTGTTGGTAAATCCTCGCGTTGAGAAAAAACCTAGCAAATAGTTTGATTGTAAAAATATACTACCAAACTTCAACCGGGGAGAAACAATTTTTGGAAAAAAGAAAAGACCAAGATAGCCGTACCAACAAAAAATAATCATTTGGTACAGTATTTTGCCAAAAGAAAAAACAATTTATATGTATATATATATGTATATAATATATATATTATATATATATATATATATATATATTATATATATATATATATCATACAACCGCTAGGAAAATAAGCTAATAAGTAAAAAGTGCTCAATACCTAAGTAGAGCAAATATAAAGATAAATCTAATGAGTCAGACGATTTCTGGTCAGATCTTAGCCTGAAGAGCATTAAGCGAAACTAATAGTAGGTTCCTCTAACTCATTAGATTTATCTTTATATATATATATTTATATCTTTATTATCTTTTATAGTAAATGTTTCGATCGCTCTCACTCCGCTTGACATCACCGTCAGTTTAAAGTTTCACAATTTTTTTCAGTTTTCTCGCAAATTCCAGCTATTTGTCCAAATTTTCCTTTCATCACTTTTACTCGGTGGTCCGCATTGAACGACAACATCCACGAGATCAGTATTTTTGAAGCATTCTCTTACTGTGAACAACATACACAACAACAATTTGAATCGAAACCCATTGAACCTAAGTGTAATGATATGAAATGAGTAAATGAAAGACAAACACTATTAACGATTTTCCTTTATTTAGCATCGATACAATTCATGTAAATTTCTCACGATGCATTTATATCTGAATTATACGAGCGTTAGTCAAAAAGTAATGCCATTTTGTTTAGGATAGGTATAAGTAAAAGTAAAGTCGTCGGGGCGGCCTAAAGTCGGTATCAGCCAGTCAACGAGAGAGTCTATCCCCTTTTCAATAGCACTAGACCAAGGAGATTTGTATTGGTGGGTGCCACACCTACCATCAGCTCCTTACTTTACCGCACAGATCCCTGTGCTACTCATACGCTGAGTTGGCGAGGACCGGTATCGAACTAAGAACCTTGTGGTTTCTAGCCGAACGCTCTACCGACTGAGCTAAGCCGGCCCTTTAGGACAGGTATAATCACCAATAAATGAACATGTATCATACATCGAAAGGAAGTTGGTCCTCTGTGAATGACATCCCTACTTCTCCACATAGGTTAGTTACAAAGTAATGCCAGTTTGTTTACGACAGGTATAATCACCAAAAAATGAACATGTATCATACATCAAAATGAAGCTGGTCCTCTGTGGATCACATTCCTACTTCTCCACATAGGTTAGCTAAAAAGTAATGCCATTTTGTTTAGGACGGGTATAATCACAAACACAGGAACATATATTATATATCTAAATGAAGCTGTATCTCTGGATCACACCCCTCCATTATATATATTTACCAACCCTTCCGCACGAGCAGGATGCGACACAAGGTCAATTCCTTACGCGTAGTTTAACAGGTTTGAATTCGGAGTTTTCCTTCTCCTAGCCTGGTTACCTAACCATGGTTAAAGAGCCCAGTCCTCCCAGCTATTTATCCATATCTGGATGGAGAATTGGATCTATGCATTTCCCAAGGGTATTAGCGCTATGTGAAATGCAAACAGCTTCGTCCAGGAATTGAACTCGGGACGACGAGTTCATTTCCTACAACTCAAACCATTACACCACACACGTCCATTATAATAGGATATCATCATTTCCTAATATCATTGTTTGACTAATTTAGATCTGTTGTAATGCGAATCCCGTTGATGGCATTGAAATTTGACGCCTTATTTCCATAAAGATCTAACCGTGTTCCTTGCTCTGATAAAAGAAAAAAAAAGTAGAAGGATCTAATAATATTTGAATCCAAGGTGACACGTCGGAATTATTGGCTGATTCAGTAAAGGAAGTCCGGTTCAATGTGTGAATTGAGGCTCATAGCATTTAAGTGCTTTACGTGCGTTTAATCACAAATTAACACCAACGTTTACAATCCTATTAGACGCGCGAATATTAGACAGCAAATAGCAAGTCTTTTAACTCAGAAAAAAAATGCTCACATTATTCAAAACACCTCAACTCGGCTTCGTGGACGTGTAACCAATTATGTTACTATAAAAGAAAGCATAAAATTAACAATTCCTTAACATAATAGCAAATCAACCTGCTATGAAGAAAAAGGACAAATACAGGTAGTTTCATATTTTAATTCTCAGCTCGGAAACAATGAAGAATTAGGTAAAATTGTTAATTAGATAAGATTATTTTAGATAAAAGGTGGCTGCACATTAAAGAGTCGAACGGACCAAAGAAATATCTAAAAAGATTCTGTGAAAAATGTATTTTGCTTTTCAAAAGAAAATATCCTCTATTTCATTAACTGCATACACCGGATACTCTCTGACTGCTACTCACCAGACTTTCCGCTATGATATGGAGCACGACCTCGGAATCTATAAAATGTTAATTAGATAAGATTATTTTAGATAAAAGGTGGTTGCGCATTAAAGAGTCGAAAGGACCAAAGAAATATCTAAAAAGATTCTGTGAAAAATGTATTTTGCTTTTCAAAAGAAAATATCCTCTATTTCATTAACTGCATACACCGGATACTCTCTGACTGCTACTCACCAGACTTTCCGCTATGATTTGGAGCACGACCTCGGAATCTATAAAATGTTAATTAGATAAGATTATTTTAGATAAAAGGTGGTTGCGCATCAAAGAGTCGAAAGGACCAAAGAAATATCTAAAAAGATTCTGTGAAAAATGTATTTTGCTTTTCAAAAGAAAATATCCTCTATTTCATTAAACATCGTACTGCATAGCCTTTACACTTCTCTTTTTATATACATATTTTCTTTTCTTAGATAAACCACACTAGACTAAAGCTCACCGGATACTCTCTGACTGCTACTCACCAGACTTTCCGCTATGATTTGGAACACGGCCTCGGAATCTACGAGCCTGGACCAAAAACACAGTCCAGGGAGTGGAAACACAATGACTATTCGGTAATGAAAAATGTAACAGGGCAGTATGTGTCGCATGGGCCAACTCAAGTTTTAGTAGTAGTCGTCGTTATTAGAAGACGTTAGGTCAGAAACAACATACACGCAAGTTGTACAGTCACAAAGGGTTTTATATTTATTTCCAGGCTCGTGAGCTCTTCCTCAGAGAGAAGGACAGATAGATAGAAAGAGAGGGAGTATCGTCAAATTATTCTATCCCCTAACATAGTATCATGTTGTGTACTACTGTCCCACGCCGATACGAGGGACTGAGACCAACACATTTGACTCCTGCTGTTACATAGTCTATGCATAGATTATTGTCAACCCCCTGTATTTCTGAAGGGATGGCCCTTTTCATATCACGGGCGGGACTTTTCATGGAATATTACAGAAAGCCCGCGAAATACGTGAAGTCACGTGGGACCTGGTTGATTCTCAGTTTCAGCTTGGACGTCAGGCAGATAAGGTATTTCTGCCTTAGCTGAAGCTCACTGCACACGCGCGTTATGTTAGTTACATGAAATGTTTAGTTAAGTAAATAAAAGCTTACATAAATAATATGGTTTTGTGGTTGATGAATGTCTTGGCAACAAGACTGATCTAGAAGAAGGAATGAATTAAGTGCGACTGAACACCAAGACGAAGTCCAGACGCTAGAAGATGAACGTAAGATACCAAAGATGAGCAGAAGAATAATAGAAGTAAAAAGAAGAGTATACAACACTACTAGCACCGAAAGGAAAAGAGGCAGATTTTCTTCTTCCATCGGAACTTCCGTTTTTCTGTTTAACTCTATTTCCGGGGTTATTCTTCGATCAAATTACCGAATACGGTTTTATTTTTAATCCTAAATTCCGGTAGACCTTAATAATTACGCAACAAAAAGTGTGATCACAGTGAGATATGATCACAGTCAGTAAAAAAGGTCATACTGAACATCTTCTGGGTTGGTTGGCTGGTTGGTTGGATTTTACGGTGTGTTTGTTTTGTTTGTTTTATTAATTATTGTTAGCATTCATTTTTTAAAACACATTTTATAACATATTTAAAAATTTGATCTATTTACTCCATAGCTGAGACCCTAACAGGTACTACCACCCCGAGTCAGAGTAGACCTTTGGAGTGATCGCAATAAAGAGGAACTCTATACTCCTCGGAGCTCTGGAATTGGAACCTCATCACAAATATGCAGTTTAACAGAGGACTTGCATCTTCTGGGACATGAGAGGACACATCACTATTGATTTCCATGAAAAATATGTAACCTTAAGTAGTGCTTCCTGTAATGATTTGAATTAAATTTATTCTGTCGTAAGCTTCCATGGATGAAATATTATCTATTAAGAACTACTATTATTTACATTAAAACAATTTTTTATCGATTAAATTTATTCTGTCGCAGGCTTCCATAGACAAAATATCATCTTATGAAAAACTACTATTATTTACATTAAAAACAAGTTTTTAATCAATTAAATTTTTTTCTGTCGTAGACAAAATATAATCTTATGAAAAACTACTATTATTTACATTAAAACAATTTTTTAATCAATTACATTTTTTCTGTCGTAGGCTTCCATAGACAAAATATAATCTTATGAAAAACTACTATTATTTACATTAAAACAATTTTTTAATCAATTACATTTTTTTCTGTCGTAGGCTTCCATAGACAAAATATTATCTTATGAAAAACTACTATTATTTACATTAAAAAAACAATTTTTTAATCAATCAAATTTATTCTGTTTTAGGCTTCCATAAACAAAATATCATCTAAAAAATCTACTATTATTCAAATCAAAAACAATTTTTCAATCAATTAAATAAATTCATCCACTATTCATACATCAGTTAATAAAATCCCTTTAAACCTTCATCAGGATGAAAAAAATTGATGGATGTTTTATAGATTACAGGAGATAAAAAAATCTTTATAATTTTGTTGTTGTTGTGTAACTGTATTTGTTCAGCGTTATATTTTTGAAAGACGAGTCTCGATCCGCACACAAATACAGTTACACAACAAAAAGAAATTTATAAAGATTTTTTATCTCCTGTCATCTATAAAACGTCCATCAATTTCTTCACCCCTTAATACATCCTGATGAAGGTTTAAAGAAACCGAAACGTTTAAGCGTTGATAAATAAATGTATATATATATATATATATATAAATTGTTTGATAAATCGTTGATATATATATATATATATATATATATATATATATATATATATATATATATATATATATACTGTAGTGTGAGATGGTCACTATTTCAGCTTTTGCTGGAATGGTGTACCAAAGGCAGTATCAATTGGTAGAGTGCTCAATATAAAATAGAGCTGTTATATAATATAATAAGATATGTGTCCATCGCCGAGATTAAGGTTTTACATATCTATTTATTGGGTGACAAAGGAACTTTTCACAACCATATTGGTTTCATGCGAAGCATTCATCAGGTGAAGATGTTTCAAATATATATATATATATATATATATATATATATATATATATATAATATGAAGATGTTTCAAATATATATATATATATATATATGAAAATCGAGGTATTTTGGGAATGATTTCATTATAGTGAGAAGGATTATCCAACGTTAAAACGGCACGGTTTGTATATTGTATCATCATAAATGCAAGGTTAACACGGGATGTTATAACTTCAGAATAATATTCGTTATATGGAAAGAAAAAGAAACAAAACTTAGCATTATATAATGGTATTAGTACGAAATGAAACGTGAACAGCCTAAACTCTGATTTGAACTCAGGCCACCCTGTGAATTTTCAACGATAATAACCATTACACAACGGGCGCATGAGTATAAATTGAGATTGTAATTTGTCCTTCATCTTTGCCTTCGTTTTGTCTCCGGTGGGTTTTGAGCCCACGCAAGTGTCCATCGCCGAGATTATCTTTATTCACTATTGTTGTCACGAAAAAAAAAATCAGTCGTTTGTTTTGATTGGAAAGAAAAGAAAATGAGGCACAAAGGTGCCCCCCCCCCAAAAAAAAAGAAAGAACAAGATTGACAAATTAATTCTTTCTAAAAACTGACATTTTTTGGCAAATGATTGACTAAAATCATCAAATGAACCCACCCACCAACGCAGCGTATGAGTAGCACAGGAATCTGTGCGGTAAAGTGAGCAGATGAATGGTAGGTGTGACGCTCCACCTTAGACGATAAAATAATGATCTTGGCCTAGCGCTAGTGAAAAGGGGATAGACTCCCTTGCTGTATGGCTGATACCGACTTTAGGCCACATCGACGCCTTTACATTTTTTTTACTTTACCTTTCTCATTGATTATAACAAGATCATCTAATGAATTGGTTGGTTGGTTGGTTGGTTGGTTGGTTTTACAGCATGTGAACACTTGTTACCGTTTTCTCTGAATTTTTTAGATGAGTCTTGATAATTAGTATTATTCGGACTATTGTCCTCATCTTCATTGTTATTTGTACAACGGTTCGGTTGACGTGCCCTCCGGCCTTCTTCAGGTATTTCGTGTCGGACTCGGGAACTTTCTCGGACTCGGGAACCTTCTTGTCCTAATCAGAAATGTATAATTCAAAAGGCTAAATTAGATTTTTTAAAAAAAACACCCAATATGAGTCTAGTTGAAAAAATCACACATAAGTGAATATGTAGATATTCTAGGCAAAACGAAACATTAGGTTTATAAGTCCAAAATTCACATGAGAAGACTTACTGTCAGTCAGCCTCCAGTGAACCACCGGCTACGACAGGTGTGAAAAAACTCGATAATAATAATAATAATAATAATAATAAATAATAATAATTGAGATTTGGTCTCTATTTGGTTGTAACCAAAATTAAGTGCTTACGTCACAACTACCAAAATAATCTATACATAAAATGAAAAACTATTAGTATTAATAAAATGAATAAAAGCTGTTCCCTATAATTCAACCTTTGAAACTATATATTATCTAAAAAATAAACAATATAAACTATGAAATTAATTAAAAATTTTTTTACTTTAAATCGAAAAATTATTTGCGAAATTTGTAATAAATCTTAAAAATTATTTTTCTTACTCTAACCTTTTTTTTTTCAGTTACTAAAAGTTTAGAAATAATTAAATATCTTCGATTTTGTGTAAAATTTACGTGTAAAATATTCAAAACAATTATTTATATATATACAGCATCTTATTTGACAGTGACAGAACTAAGTTTCATTTCAAGTTGTTTTATTTTTTTATCCATTTAATACATTTTGATGATTTTACTTACTTATGATTAAAAAAAACTTTAGACAGTGAATTATCAATTCCACCCCACACGGGCAATAACTTTCAAAAATAAAAAGGCGTTTTTTGATAATAATAATAATAATAATAATAATAATAATAATAATAATAATAATAATAATAATAATAATAAGAAGAAGAAGAAGAAGAAGAAGAAGAAGAAGAAGAAGAAGAAGAATTTGGGTGAATTGAAAATCAGAGGAAGAATGGAGACTATTCAAACTACAGCACCGTTAAGATCGGCTAGAATACTCAGAAGAGTCCTGGAGACCTAAAGAAGACTTGCTGTCGCTCAGCCCCCAGTGAATTACCGGCTACGACAGGTGTGAACATAATAATAATAATAATAATAATAATAATAATAATAATAAGAAGAAGAAGAAGAAGAAGAAGATGAACAACAACAACAACAGAAACAGCAACAACCACAAGATCTTATATCTAAATGGTATCAGGAAAGTGGTTTAATCTACCGAAAGTACATAAATATATTTCTAAACCCCCGCCCCTGTATAAGAGGGATTTAATTTTTACTAACTTCGAATGGTTTATACCAGTTTTTGTTTTTGGTGAAAACATTGACTTTGTGATTTCTGATATCGTGTACATCAATACTAATCAGAAAATCGACAAGTTCCTTGATAAAAAGGAAAATGTACATGAACAGAAAAAGAAATAATGATTTCTTTAAAGATTTGCAAAGGTAAAGAATCACTGATGAAAGACACAAGAACAATGGAACGTCGGGTCACCAGAAGGATGGAATCAGCGTTTTGTCTTCGAGGCTGGAAGATCGACAACCCGATAGAATGGTCAAAAGACGAATCTGATTTATATACTACAGTAAATCAATGGAACCAAAAACCAAAAAAAAAAGAAATGGGGGGGGGTAGCGTTTTGTGAAGCGATAATCTATATAAGGAGGTGCCTTCTTTATTATTAGGTCGGGTTCTTATGTTGTATACATTGGTATTCATGAGTTGATTAGGTCAATAAAGAAGAAAAACAATAGACCAATGTTTGTGCATAAGAAATCTTGGTAGCTGTTCAGGAAAACAATGATTGATTCTAGGAGCGCATCAATATCTTCAGCACGAACATCAGTAGGTCGTAATTCGGTATTTAAACAAAAAAGAGAGACAAGAACATCTGATTGTAAAAGATCCGAATTTATATTCAGACATTTACACAATGTCATCCATAAATAGGTACAAGTCTTCCAATTCCGATAAACGTATGTTACATTTTTAAGGGCCTTAAAGCATAAGCTCTTATCCAGTGGAAATGGGTCATTGATAAAGAGTCCTTCGATAAGGAATCCTTTGGTTCCTCTGGTAAAGAGTTCTCAGTTTTTGGTAAAGAGTCATTCGATAATGAATCCTTTGGTTACTCTGGTAAAGAGTTCTCAGTTCTTTGTAAAGAGTCTTCGATAATGAATCCTTTGGTTACTCTGGTAAAGAGTTCTCAGTTCTTGGTAAAGAGTCCTTCGATAATGAATCCTTTGGTTCCTAAAGAGTTCTCAGTTCTTGGTAAAGAGTCCTTCGATAATGAATCCTTTGGTTACTCTGGTAAAGAGTTCTCAGTTTTGTAAAGAGTCCTTCGATAATGAATCCTTTGGTTAGTAAGAGTCTCTCTTGTAAAGAGTCCTTCGATAATGAATCCTTTGGTTACTCTGGTAAAGAGTTCTCAGTTCTTGTTAAAGAGTCCTTCGATAATGAATCCTTTAATTACTCTGGTAATCGTATAAGGCCTTCCTGAGTATTGGTAAAGGTCCGGTAATCCTATGTCCGTCTTCAGTGAGCGCATTTGTAATTATGATCAGTGGTGGGTTTAAATAGTGTGTCTTACACGCAGTATATTTAGTGATTGGCTACATGAGTCAATCACGTGACCTTGTCTAGTCTATAAATCCAGGTGGGTAATTAGAGCACACCTTATATCCACAAATATTCCAACAATGTATTCAATGACTGCTGTTTGTAGAGCAGTGGATTTCGGGGCCAAAGCATCATTACTACGACCCGAGAGTGTTTAGCCAATATCTCATAATATCGCCAGCCTCTAAATCTGTGGGAAGATCGTCTAAAATTCGGTGATTTTCTAACAAATACATAGACTTCAGAAACAAAGGACACTGATATTCCTTGTGGAGTTGATACAGAAGATGAAGAACCCTCTAAATCTGTGGGAAGATCTTCTAGAATTCACTGGATTTACTAACAAATACAGAGACTTTGGGTTGGTTTATTCCTTTCTAGGTTCGTGGGTTTTTTTTTTTTGAGAGAGAGAGAGAGAGAGAGAGAGAGAGAGAGAGGGGGGGATCAAATTATTCCATCGTAAATCATGTTCGGTACTACTATGCGAAACCCACCATGTGGAACACGGAAGGCCCGTTTGCCCTTACGAGGCCCAGCCGAAAAGGAAAGGTTTTTCTCTCCTTCCATTTCTCGTCCCAGGGTTGGGTGGGTCACATCCGTTTCCGGTCAAATACCAGGAACTTCTGTTTTTATTTAAAATCTGGTTCCGGGGTTATTCGTCCGTCAATTGCTTGCACCCCGTTGAGTGTTTACCCTTCTAAACTTTAGCCTTTGTTCTTATTTCTTTTTCTTCTCTTTCTCCAGAAATCCGAACGCCGTTTTCTTTTCAATCCCCAAATTCCCCTTAGACCATAATATACACGCTACACCTGGTCAAGGGCGACAGTAAAAAAGAATAATAATTAAAATAGCTTAACACTTGTAACCAGTCATGGTTAGCGGAATGAGAACAGTATACCCGCCGTGGATTCATCTATGTATCCATTATTTTTTAATAAAACTTTATTATTATTGTAATCTGAGTCCTTTTTTTTTTTTTTTTCAGTGTAAACAAGTGACACGCGCGAAAGCCGCTGCCAGTGTTTTACGTTAGTGGTGGGAGAATCACTGCGAACGGTTTAAAGTAAGCAAATGTTTGAATGTGGTAGAATAACATTTCCACAGTTTTAGACATTTTAATAGAAGTTCCTTAGAGGTAAGTATGTTGTGAACAGAAATATGTAGAAATCAATTACTTTATGGTCACATTCCTCGTGGCGTTGTTCCTCAAGAGCATGACTTTGACTTCGTTCTAACCCCAATTGCGCTATTACGTTCAATCTCAAACAAATAAACTTAAGAAAAGTATGAGCCGCTTTTCCTCCCGTCTATGGTTCAAATCGTACTACTACTGTTCTTCTACGAGGATAGATTTCACATTAAATAACCAACAAAGGTTTAACATTTAACAAAGAAACCAAAAGTAACTTAAAAAAAGGTTTATCTAAAAAGCGAGGAGGTGTGAGAATACCCATAGAGCATGTTTAATGTGAAATCTATCCTCGTAGAAGAACAGTAGTACTACTATTTAACCCATAGATGGGAGAAATGTGATGTAAATAACAAAGGCCGCCCTGTCGGCTGGGGCGTTAGAATGCAGAGGGGTAAGACTCCCCCAATGGGGCCACAGTTGGCCGTGGGTGGCGATCCGTGATGCTTAAGGATAGAGCCCAGGTGGATGAGCAGTTAATGACATGCAATACTCCACTTTGGTCCTATCTTGGGCTAGACGGGCGGTCGGAGAGGCCCCCTCCGATCAATCGGCTGGTCACCTCAAGCCCTAGCATCTATATGATTTTCCCAACCCTATTGCCCTTATGGCAAGCCCCAACCCCTTTTTATCATATGGGTGCTAGAAGGCGGTGGCTTCGGGTCTACATGTCCTGGGAATGACGTTAAACTCTATCTGATGGTGAGGTTCCAGTTCTGGAGGTTTGGGGAATGTGGAGCACCCCTTCATCACCATTGCTCCCTGGTCCACTCTGACCCGGAGTGGTAGTACCTGTTAGGGTCCCATCTATGGGTTAAATAGAAAAATGTATTTATAAAAAAATTGTATTATCCATTAAGAATTGATTTATTTCAAAACTTTATCGGCATTAAATGACCCACTCAGGTTGATATGCCGTAAAACAAAACAAACAAACAAACAAACAAAGTAAATAACAAAGGGAATTGTAACATAAGTAGTGATATAGTTTCGGTTACAGATAGACACACAATCTCTAAGCAGTGTCTTAACTTTTTTAAGGTTGCCTTTTCAAGCACTACAGTAATTTAAGTATTTGGTAACCTAAGATAAATTCAATTATGTCTGGCATGTGGCCAAAACAATGGGCGATATTAAGGATCGAACTCGCATCCTGGCAAAGGTCAGCAAGACAAAATATTTACCAAGCATAGATTAAACGACCAAATGGCAATAGAAGTAGAAAACAGATCGATCATCGATCTGATGCCACTAGCAAAGGTCACCGGGGGTCAGCTGAGGAATCACTGTCCCATTTACACACGCCAAATCGCCTTTTTTTGACACGCGTAGATTCCGTTTCCTTTCTATTGGCGTATGTCCCCTTTCGTTTGTTTGTAGGTTTATTTTTGTGTTGAGTCACGGGAAGAATGCAATATTTCACCTTCTCCCTCTTCCCCCCCCCCTTATGTCACCGGGATCAATGTCAGTTGACTGTAATCGTCGATCATGTCTTGATCCTTCTCCAGTTAAAGCTGACACATGTTTCGAGGTTATACGGCGGCAAAAAGTTCATTTGAACAAGAATCTATGCTAAGGCTTGTACTAACAATGAGATCAGGTTGATCTCTGTAGGCGAGGAAAGAAACTCAATGCTATGTGCTAACACACATGACACACACACCACACAAAGACACACACACACACACACACAGCATATATAATATATATATATATGTGTGTGTGTGTGTGTGTGTGTGTGTGTGTGTGTGTACGTAGTGTATGTATACTAGCGTAAGCCCAATCTATCTAACGGCAAAACCTAGCTGTTGCAGAGGGACCTCTCCACTAAACACACACACACACACACACAACACACACACACACACACACATACACAACATACACACACCTATATATATACAAGTGAGAAAATGGAAATGAATCTTACACACACGCACAAACACACACACATGCGCGCACGCACACACGCACACACACACACACACACACACACACATATATATATATATATATATATATATATATATATATATATATATATATATATATGTATATATACTCGCTTAACACAACCTATCAAGCGGGAAATAGCTGTTGCAGAGTGATCCGCCCGACACACACACACACTCGCACGCACAGATACATACACACACACACACATATATATATATATATATATTTATGTATGTGTGTGTGTGCGTGTGTGCGTGTGCGTGTGTGTGCGAGTGTGTTTGCAAGTGTGTGTGTATGTCGGGCGGATCACTCTGCAACAGCTAGCTTTTACCGCTTGATAGGTTGGGTTTAAGCTAGTATATATATATATATATATATATATATATATATATATATATATATATATATATTGATACGAAATTTATTATTTTTATAAAAAATAAAATAAAATAAAATAAGATTTATAGTTTTACCCGATATTTAGTTTTTATTTGTTTGATATTTAAAATAATTCAAATAGAATATTTCAATACATGTAATTTTTGATGTTTTTTTTAATTTTTTCATAACAAGCTCAATATCCCGATATGGGTGACATTTTACTTTTTTCTGGATATGTTACAGTTTATGGGTGTCATAGATTGTTGGCAGATCCTGTAGCGAGAATGAGGGCCGTTAACTTTGAGATCAGGGAGTGGGAATTTACCAGTGACGGTTATACCCCCCTGATCCTTGGAAAACGCGCCATGAGAAACACGTGATTAGTTTTAGATTTCAGATTCAACCTAACCTTGGACCAGAGTGGACGTGCTTCTCTCTGCTGAGGTTGATCTCGTCCACGCGGAAAAACATGGGCTAAATAAAAAAAGCTTGATCAGGCAACAAAAATGTCTTGTTAGTTTATTTAATTGAAAAAAAAATCAAGCCCAGAAGAGGAAGAAACCATCCCTTAGTTAAGAATTTAGCTAGAAGAACCCAACTAGACGAGATATCGGCCAGAGAAAAAGGAGAGCAAATAGAAGACAGGAACATGGCAACTAGAAGCAGTAATGAAGTTAGCAAGAAGCAAGTAAGAACCCTCACCAAGTAAGTCTCTAATATGTATCTATCTCTGATAAGTCTCTCTATCATCCGGGAACTCTCTCACTCACTGTTTATATACCCGATGTTAGATTTGCGTATATAACAGATGATTGGAGGCGCGTGGTCTAATGGTTAGAATCATAGGAAATGGAATCGTCGATACGAGTTCAATTCCTGCACGAAGCTGTTTGCATTTCACATGGCACTAATACCCTTGAGAAAGATATGAAATCAATTCTCCCCCCCCAGCTATAGGTAAATAGCAGTGCAAACTGGGCTCGTTAGCCATGGCTAGGTAGCCAGTCTAGGAGAAGGAAAAGTCTGAATTCAAACCTGTTAAACTCCGCTTAAGAAATTGGCCTTGTGTCGAATTCTGCTCGTGGGGAGGGGTTTGTAAATATACATAAATATATATATTTAACAACTCCTCCGCACGAGCAGGATGTGACACATGTTTAATTTCTTAAGCGGAGTTTAACAGGTTTGAATTTAGAGTTTTCCTTCTACTAGACTGGTTGCCTAACCAAGGTGAAAGAGCCCAGTCTGCCCTACTATTTACCCATAGCTGGAGGGAGAGTAGAATTCATAACATTTCCAAGGGTATTAGCGCTAAGTGAAATCGGGGCGACGAGCCCATTTCCTATGACTTTAACCATTACACCAATTTTTGCCGATAATTTTGGGAGAATAAGTGCTGAATTGGAGTCGTACCTAATTTTGAAAATTAATTAATTAATAATGAATTAGTATTCCCGCCTAATTCATTATTAATTAATTAATTTCAAAATACTATTAAGCATATATATATATATATATATATATATATATATATATATATATATATAGCAGATGATTTGACATGGAATTACCCCCCCCCCCAGGCAATATCTTTGAAAAATTAATTGTTACACCGTCCGGAGGGTGGTCTTTTTTGCTGATATCAGTAATAAATTGATATATAAAATAGATGGTGTTCATGTAAAATACTTGATGAAATCGATCGAAAATCGAATGTGAAACTGACAGTTTCTATCTATCAGAAAAAAAATTAGAATTTCTTTGACTTGATTCCATCCGGTTTATAAGCGATGAACATCAGAGGAATATTTCAAATGGTTTATTAAGTAGAATACTCGATAGATTTTGACAGCTTTGAGTTGTCAAAGCAACTTTTTGATCTTGGCAGATCACATGTTGTGCGATGAAAGCTCAGAAATGCGGAAATGCCATTTGACTATACAAGAATCAAAGCGAAAACGACGCGCAAGATTATGGTTTTGTAAAAAAAGTAGAAAGATTATTACTAACTAGCAGAACTATCCGGTGATAGTTATATATACTAGTAAAAAATAAAAAAACACCCTCCGGGCGATGTAAAAATAGATTTTTTGAAACTGAGGGGTGGGAGTAAAATGTGTTCATGCGCAGGTGTCCATAGGATAAAATTCTTTATGAGCTCATCCTTGCTTCTCCATCAGGGTCCAGAATGTCTTGCTCGTTTAACTCCAATAGATCATGTGATAGGTGGCTAGTGGCCGTACAGTTAATCCCTTGTGGGGTACTGCTTCCAGCATTTGTTCAAGAGAGCGCGTAGAATATTCAAAAGGTATCAAAACTGATAAATTGGCACTCATCACAATTATTCCAACAAGATTACCATTATTCAAAGAATCTTTGAACTTCCTCCTTTATATAAACTATTAAAAATAAAAAACACCCTCTGGGCGATGTAAAAATAGATTTTTGAAACATATTGCCTGAGGGATGGGAGTAAAAAATTCAATGTCAGCGAGTTTGTACCCTAAGTAAGTAAAATCATCAAATTCATTAAAGGATTAAAAAATAAAACAATTTGAAATGTAAACTTTAAATATGTATTAAAATAAAACAAACTATATATAGATATATAATATCAGTCATGTATTTATTAAAACTTGTTTTAAAAAACAATGAGGACTGTCTAATGTTGCATGTTCAAATTTTGTGTGTATTTATTCTATGTTATGACGATTTTGGGTAATGTGACATAAGCAGTGACGTAATTTTTGTTACAAACAAAAACCGGAAACGAATCTCCATTATTAATAGATATATTTACCAACCCCTCCACACGAGCAGAATGCGACACAAGGTCAATTTCTTAAGCAGAGTTTATCAGGTTTGAATTCAGAGTTTTCCTTCTCTAGACTGGTTACCTAGCCATGGTTAAAGAGTCCAGTCTGCTCTGCTATTTACCCATAGCTGGAGGGAGAGTAGGATTCATACCTTTCCCAAGGATATTAGCGCTAAATGAAATGCAATTACCCCGTCCAGGAATTGAACTCGCGTTGACGAGTCCATTTCCTACGACTCTAATCATTAGACCACGCGCATCCATATTATATATATGCGAAAATAGATAAGAGACAACTCAATAGCAAGTTTAAGATGTGTGGCGACAGAGACGAAACGGTTAATCCCATGATAAGCAAATGAGGAAATCAAAAAGGGAGTACAAGACTAGGCACGAATGGGTGGGAACGGTAATCCACTGGGAATTGTGCAAGAAATTAAACTTTGTCCTTGCTACAAAATGGTATATGCAAAACCCAAATATATGTTATATATAAACGAAAATAGATGAGAGGCCACAGAATAGCAAGTGTAAGATGTGTGGCGACGGAGACGTAACGGTTAATCACATAATAAGCGTATGAGGAAATCAAAAAGGGATGGGAAGGGTCATCCACTAGGAATTGTGCAAGAAATTGAACTTTGACCATACTACAAAATGGTATATGCACAACTCGGAATTCTCTCATAGAGAATAAGATTTTTATTTTTTCAAACAACATTTTCAAATATTTAACTTTGATCTATTTAACCCATAGATAGGATTCTAAAAGGTTATACCACTCCCGGGTCAGGTTGACCTTGCGAGTAATGACGAAAAAGCCGAATTCCACATTCCTCAGAGCTCCAGAATTGGAACTTTACCTCTAGATGCAGTCATACCCAGGATACTCTGATTTCGTCCATAAACGCTCAACTATTGCTATCGGCACAATCATCTCGGACCATGTGACCTTTAGGCACCCCTTTTGCGATCACGATTCATAAGGATATGTTATTTATTTACACCGTCAAAATCCGGTTATTTGTTAGTGGTTAGGGTTAGGGTTTAGAGATAGGGGTTAATTTTATAATTTAAAAAAAAACTCTAAAAATCGTCTCTTAACAAACAACCGGAATTTGACAGTGTAAATGAAAAACATGTCCTTATGAATCGAGATAGCAAAAGGGGTGCCTAAATGTCATATGGTCCATCATCTCCAGTGTACTTGCAATTATTGTCCCGCTGTGTTGTCGAATTTCTATATATATATATATATATATATATATATATATATATATATATATATATATATATATATATATATATATAATTCTACCATGTGTTGAATATATTGAACTTTATGTAGGAGCAATATCGCAGTAAAAACAAACAAACAAACAAATAAACCAAAACCAAAAAAAAAAAAATAAAACAAATAAAAATAAAAACATTGATCCCGGAGCGGAAAGAAAGAAAGAAAAAAAACTCAAAAAGAATGAAAATGTTTTTCGAAGAAAGTTAAAAAAAATGACAGGCATTGATTTATGTGGCGATTTTATTAAATTCAATTTTGGTCTTTTCCATGATTTATTTTTCGTTTTAAATTTTTATTTTTCTCCTTTTAATGTTTTGCTTTGCTTTTTAAAAATGTTTGTTTCATTGGGACAGAAAGATTTACAAACGATGTCAAAAGTTCAAGTTAGTCGACACAGAATTAATTGCAAATTAATTACGTTTAATACTCCTGAAAATTATACATATTTAAAAAAAAAATCTTTTGTTCGTTCTTTATTCTGTTCAGATAATGTCTGATTTATTTCATGAATTTTATGAATTTTATCATTTAATTACTTAATTACGTGCCCGTTAATTATTGTACGTTGATAGCTGAACTACTACAATGCTATGGATTTTAAGTATTCTTTGAGAGTGAGTCAAAAGGTAATGACATTTTGTTTAGGACGGGTATAATTATCAGCACAGGGATGTTGTATTATACATCAAAAGGAAGCTGGTCCTCAGTGGGTCACATCCCTACTTCTCCACATAGTCACCGTTTCTCTCAATAGCAATATTCCTACTTCGAATGAGAGTGACTCAAAAAGTAATGCCATTTTGTTTTAGGATGGGTATATATAATATATAATATCTTTTAGGACAGGAACATGTATCATACATCAAAATGAAGCTGGTCCTCTTTGGATCACTTCCCTACTTCTCCACATATTCACCGTTTCTCTCAATAGCGATATTTCACCTTCGAATGAGAGTGAGTAAAAAGGTAATGCCATTTTGTTTAGGACGGGTATAATTACCAGCACAGGAACATGTATCATATATCAAAATGAAGCTGGTCCTCTTTAGATCACATCCCTACTTCTCCACATAGTCATCGTTACTCTCAATAGCAATATTCCACCTTTGAATGAGAGTGAATAAAAAAGTAATGCCATTTTGTTTAGGACGGATATAATTACCAGCACAGGAACATGTATCATACATAAAAATGAAGCTGGTCCTCTGTGGATCCCACCCCTATATCTCCATATAGGTGAGTCAAAAAGTAATGTTATTTTGTTTAGGACAGGTATAATTACCAACGCAGGAACATGTATCATACATCAAAATGAAGCTGGTCCTCTATGGATCACATCCCTAGGTTCCACCGCGTCACCGTTTCTCTCAATAGAATGAGAGTATGTATCCCTGCCCAATAAAATTTTATTGACTGTTTTTTGGGCCACTTCTTCTCAACAGATTTCACTTCCTCGTCACTGGAATAATGTTTGTCTTTCAGATCCACTTTCATGGGGCCGAAGGGATAATAGTCAGAAGGCGCTAAATCTGGTGAGTATGGAGGATGCGGTAAAGTTGTCCACCTGAATGAGGCGATTTTCTCCCTTGTCCTGATGCTTGTGTGTAGTCGAGCATTGTCATGCAGAAGGAAGACATTGTCGATTGGCAAGTTGGGTCTAACTCGTCGGATTCTTGCGCTGAGCTTTCGTTAGGGTCTCTATATAGGCCTTAGTTTTATAAAACACTTCACATGAAATAAAGAAAATGGCATTACTTTTTTCCCTGAATGGACGCTGTTATGTTGGTCCTTAATTTAGCAACTATATGGTGGTGCGTTGTGTAATCGGTACCGTCGTAGGAAATGGCCACCACGAGACGAGTTCAAATCCTAGAAGAGGCTGTTTGCATTTCACATATTGGTAATACCCTTGTGAAAGGTACTGTAAGATTTAAAGTGATATATACTTGAAGATACAAACTCCGACAAGGGTTGTTAGACAAAACATTTAATATGGTACAGCACATGGATATAACAAGATACATAATACATAGGTGTACATAAACATACATACAAAAGTAGAAGGAAAAACATAAAGGTACAGACATGAGAAAAATAGTCCATGTTGTATAAATCACTTACAGTAATGTAAGGGTGGGGCCCCAGAGCCCCAACAAGAGGGGGGTAGACCAGAGTCTAACCCATGTGTCTCGTAGGTCGAGGAACAGGAAAAAGAGGAAGAAACGTTCAAACCAGCCGCTTAAATATAAAACGGCCCCTAGCGGGAACCAGCGAACTAAACGGGTAGACAACTCCCCAGGCAAAATACGAAAGTAACGCCACAGTACAAATCCAACTATTCCTCCTCCAGCTATGGGTAAATAGTAGCGTAGTCAGGGCCTTTTAACCTTGGTCAGGCAACCAGTCTAGGAGAAGGAAAACTCTGAATTCGACCCTGGTAAACTGGTCGGTCCAGTGGTCACTTTAGCCGATTTAAGGGTCTAAGAAAGACGAGTTCTCAAGATGTGGGGATTGCAAACTTTCGTCAAAAAATATTCTGTTTGTATTTCATGACTTCTGTAAAAGTAAACATAGGATCGCAACTGAGTGCAAATTGTTTTTTTTTTCAGTCATCTTTTTTTAACCAATCAGAATAGAGAAAAACTTTGGATATCCAATCACAAAGCAGTTGATCAAATTTTGCTTTTTGATTCAGTCGGGAATTATAAAGAATTAGAATCTAGTTTCTTTATATATCTTTTAGTATTTATATATATATATATTTAAATTTTTTTTTGTCAGAGATATTTTTCTTTTGAGACCATATCACGCTACTTACTTTGAGGATATTCAACACAGAACACTTATTAAAAAACGGAATCAGCAATAAGTTCAAGCAAAAAGAAGTCATATGTTGATAAAGAGAAAACTGCGCGAATAACTGATGCAATAATAAAATGTACTGCTTAAAAGTCCCTTTAGAACTGCGCAATTTATTATTCGCCAATACTGAGCGGCGAGCAAGTTTGTCACAAATGCTGTTATTGACTAGGCTTTTATATTCGATCTCATTTGCTTGTTGCTAAGGTGTTATTCGTCTAAGTATTGAACAGGTTCGTTGCTGCTTAAGTTCAGAGGAACAAACCAAAGCGTTCAGTGATTAGATTGTACATATAACATTTGGCAGTATGGTCGAAATTTAATTTCTTGCACGATTCCTAGTGGATCACCTTTCCCACTCGGTCGACCTTAGGCTTGTACTCCTTTTGTGCTTGTTTGCTATATTCACTTCCAAATGAAGCTTTTCAACTAAAATGGGCCTTTTTTTATAATTGTTTTTTTTTTTGTAATTGTCTACGGGATCATTAAGTTGAAATATTCATAAAATATCAGCTGATTTTGTATTGACGTAGATATCTGATGATTTTGTTACCCGTGCCATTCCGATGACGTAGTTATTGTCATTGGAATTTAAACCATTGTTTCTATTGTTGCTAAAATATTTCCAAACTAATTTTTATTCGATTCTCTTTTGTTTACATAATTCTTAACTCATAACATACAATTGTAAAACTAGTTGTTTAAGAAAACTTAATTATTTTAATTTATTCAATTTCACATGCACGTAAAAATATAAGGGTTAATCTCTATACCTCACAACTGACACTTGCTATTCTTTTGAGTCTTATCTATTTTTGCTTTGATATAATTAGTTATTATGGCGGTATTTTGTGCTGCTGTTATAAGAGATTCAATTTCTTTTTTAAGGTTTCCCAGATCTCCTGCATTTTTGAATTGCCAGTAAATCACCTTTCCCATCCAGAGGTGCCCAGTCTTGTACTCCTTTCGTGTTAGTTTTCTACATTCTTTTTTCTATTTAACCCACTGAGGGGTACCACCAGTCTGAGTCAGAGTGGATCTGTGAGTAATGGTTATGAATGGGGTACTCCACATTTCCCAGATCTCCAGAATTTTTTGAATTCACAGTGAATCACCTTTCCCATCCAGAGATGCCCAGTCGTGTACTCCTTTCGTGTTAGTTTTCTACATTCACTTCTCATGTGACTAACCATTTCAGGTTTTAGAGATTTCCCAGACCGTGGAATTCTGCAAATCACTTCCACCGCAGCGAAAAATACCGAACTTCCTTTTCAAAGCAAAAGGTTAAAAAAGAGGTCAGGGGTCTGCACCCCCTACTTCTGATTAAAGTTGTTATAAGTGCACAGACTCTCTGAAAAGAAAAAAAATAATGTCTACTACTTAAAATATCAAGCAAAAAAATACATGCCGTTACAATTTGATTTTTATATTTTAATTATCTTTTTTTACTCAAAAATCAATAACCGGTGATATTTAATGTGTATATATATATATTTACTTTGTCCCTAATTGTTTTATTTTTGTAGTTTCATCCGGACATACATACATACACACCAACTGCCCTTTATAGATATATACTAGAAGTGGGTAGAAGTGGGGTCGGCAAAAAGTTAGTCTCACAGATCCATTATTATTGAATCGTGAGTCGGATCCTCGTAGGATGCCCCATTAAAATCCCCATGTATAGGGCAACAGAAAAAAAGGTGCACAGATCCTCTGAAAAGAAAAATCAGATATCAAATGCAAAAAAAAACCCAAAAATCCATATTTTATTTTTTTAGTTATCTTCACGAATATAAAGTTTCATGATCGGATCATTGGTTATACGCAGATAGACAGAAATTGACATTTATGCTGTATATTGAGTTTGATCCTCACCGGGTGTTGTATATTTGTAGTCTAGTCTTAACCCTTACTGTTACATAATCTATGCGGTTGCATAAGGTTATTGTCAATACCCTGTAATTCTAAAGGAATAGCCCTTTTCATACCATGGGTGGGACTTTCCATGGAACAGTACAGAAAGCCCGCGAAATACGTGAAGTCACGTGGGACCTGGATAGGTCCTCAGTTTTCAGTTGGACGTCGGGCAGAGAAGATGTTTCTGCCTTAACTTGAACTCACTGCATACGCGCGCTATGTTAGTCAGATATTTAGTTACATGAAATGTATAGTTAAGGAAATAAAAAAGCTTAAGAAATTAACACAGTCTTGTGATTAATGAACGTCTTGGTAACAAGACTGATTTAAGAGAAGAAATGAGTTAAGTGCGACCGACCAGCCAAGACGAAGTCGCCAAGACGAAGACCATGATGCTAGAAGAGACCTAGAAGAACTTAAGATGTCAAAGACGACAGCAGAAGAATAGAAGTAAGGAAGAAGTAATGAGAAGGGTATACAACATTACAAACCTGAGACTCCCACGATCGTGAACCGCTCCTAATGTGTCGACAAGAAGCGGAAAAAGAGAAAGAAAAAAAGAAAAAGAAAAAGAAAAAAAAGGTTTGCAATGAATCACCTTTGTGTTTGCTTTAACAAAGGGTCGATGGAGAGGTTGACGTGTGACTCGGTCAATACACGTGACCGCCATTTAAAGACCCTGCAGGGTGGAGACTTACAGAATGGGACGAGTCATTATGGATCTGTTCGCTAAACAAAACCCCTGCGGATTGTGGGAAAAGAAAGAAAGAAAAACAAAGTAGAGGCGACAGTCATTAAGGACTATTAAGATGGCCACCAAGCAAGAAAAAATCGATTTTTGCTTTACCGCTGAAGTTGTTTTGTCTCAGCTCGATAAACAAATAAGAAAATTCTTGTTTAATTACTTCGAGGGTGCTTGCCAAAAAACGGTGGCACTGTTTTTTTTTAGATTCTATGTTTTCGATGGCTGCTTCCATCTTTTGCCAAAATAAAAGGATCCTTGTGAAGGGGGGTGTGGAAGAGGAAGAATGTCTTCGTTGGGATTAACATGAATATCTAATGAACTAAACAATATAAGTGCTTAGTTTGTTTTTTGTTTTTTGTTTTTTTTTTGTTTTTCTTTTTGCAGCCAGAGAGAAATATTTCGATTGTCTTTAACAATATATTTATCTGGGAAAATATCTGATTTAAGTCATCAATACCCACGAAGTTAACAAACAAACTTTAAACGGCCTGTCATGTCATACTCCTGGCCTTGAGCCACATCTAAGCTAAGTGTAGTGAGAGAGGAGACCTACCTCGTGCAACACGGTGTGACAGAGAGAGTGGCGGGCGTGAAGACTTGCCGTATTTTCGAAGGAAGCGGGCTAGGCTTTGCCTGGCGTGTAGGACTGACCTAGAGTCGAACCCGCTTCCTTCAGAATGTGAGAGCTGTGGACGATCAGTGAAATAAGAAATATCATAGTGGCCCGGATGTAGGTGGTCGCGCCGTGCTGACGAGTGTCGCACGTGCTGCACGGACAATTATGAGTGAGAAGCCCGGATGTGGTGAAATTGAGGAGTATTTAAAGGACTTATTCTCACAGACCGGGGAGAACAACTGCAGTAGTATTTTGTTGTCGAGACGAGCGGGCCAAAGAAATAATTTTGGATATTGGATTTTGGAGCATGATACAGTTGGGAGTGTTTAGACTGTCGATTGGAACCTTGCATCAGACTTGACTGTGACCCCCACCACACTGATTAGACTAAGTTTAGTAAAAAACTACATAGGCTGAACAAAGTGGGAACCTCATCTGGTTGAATGGTTAGCAATCTAGATTCACCCACCATTGTTAGTGAGTTTGTTTCTCATTGGGCGCCCATAGTTCTGGCCTTGTGTCGCATCTGTTAAGTTTTTATGGGCCATCCCTTGACCTTCAATCAAGACCGCTTGTCCAGTGTAATTGGATCCTTGGTAAAGAGTCCTCTGATAATGAATCCTTTGGTAATCCTCTCGGGTAAAGAATCCTAAGTTCCTCCATCAATGGTATCAAGTATACTGTGAAAGAATCAGTGTTTAAGTAATGTATCAGCCACACAGTATGGTCAGTGATTGGCTAAGGAATAGACCACATGATCTCGCCTAGTCTATAAATCCAGGTGGTGAATTAGAGCACACATTATATCACAATAATTCCAACATTATCTAAGCTAAGTTTGATAAATAACTACATATACTAAATAAAGCGAGAACATCATCAGGTATAATGGTTAGCAATCGAGATTCGCCAACCATTGTTAGTGAGTTTGTTTCTCATTGGGCGCCCATACTTCTGGCCTCGGACTTATTTTGTTTTCTTTTTGCAGCCAGAGACGAATCTGCCAATTTATTGATCGAGGCAGATTCCTGATTTAAGTCATCAATACGCACGAAGCAAGCAAACTACTTTCAACGGCTTGTCATGTAAGTGTAATATATTGCCGGGTCAATCGGTTTGCACCTGGAGACCGGACTTCACGCAGGTAGTGCGTAGGTGTCCAGTGCTGTCCTGGAAACAAAAACAGGATATGGCATTGAACTGACCCTTGGCACCTAAAGATGCTGGTTTACATTTGATACTCTGTAGGTACAGCAAATCTGTTGGCGTAGCCCATAACCAATGACAATAGGCTGCGTGGGCGAAGAGGTGTGTCTACAGAAAAACTGCGTAGGTGGCTGATCAAAGAGGCGTGACACCATGAGTTGGACTATAATAAAAAAAAATACCGTGGAAATCAATTTAGCAGACGGAGATCAGGTCCGAGATTGCTTGCAGAGAACTCCCAAAGGCTCCATGTATGTATAACTGCTGTTAACGACTCTCAGTCTGCACACAACTGAGGAAATAAAGATATAATCTTAAATTTTTATATATACAAGGGTTTCTTGACGAGTCCAGTATACAACATTAGCATGAATCTTATTATAATGGAGATTGTGTGTTTTTCTGTCTGTAACCGAAACTATATTCCTACTCAAGTCACAATTCCCTTAGTTATTGACATCACATTCTTCATGATTTTATTTTTACCTAAACCTCAATTATTAATAAAATTGTCTTACATTACTAATACTGTTAACTATGTCTACATACTAACAACATGCAATTATATTTATATATACAACAAAATAGCGGTTTACAGTGTGAACGGGAAGGCTAATTTGCATATTAATATTAAAAAATCGAATTTAATAAATATGTGCTTAGTATTATTGATTTCTAACTGTTTGGTTTTATTTTAATGAATATAAGCAAAAATCTCTTCAATGAATCTTAAATGAAATCCATTAACAAGATAAAATAACTGTCATTTTATTCTTTACTTCCTCTTTTAAATAAATACTTAAATTAGAAAAAATAACAATGAAAGACGAGAGTGATGGAAGAGTAAGTTTCAGTTGTTCGATTTTTTATTATACTCCCTCTGTTTCAAATCTTTTTATCTGTATTCTTATTTAGTTTCATTAGCCTTTCTAATTTAATACAATATTTTATTACATTAAAACTTGAATACTTGCACCCGGAGGGTGCATATATTTGCTAGTATTTATAATATCAATAGATTGATATAGTATGTAAAGTATATTATTATTTATATTTTAAAGGCAATTTACAATGTGTATAAAAAAGTGTCCAATGTTTAATTAATTTCGAAGTATCTTCATCTTCAGAGACTGTTTTTGAAATGGACGCGGTCTTGTGTGTTTATATATATTTTTTTTTCTTTTTGGGGGGCGTTATAAACATGCGTCATGTGTGTTGATAGAACGCCACGCAGAAGAGATGTGATTTCCGTTGTTCCTATTCATTTTCATTATTTTTCTTTATATATATATACAAAGATAAATCTAATGAGTCAGACGAACCTACTAAAAGTTTCGCTTAATGCTCTTCAGGGCTGAGATCTGAGTCAGATCTCAGCCCTGAAGAGCATTAAGCGAAACTTTTAGTAGATTCGTCTGATTCATTAAATTTATCTTTATTATTTGCTCTACTTAAGTATTGAGCACTTTTTACTTATTAGCTTTAGTCTCCTGGCGTTTTATATGAATATATATATATATATATATATATATATATATATATATATATATATATATGCATATAAATTGTTTTTCCCCAAATATTGTACCAATAGATTTTTTTGTTGCTACGATTATCTTGGTTTTTTCTTTTTTTCCAAAAAATGTTTTCTCTCCGGTGGATGTTTGGTAGTATATTTTTACAATCAAACTATTTACTGTTTTTTTTTCTCACCGCGAGGATTTACCAATAAGTTTGGTATATTAAATTATATATATATATATATATTTATGGAATGTGTATGTTAATTAATGATACTAGCAAATATATGCACCCTCCGGGTGCAGGTATTTAAATTTTAATGTAATAAAATATGTTAACTTAAAAAGGCTAATGAAACTAAATAAGATGCTGATAAAAAGATTTGAAACAGAGAGGGAACAACTAAAACTTGCTTTTTCTTCACTCCCGCCTTTCATTGCTAAATTTTCATAATTTAACTATTTAATTAAATTAGGATAAAGAGTAAAGAATAGAATTAGTAATAAGTAAAGAATAGAATTACAGTTAATATTGTTAATGGATTTCTTTTAAGATTTGTTCCCGAGACTTTTTATAATATTCATTAAGATAAAACCAAACAATTAAAAATCAATAATACTAAGCCCATATTTATTAAAATCAAATTTTTAATATTAATATGTAAATTAGCCTTCCCATTCACACTGCAAACCACCATTTTGTTGTATATATAAATACTATTATTAGTATGGAGATATGGTCAACACTATTAATAATGTAACATAATTTTATTAATAATTGAGGTTTAAATCAAATCATGGAGAATGTGATGTAAATAACTATGTGAATTGTGACTCGATTAGTAATATAGTTTCGGGTACAGACAGACAAACACACAATCTTCATTATAATAAGATATTCGGTTTAATTCTAACCTACTGTTAACGCCAACACCTAACGAAAAAACATAACAATATTATTACAGCATGCACACTAGCCTACTGCCCAATAAGAGATCCAAATATATGCCACAAAACTTACACTATTTATCGTTTAACTTGCTCTAAATATCTCAATCTTTATATAGAGATTGATGGGAACGTGTTGGAGAAAGAACTTAAACATAATCGCCGCTAAAGAAAACTGATAATCCGCGTTCCTGGAAAGATGACCCCAAAATAATAGAAGCTGGATTAGAAGCATGCATTGAAATAATATAACGTAAATGCTTTGTTTGTTTGTATATTCCATGTAATTTGACCTTGAGTCGCAGCCTGCCCGTGCGGAGGGGTTTGGTAAATATATACCTTCATAAGCTCAAAAAACATTATCTATATGAATATTCTCTTGTGAACTGAGGTCTTAGTCACCTGACGTTATCATTATTTCTTTTATACTTAAAAAAAAAATTATTTATATATTTACATATATTTTTTCTTTATGTATCTAATTATTTCTTTCTATTTTCTTTCTAATAATAGGTTATTGTAAGGTATAGCTACTCCACCTCCCCTCCCCCTTTTTTTTGGTTTATTTTGTTTTACGGCATATCAACCTCAGTGGGTCATTTAATGCCGATAAAGTTTGAAATAAATCAATTCTTAATGGATAATACAATATTTTTATAAATACATTTTTCTATTTAACCCATAGATGGGACCCTAACAGGTACTACCACTCCGGGTCAGAGTGGACCAGATAGCAATGGTGATGAAGGGGTGCTCCACATTCCCCAAACCTCCAGAACTGGAACCTCACCATCAGATAGAGTTTAACGTCATTCCCAGGACATGTAGACCCGCAGCCACTGCCTTCTAGCACCCATATGATAAAAAGGGGTTGGGGCTTGCCATAAGGGCAATAGAGTTGGGAAAATCATATAGGTCCTAGGGCTTGACGTGACCAGCCGATTTATCGGAGGGGGCCTCTCCGACCGCCCGTCTAGCCCAAGATAGGGCCAAAGTGGAGTATTGCATGTCATGAACTGCTCATCCATCTGAGCTCTATCCTTAAGCATCATGGGTCGCCACCCACGGCCAACAGGTGGCCCCATTGGGGGAGTCTTACCCCTCTGCAGAGGTGCAGTCGGTGCATTCTAACGCCCCACCAACAGGGTGGTTTATTTTTTATTTTTTTAAAAACTGGTTTAAAGAAAAGAAGGATTGTGATTGAGGGCAACCTCTTTAAGCATGAATTCTTTTCGCTTGCCCAATACTATGAACTTGTTGTGCCTAGTGTGTCTAGGTTTTATATTTGTATTAAATTAAATTTTGTTTGCTGGTTAGATTAAAGAGAAGTTCTGCATTTTGCCGTTATAAACACATAGTGGATAAACAGCGCTATGAACTGCGTGGCATAACTCTCTTTTGAAGAGTATCTTTCGATCACAGAATTGTCTAAGTAAAGATTCGCAGAAACAAACTGGTAAATCTGTACGATATGACTGGTCCACACTTGCCACTAGCGATATATGCAATCAATATTCACTGTGAGAAACAAGTTTGCTATTCTTCAGGCGATATCTGAAAGACTTACTCCAAATGACGGATATGAAAACTTTGTCACCACCCACTCAGAAGCAGAAGCTGCGGGCATACCGACCGAATCATGAGCAAAATACACACTTCCCTGGGAGTCAAAAGCAGTTAGAGAAAAACGAGATAACATAAAAAAAGTATGCCTACATATTAAAAGAATCCAAACAAATCCCAATTTGCAAAAACATAAGAAGCTCAGAAATTACTATCTAAAGTATACCAAAAAGAATAACAAGAATACTTCCAAGGCCAATTAAATAAATTCAGAAATTTTAAACAATCCCAAAGCATTACAGACAGTAAATAAAGTTAACGGTAGGAAAAGCATGTCAAAAAGTAATACCATTTTCCTGCTTGAATTATTCCTGCTTGTGGTGCCTTACGACATGATTAGACTTAGCCTGGACACACGGGACAGTTCGCTTAGGTAATACTATGACGAACTCAAAGGGCTGGGGACGGTCAGTTGGTCGGTGGTATTTGCAACATTGAGTGGTGTGTGTGAATTATTCCTGCTTGTGGTGCCTTACGACATGATTAGACTTAGCCGGGACACACGGGACAGTTCGCTTAGGTAATACTATGACGAAGTCAAAGGGCTGGGGACGGTCAGTTGGTCGGTGGTATTTGCAACATTGAGTGGTGTGTGTGAATTATTCCTGCTTGTGGTGCCTTACGACATGATTAGACTTAGCCGGGACACACGGGACAGTTCGCTTAGGTAATACTATGACGAAGTCAAAGGGCTGGGGACGGTCAGTTGGTCGGTGGTATTTGCAACATTGAGTGGTGTGTGTGAATTATTCCTGCTTGTGGTGCCTTACGACATGATTAGACATAGCCGGGACACACGGGACACGTGGTATTTGCAACATTGAGTGGTGTGTGTGAATTATTCCTGCTTGTGGTGCCTTACGACATGATTAGACTTAGCCGGGACACACGGGACAGTTCGCTTAGGTAATACTATGACGAACTCAAAGGGCTGGGGACGGTCAGTTGGTCGGTGGTATTTGCAACATTGAGTGGTGTGTGTGAATTATTCCTGCTTGTGGTGCCTTACGACATGATTAGACATAGCCGGGACACACGGGACACGTGGTATTTGCAACATTGAGTGGTGTGTGTGAATTATTCCTGCTTGTGGTGCCTTACGACATGATTAGACTTAGCCGGGACACACGGGACAGTTCGCTTAGGTAATACTATGACGAACTCAAAGGGCTGGGGACGGTCAGTTGGTCGGTGGTATTTGCAACATTGAGTGGTGTGTGTGAATTATTCCTGCTTGTGGTGCCTTACGACATGATTAGACATAGCCGGGACACACGGGACACGTGGTATTTGCAACATTGAGTGGTGTGTGTGAATTATTCCTGCTTGTGGTGCCTTACGACATGATTAGACTTAGCCGGACACACGGGACAGTTCGCTTAGGTAATACTATGACGAACTCAAAGGGCTGGGGACGGTCAGTTGGTCGGTGGTATTTGCAACATTGAGTGGTGTGTGTGAATTATTCCTGCTTGTGGTGCCTTACGACATGATTAGACTTAGCCGGGACACACGGGACAGTTCGCTTAGGTAATACTATGACGAACTCAAAGGGCTGGGGACGGTCAGTTGGTCGGTGGTATTTGCAACATTGAGTGGTGTGTGTGGATTATTCCTGCTTGTGGTGCCTTACGACCTGATTAGACTTAGCCGGGACACACGGACAGTTCGCTTAGGTAATACTATGACGAACTCAAAGGGCTGGGACGGTCAGTTGGTCGGTGGTATTTGCAACATTGAGTGGTGTGTGTGAATTATTCCTGCTTGTGGTGCCTTACGACATGATTAGACTTAGCCGGGACACACGGGACAGTTCGCTTAGGTAATACTATGACGAAGTCAAAGGGCTGGGGACGGTCAGTTGGTCGGTGGTATTTGCAACATTGAGTGGTGTGTGTGAATTATTCCTGCTTGTGGTGCCTTATGACATGATTAGACTTAGCCGGGACACACGGGACACGTGGTATTTGCAACATTGAGTGGTGTGTGTGAATTATTCCTGCCTGTGGTGCTTTACGACATGATTAGACTTAGCCGGGACACACGGGACAGTTCGCTTAGGTAATACTATGACGAACTCAAAGGGCTGGGGACGGTCAGTTAACTTTTCAAGTTAGTTTATAAATCTAAGGCATACATTGAGACCCTAACGAGGCTCAGAGCAAGAATCCGACGACTGGGATCCAACTTGCCTATCGACAATGTCCTCTTTCTGTGTGGTATATTGGCTAATAAGAAACGGAAGCACCGTTTCGACCATTGTTTTGATAAGAAACGGAAGTACCGGTGTTGTAATAATAAAAAGGCGGAAGTGATTACTTCTCGCAGTTAACGTTAGCTGGACTACTTGTTGTATTCTTTATTTCGATAAGCAAGCTGAAACATTCTGGATGACAATGCTCGACTACACACAAGCATCAGAACAAGGGAGGACATCCCCTCATTAGCGTGGACAACTTTACCACACCATCCATACTCATCAGATTTAGCGTTTTCAGACTATCATCTCTTCGGCCCCTTGAAAGAAGGTTTGAGAAACAAACATTATTCCAGTGACGAGGAAGTGAAATCTGTAGTGTAGAAGTGGCTCAAAGAATAGTCAACAGAATTTTACGGAGCATAGATATATGCTCTCATTCAAAGGTAGAACATTGCTATTGAGAGAGACGGTGACTATGTGGAGAAGTAGGGATGTGATCCA
>CM042152.1:8301429-8306429 GCA_023376005.1 Doryteuthis pealeii
GTTAAAGTCATGGGAAATGGACTAGTCGCTCCGAGTTCAAATCCTGGATGTGGTAATTGCATTTCACTTAGCGCTAATACCCATGCGAAAGGTATGAATCCTTCTCTCCCTCCAGCTATGGATGCATAGTAGGGCAAACCGGGCTCTTTAACCTTGGTTAGGCAACCGATCTAGGAGAAGGAAAACTCTGAATTCATACCTGTTGAACTCCGCTTAAGAAATTGACTTTGTGTTACATCCTGCTCGTGCGGAGGGGTTGGTAAATATATATACTCTATATTTGACACACTAGCGTAAAAAAACAACAACGTAGGATTGTCGAAGTCATCAAAGCTCCACCGGTCATCAAGGTGGTCATCTAAAGTGGTCACGAGAATGATTCAAGCCTACGTGCTACAAAGACGCGTGTTGTAATGGTTATCATCTTAGAAAATGGAATCGGTGAACCTAGTTCAAATCGGCCGTTTGAAAATCCCTTAACGAGAATACCCTTGTGTTAAGTTTCTGACCGCCATCCTTGGCCAGTTGAAAAGGACTTAAAGTAAGTAAGTCCTGAGCTATAGAATCCTTTGGTAAGTGAATAAGTCCTGAGTTATGGAATACTTTGGCAAGTGAATAAGTCCTGAGTTATGGAATCCTACGTAGTGTCAAACGTCCAATGATATAATCCTATGTTCCGTCGTCCACGAAGGTTCAAAGCAAATGCGTAGGTGTGACCAGAACAGCCGGTATAAATAACAATATTAGTAGCAGAGTACTGCCAATGATTGGCCAAGAATATGGTCACATGATTATCGCCGAGTCTATAAATAAGAGTGGGCATCTGGCACACACCTTATATACAAAAAATCTCAACACCTTGGGAAAGGTATACAGCTATTTTCCTTCCACCTATGAATAAATTACGGGGCTCTTTAATCTTGGTTAGACAACTAGTCTATCTAGATGTCAATTTCAAGTGACGACCGCAATAATCGGTTTCTTCGACCGCAAAAAGTATTCTGCCAGCAACACTCCCAGTTGTTCTTATACAATCCGTCAATAGTTCACTTCACTTTAAGATCGAAACACGACACAGTTCTCTTAACTGAAAAAGTCGTTCTCCCCGAGAGAACTCGCCTCAGCATTTATTTCTCTCAGTGGCTGAACCACTTCAGCTAACAGGGGTGACAGCAACCCCACCACTCATGTTCAGGAGGTTGCGAGTTCAATCTCGAGTTACTCGTTATATCCCCTCCTCTCGCGCAGGCCAGACACATATACGGACGCGCTTAGACCTTGGGGGCAGGGGATTCTCAACTCCACCCGCCCCGTGCTCTCTGTTAGAGTCTAGAAGAAGGAAAACTCTGATTTCAAACCAGATGTATCCCAAATAGTGGAGTAGGGGCAATGTACAGTTGCGGACGTCTCGAAAAAGATCGACGGATTCAAAGAGACTGAGACAAGTTGAAGAGATGACGACGAGTTGAGGAAAGAAAAAAAAGAAGCAGATTATCAACCAAAAAATAAATTTAAGATTATTTTTTCGAATGTTAGAGAGAGTGACGTTCAGTACTTATTTGAATCTTGCTTCAATCCAGCGTCTTCCTCGTGATGCTGCTGCTGCTGATGATGATGATGATCTTCTTCTTCTTCATTCCTCCTTCTTCTTCTTCTTTTTCTTCTTCTTATTCATTTCGTCTTCTTCTTCTTCTTTTTCTTCTTCTTATTCATTTCGTCTTCTTCTTCTTCATCATCATCATCCCTTCTTCTTCTTCTTCTTCTTTCTTCTTCTCTCTTCTTCTTCTTCTTCTTTCTTCATTTCGTCTTCTTCTTCTTCTCTTCTTCTCTTCTTCTTCTTCTTCTTACCATCATCATCATCATCAGCAGCAGCAGCAGCAGCAGCAACAGCAGCCCTTCTTCTCTTCTTCTTCTTCTTCTTCTTCTTCTTCTTCTTCTTCTTCTTCATCATCATCACATCCCTCATCCATTCTTTTTGTTGTGTTGTTGTTGTTGTTCCTTCTTCTTCTTCTCTTCTTCTCTTCTTCTTCTTCTTCTTCTTCATTTCGTCTTCTTCTTCTTCTTCTTCTTCTTCTTCTTCTTCTTCTTCTTCTTCTTCTTCTTCTTACCATCATCATCATCATCATCATCATCAGCAGCAGCAGCAACAGCAGCCCTTCTTCTTCTTCTTCTTCTTCTTCTTCTTCTTCTTCTTCTTCTTCTTCATCATCATCATCCTCATCCATTCTTTTTTTTGTTGTTGTTGTTGTTCTTCCTTCTTCTTCTTCTTTCTTCTTCTTCTTCTTCTTCTTCTTCTTCTTCTTTCTTCTTTACCATCATCATCAGCAGCAGCAGCAGCAACAGCAGCAGCAGCAAACAGCAGCCCTTCTTCTTCTTCTTCTTCTTCTTTCTGTTTTTCTTCTTCATCATCATCATCCTCATCCATTCTTTTTGTTGTTGTTTGTTGTTCTTCCCTTCTTCTTCTTTTCTTTTCTTCTTCTTCTTCTTCTTCTTCTTCTTCTTCTTCTTCTTCTTCATCATCATCATCATCATCATCCCTTCTTGTTCTTGTACTTGTACTTGTTCTTGTTCTTCTTGTTCTTCTTGTTCTTGTTCTTGTTCTTGTTTTTTCCTACTCTCATCCCTTAAGTTTTACGTCACTTCTTTTTCCCCCCTACCATCCCCATTATTATAACCATCCTCTCGGACACAACATTCACATTTTCAATAGAGTCAATTTGTTTTAATTCACGAAAAATAGTTCATCAAAAATTCATATGGACTGTTAATTTTTCTTTCAGGTTCCCGCCATTTTCCAAAGATATTATCAAAGTAAGTTCATTAAATTGCCAACCGAAAAGAACTACCGAAATTTTACATCTTATCATTTTTAATATTTTTCTTTTTTCAAATAATTAGAACTAAATATCTTGATTAGCGCAGATTGAATGAGGTTGATTAACAAAATATCAACAAGGTTGTTATTTGTGGAGCTCCAAGGATTTTTTTTCATTACAAAATTATCACCTAATCAAAGGCAGTATGGAAAGTTAATATCAGTTTTGTGATAAGCGTATCCAATGAGATTTCAAAACCAGGTTATCACTCTGAGGATATAAAGTTAATATCATAGAAGAGAAAGTAAATAATGGTACGAAATTGGTTATGATATTGCACGTATTTAAAGCTGTTGATAAACGAAATTTGGTTGAAAATATAGTTTTCATTAAACAATAAAAAAATCTAACCAAAGCTAGGAAGCTTGGCTAAATATTAAGCTAATATAGAAGAGAGCGTAAATAAGGGTACGTGTTACATAATTATTAGATACCTAATATTTATGTGCAATAGTGTAGAAATCAAAATGGCCGTTATAAGCTGCAGCCCATGGCCTTGAAGGATTGATCCTTCCTTCCGGTGGATACCGTGAGAACCGGTAGAGAGGACCCTCTCTTCCGGTTTAGATAGTAAGTAAGTTTCAGTCAGTTTGAGACTAGCAGCCAAGCTCGACGGAAGGGTGAGTCGCATTACACGGGCTCCCGTCTTAATCTGCGCAGATGTATGGTTGGGGATTTAAAAATAAAGTAAGATCAAAGCAAATCGGAGTCTTGTGTTATTACCTCTAAAAATTAACAATGATACAGGGCTTCTGATAAAGAGAAATTCCCAATAGAAGACCAGACCCGAAGTCCTCAAGAAAGTCCAGACCTTAGAAGATTCCAGACCAAGACTAGATGTTATAAGATTCCAAAGACTGCCAGAAGAATATAGTAAGAAAGAAGTAAGTAAAGAAGTAATGAGAAGGGTATGCAACATACAAAATTGGTTATGATATTGCCTGTATTTAAACCTGTTGAAAAACAAAATTCGGTTGAATATATAGTTTTCATTAAACAATAAAAAAAAATCAAACCAAACATAGGAAAGTTCTCTAAATAAATTAATGAGTACAGAAAAATAATTCCAAGATAATGCTATAAACTAAAATTTGATTGTATTATTTTGATTTTTTTAAACTTTATTGTGGTATATAAAAACACAACGTTTCGGCCGCTGTATTCACCGACCTTCTTCAGGTTTTCCCTGGCTATCCAAGCATAGCAATAACCCAACCTGGGAAATCATTTTGAGTAGTTTAACTGTTGATCAAACAAAGCGTCGAAGAACTTTTGAAGATCTCTTTCAAATAATGACGTTATTATTTTTTTCCTTATTTGAATGTGATCTTCAAATATTCTTCGATGCCTTGTTTTTCAATAGACAAACTATTCAAAATGATTTCTTAGATGATATAAAACGAATAAAAAAGGGAATGAACATAAACGAATTAAAAGGGAATGAATATAAACGAATGAAAAGTAAATTATTACTATTCTTTAATGATAAAAAGAGGTATGTATGTGTCCCTATGAGCCAATTGGCGAGGGAGTCTATCCCTTTTCACTAGCGCTAGACCAAGGAGATTGTTTTTGCGTCTGAGGTGGATTGCCACACCTACCATCAGCCTCTTACTTTATCGCACAGATCCCTATGCTACTCATACGCTGAGTTGACGAGGGCCGGTATCGAAGTAGGAATGCTTGTGGTTTTCTAGCCTTCATTACTCCCTTGGTCACTCAAACAGATCAACCAAAAAATAAATTTCAGGTTATTTTTTCGAATGTAAGTGAAAGTGACGTTCAGTACTTATTTGAATCTTGCTTCAATCCACCGTCTTCTTCGTGATGCTGCTGCTGCTGCTGATGATGATGATGATCGTGTTCTTCTTCTTCATCATCGCTTCTTCTTCTTCTTCTTCTTCTTCTTCTTCTTAGGGTCCCATCTATAGGTTAAATAGAAAAATGTATTTATAAAAAATATTGAGTATCCAGTAAAAATGACTTTCTTTCAAAATTTTATCGGCATTAAATGACCCACTGAGGTTGATATGCCGTAAAACAAACCACACCAAACCAAACCAAACCAAATCATGTTAGGATACTTAATTAATATTAATTCCTATTCCAACGCAATAGAAAACT
>CM042152.1:8311429-8371429 GCA_023376005.1 Doryteuthis pealeii
ATTTTATTATATTTAAACCCTCAATTATTAATAAAATTGCTTCACCTTTTTATTAGTGTTGTCCATATCTACAAGATAATAACATGCTATTGTATTTATATATAAAAAATAGCGGTTTGCAGTGTGAACGAGAAGGCTAATTGCATATTGATATTAAAATGTGATTTTATTAAATATGTGCTTAGTATTATTAATTTCTAACTGTTTGGTTTTATTTTAATGAATATAAAGCAAACATCTCTTCAATGAATCTTAAATGAAATCCATTAACAAGAAAAAATAACTGTCATTTTATCTTTATTCCTAATTTAACTAAATAGTTAAATAAGTAAAATTCAGCAATGAAAGACGGGAGTGATGGAAGAGTAAGTTTCATTTCTATTTTTCTATTATACCCCCCCCCACACACACACTCTGTTTCAAATCTTTTTATCTGCATTCTTATTAGACTTTCTAATTTAATACGATATTTCATTACATTAAAACTTAAATACTTGCACCCGGAGGGTGCATATATTTGCTAGTATATATAAGTAAAAAAATAACAAAAGACTTAGAGATTTAGCATTATATTCTATTTCAGGGAGCTTAGACAAAGTGTCTAACTCTCCCGACTCATCAGATGTGAGCGTGTAATGCTAAATCTCTAAGTCTTTTGTTATTTCTTAACTTATATATTTGCTCTGTGACTCTAACATTAAGAGCACACATTGAGCTCTTAAACTACGACAGGTTTTTAAATTAAAACTTTTGTGTCGTAAGGAAGATTTCTTCTCTGGACTTTTAGATTATATATATAAAAGTAAAGTAAAGTTGTCGGGGTCACCTAATGTCTCAGCGTATGAGTAGCACAGGGATCTGTGCAGTAAAGTGGGGAGCTGATGGTAGGTGTGGCGCTCCACCTCAAATGCTAAAATAATCTCCTTGGTCTAGCGCTAGTGAAAAGAGGATAGACTCCCTCGCTGTTTTGCTGATACCGATATTAGGCCGGCCCGACGACTTACTTTACAAGCACACACACACACACACACACATATATATATATATATATATGATAAGTTGTAAACACGGTTTTTTGCCGATAATTTTAGGGAGAATAAGTGCTTAATTGGAGTCGTACCCAATTTTGAAAATTAATTAATTAATAATGAATTAGGCGGGAATACCTATTAAATGTATGGCATACAGAGATTGATTTTTCTCGATTTGTTTTTAGCCATACATTTAATAGGTATTCCCGCCTAATCATCTTATTAATTAATTAATTTTCAAAATTGGGTACGACCTCCAATTAAGCACTTATTCCCCTAAAATATTATAATATAATATATATATATATATATATATATATATATATATTATATGGGGTGTGTGTGTGTGTGTGTACCAGGTCAAAAATCAATACAGATGTTATTCCTATTCATGCAATATCATTTTTGGCGAGAGTATCTGAATACTCTAGAATAAGGTAGGAGAGTCCAATCGTGGTGTAACTGTTTGCAAGATAATATTGTAGATCCAGTACTACTAAATAACGGGTTCGATCCTCGCTGGATGCCCCATATTTGTAATTTTGTGTCACACCCTACCCGTAGCGAATGTGTTGGGTAAATACCTACTCTAGCATTTGGTAATAAATAAATGCCTACAAACTCACCTTTCGGTAAGACTTAGAATACGCTGACTGTATCCACAACAGACGCTTGAACCCCTAAAAAGGGTGTGTACCGGGTACGATATCAAATTACATCTCGTCCTGCGACCCAAATTCTGGAGATCTGGGTAGTATGAAATCTTCCCATCGTTGATAAAAAATTAATGAAACGATAACACTATAAGTTACATAATCTATGCGGTTGCATAAGATTATTGTCAATCCCCTGTAATTCTGAGCGGATGACCCTTTTCATACCATGGCCGGGTCCTTCTATGGAAAATTACAGAAACCCGCCAAAATACGTGAAGTCACGTGGGACCTGTTCGGTCCCCAGTTTGCAGTTAGGCGTCAGGCAGAGCAGTCGGTCACTTTATGCTGCGCTTAAAACTGGAACTCACGCGCGCTATGTTAGTCAGATATTTAGTTACATGAAATGTATAGTTAAGGAAATAAAAGTTTGTATAAGTAATATGTTCTTGTGGTTGATGAATGTCTTGGTAACAAGATTAAGAAATGAATCCAGGACAACCAGCCAGCAGGAACATAGCAATAGAAGAGACCAGACCAAGATAGATGAAGAAATAGCAAAGCCGGCCAGAAGAAAATACGACCAGAAGTAAGAAGTAAGAAAAGGGTATACAACAGTATATTCAATGCCCCTTTCCTAACCACTAGGCATAAAATGATACTAGATAGTTTGATAAGTTGTTCAAATCAACAATAAATACCTACTAAAATCTATTCAGATTGTAATAAGTAAAGTAAGTAAAATCGTCGGGGTGGCCTAAAGTTATATAATGTAATCTAATAACTAGACCATTTTTCCTCGTCGGGGTAGCCTAAAGTCGGTATCAGCCTATCAGCGAGGGAGTCTATCCCCTTTTCACTCACGCTAGTCAAAGGAGATTGTTTTTTTTTTGGCGTCTGAGGTGGAGCGCCACACCTTCCATCAGCTCCTCACTTTACCGCACAGATCCTTGTGCTACTCATACGCTGAGTTGGCGAGCGTCGGTATCGAACTAGGAACATTGTGGTTTCTAGCTGAACGTTCTACTGACTGAACTAACCCGGCCCTTCAGTATGTATGATTTAGGAGAATTTTTTTTCAGGACTCTTCTAAGTATTCTAGCCGATTCTGTAGTTTAGATGGTCTCAATTCTTCCTCTAATCCTCAATTCACCCAGGTTCTCTTTGAAAGACTTGGGAACCGTTCCATGTGCCCCAATTACAATTGGTACGACCTTCACTTTCATGTTCCACATTTTTTACGCCCGCCTTAGCTGGGGGTTCACTGGAGACTGAGTGACAGCAAATATACTCAGGTCTCCAGGAATCTTCTGAGTATTCTGGCCAATCTTAACAATGTTGTAGTTTAGACGGTCTCGATTTTTCCTCTAATCCTCAATTCACCCAGACTCTTTTCAAAACACTTGGGAACCGTTCCAAGTGCTCCAATTACAATTGGTACGACCTTCACTTTCATGTTCCACGTTTTTTACGCATGCCTTACCTGGGGGTTCACTGGAGGCTGAGTGACAGCAAATATTCTCAGGTCTCCAGGAATCCTCTGAGTATTCTGGCCGATCTTAACAATGTTGTAGTTTAGATGGTCTCGATTTTTCCTCTAATCCTCAATTCACCCAGATTCTCTTTGAAAGACTTGGGAACCGTTCCAAGTGCCCCAATTACAATTGGTACGACCTTCACTTTCATATTCCACATTTTTTTACGCCCTTCTTAGCTGGGGGTTCACTGGAGACTGAGTGACAGCAAATATTCTCAGGTCTCCAGGAATCCTCTGAGTATTCTGGCCGATCTTAACAATGCTGTAGTTTAGATGGTCTCAATTTTTCCTCAAATCCTCAATTCACCCAGACTCTTTTCAAAACACTTGGGAACCGTTCCAAGGGCTCCAATTACAATTGGCACGACCATTATTTTCAACTTTTCCTATCTTCTGTAACTTTTGATTGAATCACCTAATAAAAAGCTTTGCTTTCTGCAATATAAAACGAAAATGTCACGCCTTATCATCCAAATAAACCATTTACAGCGATAGATTTATGGATTCCTGCAGCCAGTAATTTGGCGTTTTTTTTAAATCATCTCTGTAGATAGTGTGGGTATTGTGGATAACAATAGTATTACATCACTGAAGACCTAATGATGTAAGACTATTGCTATTGAAAATGAAACACTTTGTCTGAAAAATTACACAAAATTATTGAAAATATTTATTGAACTCGTTCGATAACGAACAGCAATCGGTTGACATGCTATTAAAATGAATCAGTCAGTCAATTAAGAAAACATCTATCTGAAGACAAAGAAAACTGTAATGATATTGAGGTACATTCCAGCCAGACATCTTATTATAATGGAGATTGTGTGTTTTTCTGTCTGTAACCGAAACTATATTCCTACTCAAGTCACAATTCTCTTTGTTATTGACATCACATTCTCCATGATTTTATTTTTATTTAACCTCAATTATTAATAAAATCGTCTTACATTATTAATACTGTTAACTATGTCTACATAGTGACAACATGCAATTATATTTATATATACAACAAAATAGCGGTTTACAGTGTAAACGGGAAGGCTAATTTGCATATTAATATTAAAAAATCGAATTTAATAAATATGTGCTTAGTATTATTGATTTCTAACTGTTTGGTTTTATTTTAATGAATATAAGCAAAAATCTCTTCCATGAATCTGAAATGAAATCCATTAACAAGATAAAATAACTGTCATTTTATTCTTTACTTCCTCTTTTAACTAAATACTTAAATTAGAAAAAATAACAATGAAAGACGAGAGTGATGGAAGAGTAAGTTTCAGTTGTTACATTTTTTATTATACTCCCTCTGTTTCAAATCTTTTATTATACACCCTCTGTTTCAAATCTTTTTATCTGTATTCTTATTTAGTTTCATTAGCCTTTCTAATTTAATACCATATTTTATTACATTAAAACTTAAATACTTGCACCCGGAGGGTGCATATATTTGCTAGTTAAATTAATGTTTTTAATCTTTTATTACATATTTTCTAATAACACATGAATTCACATAAGTAGGTTTGTTTATATACATTTTACATGTAAACTTATTTTTAATATCTAAATTATATCAATACTTATCCTATACATATTTAAGCATCTTAATTTCATTTTTTCCCTATGTAATTTATCCTCCTACTTTCCTTCTCCTTCCATCACATAAGTAAAGCCTATTATTTTTTAAATTCCTTTATACTTAGGGTTGGGATTGAAATCCCTTTAGGCATCCTTTACATTTCTACATTATACATGATCTAGGACATCCAAATATAATGTTTATGATATATTGTTTTCCAAATTGATTATGCCAAACAAAAATATTATATATAAAAAAAATAATCATTTAAACATATTACAGCACATAATTCATTAATTCTATTTTATTATGTTTTTATCCAATACAGTGCTATCTTTCTTATCCATACAAAAGTAACAAAAACAAACCATCAGGGTGTTTTGGAGGGTGGGTTTAAACAGATTAATGACATTTCAGTTTATTTCAATTGAAAAATTGATTTTATATATATATATATATATATATATATATATATATATATATATATATTATAAATAATATATATTATATATATAATATATATATATATATATATATATATATATATACCTAAGCAGGATTGTGATACAAAAGAAATTTCATATTACCCTTACATCACTTCCGTCTTTCATTGCTAAATATTCCTAATTCTTCTTTTTGATAAGAGGGTATTTTAATTAGATTTAATTAAGAAACAATACGTTAGTTCCTCAGACAGAAATCACATAGCATCTACTATTCTTATCATAAAGATCTGTGTCTAATTGATAAATGTTTTATTTACCTTTAAGATAATAACTTTAAAGAATTTCTCGGAATTTTTTAGATGACGCTTGATAACTAATATTATTTGGATTATTCGGACTGTTGTCCTCATCAGCATTGTTATCTGTAGAACGTTTCGGTCGATGTGCCTCCAATTGGACACAGCCTAGTGGATAAAAGAGTTAGATTAAGACAGTTCTAAGTGACAGTTATCTCTTGGCTGTAGATTCAATCCTGGTAAGGGGCAGCAGTAACATAGAATAATAATTAACACAGCATAACACCTGTATCTCAGCTATGGTTAGCGGAATGAGAACAGGATACCCCTGTGGAATGAATAAAGGGTTAGATTCAAAATTCCGCGATGGTTCCTGATTACGACAAGAAGGTTCCCGAGTTCGAAAAGTAGGTTTACGAGTCCGAGAAGGTTCCCGGGTCCGACAAGAAATACATGAAGAAGGCCGGAGGGCACATCGGCCGAAACGTTGTACAAATAACAAGGAAGATGGGGATAATAGTCCAACTAACGCAGATAACAATGATGATGAGGACAATAGTCCGAATTATCCAAATAATACTGCATTAAAGAGATAAAGCATAAAGCTGTAGTCTGGATGGTCTTGATTCTTCCTTTGATTTCCAGTTCATCCAGACTCTTTTCCGGATATCTCGGGACCATTCCAAGAGCATCAATTACAATTGGCACGAATTCCACCTTAATGTTCCACAGTTTTCTTAGTTCTCTTGCAAGTTCCAAGTATTCGTCTATCTTTTCGCTTTCTTTTATTTTCACTCGGTCATCGACCGGGACGCCAAAATCCACGAGATGACAAGTTCTTTTGTTATTATCATTACTCGAAAAATAAGCCATTAAAATGACAGTTCCTTTTTCCGCTCAGGTGTACGTTTTCCATCACTCTTCGTTGAAAACAACATGGTAGCAAATTCCCGTTTTGATATAAAAGGCCGTATTCGCTAAAAGCCCATAGAGTTCAACCATACAATAATTTTAGTGTTAAAAGTAATATAAATACACAGTAAAAAAAAGGAAAACAAACAAAAAAAAAATACAAGCAAACTCTTTCTGCAAAAACTGATTGAAAAAAAATGTTCTAAGAAGAAAAGCCATAGAAAAAGAACAAAAACGCTACATCATAACTAACCCGCCATCTTTTTTTTTAGCTTTGATTATTTACAGCCTCGATCGAATGTGTTTTGAACTTCTAAGATTCCAATTTTTTTGTTTCGCCAGTTTTCTTTCGAGACGACTAAAAAAAAAAAAAAAAATATGAAAAAGGATATTTTAGTGTTTTTTCTGTATTTTTTTCTTTTCTTTTGTTTTATTTTTAAATAGAACTCTTCTTGATGCTATTTTCTGTTCCCTTTAAGATTTACAGCTGTCATGGCGCCAATAATTCCTTCAGGTAACGAAAGGGAATAAACAAAGGTATTGACAATAGTAATTTTTGTCTGGTGCTAAAAAGCACATAAATTACAACGTCAGCAAATATCATCAATGATAAAACTAATAGAAATAGAATATTTCATAGGACAATTCGGTTTTGATAATAGGCTATTATTTATATATATATATATATATATATATATATATATATATATATATATATGTGTGTGTTGAGTATTTTCTGTATTTTCTGTATTTATATTGATATAATTGGTCATTATATATAAAAATGATTTTTGCCACGTTATTTCGAAAGAAAATGTAAACAGATTTTTGAAATATAGTTCTTCTTAATAATAGACATAAAATATCTTTACTGTAAAATTCAAATTGATTTAAATAGTGATTTCTTTCTAATAAAATTAAGTTTCTAAAAGGTAAATTCAAATCAAACAAACTAAGTTAATATGATACTACTTGATTGTCGCATTACTTGCAGTTTCGAAAGTAACAATCCTTAGATGGGGTCATATATATATATATATATATATATATATATATATATATATGATGGACTCTTCTGTCGATTTCGACGTATGAGTGTTCATACAATGAACATCCACACAATGATTTGTTTATAGTGGTGAAGGCTTGTGTTGGACCTTCCACACTTTTTGGCGCAGTCGATTGGAAAGAATTGGTGCATCAAAGGTTGCCAAAAACCCAATCAACGACCGACCTCAGGAATTTTGAATTCAGAGTTATCCCTCTCCTAGACTGGTTACCTACCCAAGGCAAGGCCCTGTCTGCCCTACTATTTAACCCATAGTTGGAGGGAGAATATATGGATTCATACCTTTCCCAAAGGTATTAGCGCTATGTGAAATGCCAACAGCTTCGTCTAGGAATTGAACTCGAATCGACGAGTCCATTTTCCACGACTCTAACCACTAGCTCACGCGCCTCCATATATATATATATATATATATATATATATATATATATATATATATATATATATATATATATATATATATATATATATATTATATATATATATATATCGTCATCAAAATCATCATCATCAAATCATACTGAAGGCACGGTTTCCCTGCTCTCTATCTGTCTATCTGTCTCTCACTCTTTCAACATGTGTTTCATTCGGTAATCATTTCTTGCAAGTCCTCATCATGGCATGCAGTATCCGCGCTGAACTGGTGTAAGTTTTTGCTGGTCAGTTCACATGCGTGAGTCCACAGGAGAATATATATATATATATATAATATATATATATATGTGTGTGTGTGTGTGTGTATGTATGTATGTATGTATTATGTACATATATATATATATATATTGTGTGGTGTGTGTGTGTCTTTAAATAAGAATTCATACCGCTCCCAGTCAACCCTCATTCCCCTACAATCTTTATCCTGGTAGCCGAAATATGTATATATATATATATATATATATATATATATATATATATATATGTGTGTGTGTGTGTGTGTGTGTGTGTGTGTGTGTGTGTATTTCGGAAAGTATACGTGTATACTGCTTGTTGTGTAGTCAGATATGTTATTCGATGTTGTCACTTGATCCCAATTAACATTATTTACTCTGCTTTCTTTTAGGTTGAAAAAAAAACCTAAAAATTCATATTTTCATAAATGTTCTTTTTATTCAGGTATTAATCAATTAGTTTTCATTCAGAACTTGTCGGGTATTCGTTTTGTACCGTCATTAGAATGCGTACAGATATTCCTTATAATGGCCTTTCCGGGCAGGCGAACTCAAGCTCTTCCAAGATGGGTCCCCCAAAACCAACACTCAAAAATAATTAACTCAACTTCAAACTCCTTCTCTCCTGACACCTAACCACTCCTCAGCCAATCAGAATTCAGCCTTTCAATTTCCATATCATTTTGTACTCGCAGGCTTTAAACCGAAAAGAACGGCCCCATGACCTTTTGTCTGTCACTCAAAATTCTCCTCATATCCCAGATGTTGCCCTCAGTGCCACATCCGATTATATTCAAATCGACTCATTTGACCATTGTCCCAAACCTTGAGGGTCGAAACCTTGTGATTATGACGACCATGATTAGGACACCGCATATTACAGACAAAAAATGTTGAATTGTAAAGAATACTAGAAGAATACTAGAAGCGGCTACCTGGCGTTGTGTAGGTGGAGGAGGGATATAAAGCTAATCTCGCAGATCCATTGATTGTTTTGGTTTCCATAATTGATTTGTTTATGTTTTAATCACGAACGCCACCAATGACTTTTCCTTCTCGTACTATTCAAATCCTAATTTTCAAATATCTTATTTGTCCACTGAATTTAGTTTGTTTATTGATTTTAATGGCATATCAATCCGTCTAGGGTTGTGCCATGCCTAACGGTTAGGAAATAATACATATCGTGTATTTATATTTATACTTTTTAGTAATTGGTTTTAACAATGTGTTAGCATTATTGGGGATTATGTTGTATGGTATTGATTTGTTTCATGTCTATATTCTATGGTATAATTTTATTTCCCTCAAAAAAGAGAGTATATCCTCCATGTTGACATTTTCAAACAGATCTTTCATATTGTTTGCTTTAAAATAACGGTTTCTGATGTGAGCAAAAAAAAAATGCATTCCATGAATAAGTGTTTAACTGTCAAAGGTGTTTGACATCTTTCACAATATGGCTGTTGTTTTTCCTTAAAGTTACTTTAGTGTTTTTAAACAATTATTTTATATTGTTTTGTTGTAATTCTTTATCTTGAAAGGATTGGGAAAATATAATAAAAACAAATATAAATAAAAGCAATAATATTTTTCGTCTGGTAACAGACAGATTGATCGCCCCCAGCTGCGTTTCAAGGATGTATGCAAGAACGATCTTAAGTGCTTTGGCATTGCCCCTTCCAGCTGGGAGAATTAGGCTTAGGGCCGCCTTCGGTGACGGCAGGCTATCTGTAGAGGACTGTTCATGTCTGAAGTCACCCTAGCGCAACACCATGAAGCTAGGAGGTCTAGAAGAAAGCAGCGGCAACAAAGCGCCGGCATATCAACATCTTCAGGAACAGACTTCACATGCAACATCTGTGGTCGATAATGTTTTTCTAGCATTGGACTTTACAGTCACAGGAGGCGCTGTAACTTCAGGGTCACAAAAACTATTTTATAGTTGTGACACAATGGTTCTGATGTGGAACCATGGTGGTGGTTTAAGTCATTAGTTAGGGGAAAAGTTTGATAGGTAACGGAACATTTTGAAGAATGATGTCAGAAAAAACGCGTGGCAATTTTATTTGAAGAGGAATGACCTGGCAAAGGGGAGTAAGGAAGAGTGGGAGGTAATAGTTTAGAGATTGAGTCTGGCCGCCGACGGGAGGACAGGCTGAGGCCTGGTCTCCTCCGTGCGGTGATCATGCATAAAGATAAAAATAAAAACTACTCAAGTAACAAAAAGATGTCTTTGTAATTCATTTTAATTTAAAGAAGCAACGCCCTTAGTCAGAAGAAGTCCTTAGAAGAACTCAAATCCTTTAGTTAGAAGTCAACCCAATTAGACAACAAGATGGCAGCCGGAGGACATGGTTGAAGGATCAGCAAGAGAGAAATAAGATCTCCTCACCAAGTAAGTCTAATCTCTCTCTAATCTCTCTCTCTCTCTATCCATGAAGAACTTTCTTATCAAATAACTCTCACTTTCGCAACACACTCCTATAAGACGACATTTCGTACCGTGCTTGGAGCATGAGTAATATAATTGATACCGTGATACCAGCATAGTACCATAAGTGATACCGGATAGTGCCATATAGTCTTCCAAGACTGAAATGCGAATAATAAATGTTTTTAGGATTAGAATAAATATAGGGACTGGCAAACGGAGTCTAAAATGCGTTTTTGAAAAAATGACTTTAGCCCCCCTACAGAAAATAATTTACCAAAAATCAGGAAATTATCAGATTTTAATGAAATTTTCAGTGTTTATGTATCGATGAATGATCTTTATAATGCATTATTTATTTTATTTCAAACCTTTGTAATTTTTTTCAGGTCACTTATGCTGGGGGCGTAAAATTGTTTCGAGTTAGTCATATGTTATACTAATTACAGTATAAATAAAGAGATAAAAGACCGAAGTTATGAATAGAAACAAAAACAAAATTACGGTTGCGCTTCTACGAGAAAATAAGTACCGAATATCGAAAAAGAAAATGTAGAAAAATAATAAATAATAAATTTTTTGGAGATTTCTTTTTTACTCATTTCGATAATTATTTAATTGGCTATTATTTTATAAAAGAAAAAATTATACATCGATGTTTTTTTTTTCTGCTTAAAAGGGGGATGGGTACATTTTCAATCGAGTTTTTCTTCAAAACTTATTACTTTTGACGCCTAAAATAAGGTTTGCATTTAGCAGATATTTATTTTTAGAATCTAAAAATATAACATTTTCAAATTAACATCCGGATTTTCATATTTTAAATGAATTTTATATATTCATTTTTCATAGCAAAAATACTAAATTAAAGTTTTGAAATAAAATAACTGATGCATTATAAAATTCATTAATTGTTAAATCAATACTGAACATTTCATTAAAATCGAATAATTACCTGATTTTTGTTAAAAAATTTTTTCATCCCAAATGTTAAAATTATAAGCGCCTAAAACCATTGAAAAACAGCCAAAATGGCGGATGGTGTTGAAATTGACCAAAACAAATAGTTTTAAATCTTTTAAAAATAAACTGCATATGTAATTTAATGATGGTTATTATGCTACTACTTATAGATTTAGACAAAGTTTAACCTTAAACAATAGATTTAATTATTCTTAATTCGCTTTTAAAACTCGTAGTATCCGATTTTTTTCTGCCAGTCCCTAAATAAATAACATGCCGTTCTATGATTGTGAACCGGAACGACTAGCTTAGCAACGATTGACTGGATACTGTAGCTTGATATTTCTCCATATTTGCAGCAATGAAAGATGTACGAAATAGCAGATTCAATCTAGATGTTCATGAATAAGGTAAACAGTTATGTTTTTTTAATACTTCTTATTTATTTTCTTGTTATTACTGTTCTGCGATTGGCAAATACGAGTTGCAGTTTTTCATTTGTTCAAGACTCGAGGCAATTCTTAACGAAAATGTATACTTTTTGTTTGATAAAGATTAGAATTTTTCTATTTAGCCATGACTCCATGAGGGATGGTTTCCAGAGATGTGTGTTCCCTCGACGCATTTCGCCAATTTAAAAATAATGTAAAAGTCTGCTCAACAATCTACACATTCACACACACTTCATATATATATATATATATATATATATATATATATATATATATATATATATATATATATAATATATATAAGATGGGCCCAAAAGAACATTGACATTTTTCATTGATAATTGATTGATTTCCCTGCAAAATAATGTCGCCCTGTCAGCTTTCTCTGACTGTTTGTCTAGTCTAACTAAAGACGAAAGTGGTGTGTTGCATGTGCTGCTCTGCTCAGCCTCCTTTGTTTCATCATTAAGCATCATGAGTCGCTACCCAAGGTCAAATGTTGGCCCCATTGAGGGGGTGTCTTATCCCACTGCAGAGGTGCAGTCGGTGTGTTCTAAAACCCCAGCTGACAGGACTGAAAAGCTAAGGGAGAAGCACTAAACCCATTACTGAATAAATAAATCAAATGTAAATGTATGAACTTAAAGAAAGGAAAGAAAAAAGATGAAGAACAACTGAAACATTAAAGAATAAGAGGAGAGAGAGAGAGAGAGAGAGAGAGAGAGAGAGAGAGAGAGAGAGAGAGAGAGAGAGAGAGAGAGAAAGATTGAAAAGAGAGAACAAGGAGAAAAGGAGCATTTAAATCAGAGAGGAGAAAAAACGAATGACAGGCTGGGAAAACGGAGATAAAGAAGAGACAGATAGAGATAGATAGAGAGATAGAGAGAGAGGGGGGAGAGAGTTGTTGATGTGTGCAAAGTGAATGAAGAAGAAAAAAAAGACAAGAATGAAAGTGAAGGGTCAGATAGAGAAAGAGAGAGAAAGAAAGATAGATAGATAGATAGATAGATAGATAGAGAGAGAGAGAGAGAGAGAGGAGAGAGAGAGAGAGAGAGAGAGAGAGAGAGAGAGATTTGTTGATGTGTGCAACATAGTGAATGAAGAAGAAAAAGAGACAAGAATGAAAGTGACGGGTCAGAGAGAGAGAGAGAGAGAGAGAGAGAGAGAGAGAGAGAGAGAGAGAGAGAGAAGAATGTGGAATTACCCGAAGAAAAGAAAGATAGAAAGAAACTTGAAAGCAAGAATTTTTAAAAATAATGAAAAACGTAAAAAGCTGAAAAAATTAAAGAAAACTGACACATGTAAGATAAAGAGCGGGAAAACGTCCGTCGAAAAGAAAAGAATTAAAAAAAAATAACAGGGAATAAGAGGATGAAGTAAAAAAAAAAGAAGTATAAGAATTAAATGTAATTTTGGCTATAGTGGTCATATAAGGGAAATGACGTTGGGAAAAGGAAGAAATTCAGAAAATAAGAAAAGAAAGAATGAAAGAACGTAAAAATGAAAGAACGAAAGCATGAAAGATGAAAGAATGAAAGAACGAAAGAATGAAAGAATGAAAGGACAAAAGATGAAAATGAGAGAACGAAAGAATGAAAGAACGAAAGAATAAAAGAATAAAAAAAAGAACGTAAGAATGAAAGAATGAAAGAACGAAAGAATGAAAGAATAATAACAAGAGATGAAATGAAAGTACAAAAGAACGAAAGAATAAAGAACGAAGAATGAAAGAACGAAAAATGAAAGAACGAAAGAGAAAGAATAAAGACGAAAGATGAAAATGAAAGTAAAAGAACGAAAGAATAAGACGAAAGAATGAAAGAACGAAAAAATGAAAGAACGAAAGAACGAAAGAATAAAGAACGAAAGATGAAAATGAAAGTAAAAAGAACGAAAGAATAAAAGAAGAAAGATGAAAGAATAAAGAACGAAGATGAAAAAGTACAAAGAACGAAAGAATAAAAGAAAAAAAAAAGATGAAAATGAAAATGAAGAACGAAAGAATGAAAATGAAAGTACAAAGAACGAAAGAATAAAAGAAAAGAATGAAAGAATAAAAGAACGAAAGATGAAAATGAAAGTACAAAAAGAACGAAAGAATGAAAGAACGAAAGAACGAAAGAATAAAAGAACGAAAAATGAAAATGAAAGTAAAAAGAACGAAAGAATAAAAGAACGAAAGAATGAAAAAAAAAAAAATGAAAGAATAAAAGAAGGAAAGAACGTAAGAATGAAAGAATGAAAGATGAAAAAATGAAAGAACGAAAGAATGAAAGAATGAAAGAACAAAAAATTAAAATGAAAGAACGAAAGTATGAAAGAACGAAAGAATAAAAGAATAAAAGAAAGAACGAAAGAATGAAAGATGAAAGAATGAAAGAACGAAAGAATAAAAGAATGAAAGAACAAAAGATGAAAATCAGAGAACGAAAGAATGAAAGAACGAAGGAATAAAAGAATAAAAGAAAGACTGAAAGATGAAAGAATGAAAGAACGAAAGAATGAAAGAATGAAAGAACAAAAAATTAAAATGAAAGAACGAAAGTATGAAGAAGGAAAGAATAAAAGAATAAAAGAATAAGAGAAAGAACGAAAGAATGAAAGATGAAAGAATTAAAGACGAAAGAATGAAAGAACAAAAGATGAAAATCAGAGAACGAAAGAATGAAAGAACGAAGGAATAAAAGAATAAAAGAAAGACTGAAAGATGAAAGAATGAAAGAACGAAAGAATGAAAGAATGAAAGAACAAAAGATGAAAATGAAAGAACGAAAGAATGAAAGAACGAAAGAACGATAGCTTGAAAAAACGAAACAATAAAGAAAAGAATGAAACAATCAAAGAACGAAAGAATGAACGAACGAAAGAATTAAAGAACGAAAAATGAAAGAATGAAAGAACGAAAGAATGAGAGAAAAATGATAGATAAAGGAAAGAAATGAGTAAAACAAACAAACGGGAAGACGTCTGTACAAAGGAAGAAATCAGAAAAATTGAAAGGCTGGCTGTTTGGTTTTACGGCATGTTAACCCTTCTTGGGTAATTTTATGTCAAAGACGTTTTATTTTTGATGGGTATTCAGTTTTTAAAACACATTTTAACCCAATATTCAACCAATAGATGGGGTCCTAACAGTTTCTACCACTCCGGGTCAAAACGGACCTAAGAGTAATAGCAATGAAGGGGTACTCCACACTCCCCAGTGCCCCAAACTAGAACTCATCGTAGATGCAATTTAACGTCATACCCAGGACAGTAAAACACCCAGCACCACCTTCTAGCATATATGTGACAAAAAGGATTGGGGGTGCCATAAGGGCAATAGAATTAGGTAATCATATAGGTGCTAGTGTCTAGCCCAAGTAAGGGCCAAAGTGAAGTGCTGCATGTCAAGAACCGCTCAGCCACCAAGATTCCGCCCTTAAGCATCACAGGTCACCACCCATTGAGGTGTGGAGTTTATCCCTCTTCAAAGGTGCATTCGGTATAGTCGACAGGGTGGAAAACGGAGAGGTGAATGAATTGAATGAAAATAGAGAGAACCATAAAATGAAAAAAAAATGAAAGAAAAATAAAGAGAAGAAAGAATGAAAAGGAAAAGGAGAAATTCATAGAATAATTGAATACTACATTTAGAAAAAGGAGAGGAATGAGGATTTGGTTAGGCTGATATGTTTAACGGCATATCAACCATTGTGGGTTATTTAATACGAAATACATCTTAGTAGAAAATCAGTAGTGGTGCATAACGTTACCAAGCCTATTAGTCCGAGTGTGAATGTAATAGTTAGAGTGAAGTTCGAACTCGGTTAGTACAGTGTAGCAGTCCTGCAGGTTAGCCACTATACCACCGATGTAAGAAAGAAAGAAAGAAAAAGAAAGAAAGAAAGAAAAAAGAAAGAAAGAAAAAAAGAAAAAAGAAAGAAAAAAGAAAGAAGAAAAGAAAGAATGGAAAGAAAAAAGAAAGGAAAGAAAAAAGAAAATAAGGAAGTTAAGAAAAAAATTAAAATAAAAATAAAGAAAGAAAGAACGGAAGGAAGAACGGACGAAAGAACGAAAGAAGGAAAGAAACAAACAAACAAAAAAAGAAGTAAATAAGGAAAGGAAAGAAAAAAAAAGAAAGAAAGAATAAAAGAAATGAAAAAAAAGAAAGAAAAATAAAGTGCGGGAGAAAGAAAGAAAGAAAAAATAAAGAAAAATAAAGAAAATAAGTAAAGAAAGAATATAAATAAATAAAGAAAGAAAGAAAGAAGTAAGGAAAGGAAAGAAAAAAGAAAGAAAGAATAAAAGAAAAGAAAAAAAGAAAAATAAAGTAGGAAGAAAGAAAGAAAAAAATAAAGAAAAATAAAGAAAATAAGTAAAGAAAGAATATAAAGAAGGAAAGAAAGAAAGAAAGAAAGAAGTAAGGAAAGGAAAGAAAAAAGAAAGAAAGAATAAAAGAAAAGAAAAAAGAAAAATAAAGTACGGAAGAAAGAAAGAAGAAAAATAAAGAAAATAAAGAAAATAAGTAAAGAAAGAATATAAAGAAAGAAAGAAAGAAAGAAAGAAGTAAGGAAAGGAAAGAACAAAAGAAAGAAAGAACAAAAGAAAGAAAAAAAGAAAATAAGTACGGAAGAAAGAAAGAAAGAAAAAATAAGAAAAATAAGAAAATAAGTAAAGAAAGAATATAAGAAAAGAAAGAAAAGAAAGAAGTAAGGAAAGGAAAGAACAAAAGAAAGAAAGAACAAAAGAAAAGAAAAAAAAAGAAAATAAAGTACGGAAGAAAGAAGAAAGAAAAAATAAAGAAAAATAAAGAAAATAAGTAAAGAAAGAATATAAAGAAGAAAGAAAGAAAAAGAAGTAAGGAAAGGAAAGAAAAAAGAAAGAAAGAATAAAAGAAAAGAAAAAAAGAAAATAAAGTACGGAAGAAAGAAAGAAAGAAAAAATAAAGAAAAATAAAGAAAATAAGTAAAGAAAGAATATAAAGAAGGAAAGAAAGAAAGAAAGAAAGAAGTAAGGAAAGGAAAGAAAAAGAAAGAAAGAATAAAAGAAAAGAAAAAAAAAGAAAATAAAGTACGGAAGAAAGAAAGAAAGAAAAAATAAAGAAAAAATAAAGAAAATAAGTCAAGAAGAATATAAAGAAAGAAAGAAAGAAAGAAAGAAAGAAAGAAAGAAGTAAAGGAAAGGAAAGAACAAAAGAAGAAAGAACAAAAGAAGAAAAAAAAAAGAAAAATAAAGTACGGAAGAAAGAAAGAAAGAAAAATAAAGAAAATAAAGAAATAAGTAAAGAAAGAATATAAAGAAAGAAAAGAAAGAAAGAAAGAAGTAAGGAAAGGAAAGAAAAAGAAGAAAGAAAGAAAGAAAAGAAAGAAAAAAAAGAAAATAAAGTACGGAAGAAAGAAAGAAAGAAAAAATAAAGAAAAATAAAGAAAATAAAGAAAATAAGTAAGAAAGAATATAAAGAAAGAAAGAAAGAAAGAAAGAAAGAAAGAAGGAAAGGAAAGAAAAAAGAAAGAAAGGAATAAAAGAAAAGAAAAAAGAAAAATAAAGTACGGAAGAAAGAAAGAAAGAAAAATAAAGAAAAATATGAAAATAGTAAAGAAAGAATATAAATAAATAAATAGAGAAAGAAAGAAAGAAGAAAGACTATAAAGAAAGGAAGAAAAAAGAAAGAAAGAATAAAAGAAGAAAAAAAAAGAAAAATAAAGTACGGAAGAAAGAAAGAAAGAAAGAAAAAATAAAGAAAAATAAAGAAAATAAGTAAAGAAAGAATATAAAGAAAGAAAGAAAGAAAGAAAGAAAGAATTAAGGAAAGGAAAGAAAAAAGAAAGAAAGAATAAAAGAAAAGAAAAAAAAAGAAAAATCAAGTACGGAAGAAAGAAAGAAAGAAAAAATAAAGAAAATAAGTAAAGAAAGAATATAAATAAATAAATAAATAAATAGAGAAAGAAAGAAAGAAAGACTATAAAGAAAGAAAGAAAGAAAGAAAGAAAGAAAGAAAATAATTGAAAACTAATTATTTAAGTAAATACCAGAGAACGGATAAACAATAAAAATAAACATTAAACACAAATAAAAACAAAAACTAAATAAACAAACAAAAACGATTGTCGAAATTAAGCGCGGCAAAACGGATCACAGATCAAAGAAAAAGCGATGAAATCAAAGAACTATAATAGCAATCCTCGTCTGCAACTTGTTTCGCAGAGAGACGAGAATCTAAGGAGAATGGGCGAGACCAACTCATTTAAAAGCCGGAACCATATATCATGGGTCTGAGGCAAAATAAATTGTGATTGTTTTATTCTGGATTTGTTGGTCAAGATTATATCTCCGTGACTCTATATGGGATTAATAAGGGATAGAAAAAATGTATGAAAGAAAAGAAAGAAGAAGAAAGAGAGAAGAAGAAAGAAAAAGAAAGAAATAAGTAAAGAAAGACTATAAATAAATGATAAATAAATAAATAAATATAATAAAAGAAGAAAGAAGAAAGAAAGAAAGAAAAATAATGTACGGAAGAAAGAAGAAAGAAAGAAAGAAAGAGAAAAGAAAATAAGAAAATAAGTATAAAGACTAGAAAAGAAAAGAAAAGAAAGGAAGAAGAAAAAAAAAAAATAATATTAATGTACGGAAGAAGAAAGAAAGAAGAACAAGAAGAAAATATGTACGGAAGAAATCAAGAAGAAAGAAAGAAAGAAAAAGAAAAATAAAGAAAATAAGTAAAGAAAGACTAGAAAGAAAGAAAGAAAGAAAGAGAAAGAAAAGAAAATAATGTAACGGAAGAAAGAAAGAAAGAAAGAAAAAGAAAGACAGAAAATAAAGAAAATAAGTAAAAGAATAGACTAGAAAGAAAGAAAGAAAGAGAAGAAAGAAAGAAAGAAAACTATGTAACGAAAGAAAGAAAGAAAAAAGAAAGAAAGAAAGATAAAAGTAAAGAAAGAAAAGCAAGAAAGAAAGAAAGAAAGAAAAAAAGAAAAATAAAGAAAAATAGTAATTAAAGACTAGAAAAGCAGAAAAGAAGAAAGAAGAAAGAAAATAATGCATGAAGAAAGCAAGAAAGAAAGAAAAAGAAAGAAAAAGAAGAAAAATAAGTAAAGAAAGAATAAATAAATAAATAAATAAAGAAATAAAGAAAGAAAGAAGAAAGAAGAAAATAATGTACGGAAGAAAACAAAGAAAGAAAGAAAAAGAAAGAAATAAAGAAAATAAGTAAATAAAGACTATAGAAGAAGACAGAGAAAGAAAGAAAGAAAAATAATGTACGGAAGAAAGCAAGAAAGAAAGAAAGAAAGAAAAAGAAAAATAAAGAAAATAAGTAAATAAAGACTAGAAAAGAAAGAAAGAAAGAAAAGAAAGAAAGAAAAATAATGTACGGAAGAAAGAAAGAAAGAAAGAAGAAAGAAAAAAAGAAAAATAAAGAAATAAGTAAAGTAAATAAATAAATAAAGAAAGAAAAGAAAGAAAATATAATGTACGGAGAAAAAGAAAGAAAGAAAGAAAGAAAAAAGAAATAAAGAAAATAAGTAAAGAAAGACTAGAAGAAAGAAAGAAAAAAGAAAGAAAGAAAGAAAGAAGAAAAATAATGTACGGAAGAAAGAAGAAAGAAAAAAAGAAAGAAAATAAGAAAATAAGTAAAGAAAGACTAGAAAGAAAGAAAGAAAGAAAGAAAGAAAAATAATGTACGGAAGAAAGAAAGAAAAAGAAAGAAAGAAAAATAAATAAATAAGTAAAGAAAGACTAGAAGAAAGAAAGAAAGAAAAGAAAGAAGAAGAAGAAAGAAAAAAATAAGAGAAGAAAGAAAGAAAGAAAAATAATGTAAAGAAGAAGAAAGAAAGAAGAAAAAAAAGAAAAATAAAGAAATAAAAGAAAGACTAGAAAGAAAGAAAGAAAGAAAGAAAATAATGCATGAAAGAAAGCAAGAAAGAAAGAAGAAAAAGAAAAAAGAAAGAAAATAAGTAAGAAAGACTATAAATAAATAAATAAATAAATAAAATAAATAAAGAAAGAAAGAAAGAAAAATAATGTACGGAAGAAAACAAGAAAGAAAGAAAGAAAAAAATAAAGAAAATAAAGAAAATAAGTAAATAAAGAAAGAAAGAAAGAAAAAGAAGAAAGAAAATAATGTACGAAGAAAGAAAGAAAGAAAGAAAGAAAGAAAAAAATAAAAAAAAAAAATAAGTAAATAAAGACTAGAAGAAAGAAAGAAAGAAAGAAGAAAGAAAGAAAAAAAAATGTACGGAAGAAAGCAAGAAAGAAAGAAAAAAGAAAGAAAAAATGAAGAAAATAAGTAAAGAACGACTAGAAAGAAAGAAAAAAAGAAAAAAAGAAAGAAAGAAAGAAAAAAATAATGTACGGAAGAAAACAGAAGAAAGAAAAAAAGAAAAAATGAAGAAAATAAGTGAAGAAAAGAACTATAAATAAATAAAGAAAGAAAGAAAGAAAGGAAAATAATGTATGAAAGAAAGAAAGAAAAAAGAAAGAAAAAAGAAAGAAAATAAGTAAAGAAAGACTATAAATAAATAAATAAAGAAAGAAAGAAAGAAAGAAAGAAAGAAAAATAATGTACGGAAGAAAGCAAGAAAGAAAGAAAAAAGAAAGAAAAATGAAGAAAATAAGTAAAGAACGACTAGAAAGAAAGAAAGAAAGAAAGAAGAAAGAAAGAAAGAAAAATAATGTACGGAAGAAAGCAAGAAAGAAGAAAGAAAGAAAAAAGAAAAAGAAAAAAATAAGTAAAATAAGACTAGAAAAAGAAAGAAAGAAAGAAAGAAAGAAAGAAAGAAAAAAGAAAAAGAAAGAAAGAAAAATAATGTACGGAAGAAAACAAGAAAGAAAGAAAAAGAAAGGAAATGAAGAAAATAAGTAAAGAAAGACTATAAATAAAGAAAGAAAGAAAGAAAGAAAGAAAGAAAAATAATGTATGAAAGAAAGAAAGAAAAAAGAAAGAAAAAAGAAAGAAAAAAGAAAGAAAATAAGTAAAGAAAGACTATAAATAAATAAATAAATAAATAAAGAAAGAAAGAAGAAAGAAAGAAAGAAAGAAAAATAATGTACGGAAGAACGCAAGAAAGAAAGAAAGAAAGAAAAAAATAAGAATAAAAAAAATAAGTAAATAAAGACTAGAAAGAAAGAAAAAAAGAAAGAAAGAAAGAAAAATAATGTACGGAAGAAAACAAGAAAGAAAGAAAAAAGAAGAAAAATGAAGAAATAAGTAAGAACGAAAAAAAGAAAAAAAGAAAGAGAGAAAGAAAGAAATAATGTACGGAAGAAAACAAGAAAGAAAAAAAGAAAGAAAAATGAAGAAAATAAGTAAAGAAAGACTATAAAGAAAGAAAGAAAGAAAGAAAGAAAGAAAAATAATGTATGAAAGAAAGAAAGAAAAAAGAAAGAAAATAAGTAAAGAAAGACTACAAATAAATAAATAAAGAAATAAAGAAATAAAGAAAGAAAGAAAGAAAGAAAGAAAAATAATGTACGGAAGAAAGAAAGAAAGAAAGAAAAAAGAAAGAAAAATGAAGAAAATAAGTAAAGAACGACTGGATAGAAAGAAAGAAAGAAAGAAAAATAATGTATGAAATGTTTTATTCTGGATTTGTTGGTCAAGATTATATCTCCGTGACTCTATATGGGATTACTAAGTGATAGTCGCCTCACCACTAACAGAAGGGTGTTTATCGTTTTACATTGGAGTTATTAACGACGAATCCAGTCCAGAAATTCTATTATCTTTTCTTTGATGTCCAGGATAATATCGAAAGACTTATCTTTATTTGCGCTTAATTTAGTTCCTTGGTATGAAGTGTAAAATGGATTTGCTATTGTTCTCTCTTTATTTCCCCCCTCCCCTCCCCTCCCCCTTTTGTTATCGCTATAGACGGACACACGGACAATTCATCTCGCTTAGTTTCAACGTTTATATGTCTATTATTAATATAAAAGCGCGTGTAGTAAATATATGGATATTGAAGTCCTACAAATCTTGTGGTTTGTACGATGGGTTTGATGAAGGATGGCATCCGTTTTTTTTTGTTTTTTTTCGGTTTGCTGTTGTAACTCAATCATCAGACTTAACAGAGAAATAATAGCGGGAAACACAGCGAGTATTAAGAATAGGGAAAAAGGTTTATTAAACAAAGATACAAGGTGAACGGAGTAATTAACAATTGTTCGGTTGAATTTGTCGGGGGTCGTCGGGATGGACAAAAGTCGGTGTCAGCCAGAGAGCGAGGGACTCTATCCGCTTTTCACTAGTGATAGACCAAGGACTTTGTTTTGAGATCTGAGGTGGAGCGCCACACCTACCATCAGTTCCATACTTTACCGCACAGATCCCTGTGCTACTCATACGCTGAGTTGGCGAGGACCGGTGTCGAAAAGTCACTACAGACAGACTACACACAAACAATTCATCCCGCTTAATTTCAACGTGTAGGGGTTAAATAGGGGTAACAAGTTAGATATGGATAACATAACCCTATCAGGTTAGATAGGGATAACAGATTAGATAGGGATAATATACCCCCTCGGTTTAGATAGGGATAACAGGTTAAATAGCAATAATATAAACCTTTCAGGTTAGATAGGGATAACAGGTTAGAAAGGGATAATATAACCATTTTAGATTAGATATGGATAACAGGTTAGATAGGGAAAATATAACCCTTCAGTTTAGACAGGGATAACAGATTAGATTGCGATAATATAGCACTTTCAGATTAGATAGGGATAATAGAACCCTTTCAGGTTAAATAGGGATAACAAGTTAGATAGGGATAATATAAACCCTCGGTTTAGATAGGGATAAAAGTTAGATAGGGATAATATAACCCTATCAGGTTAGATAGGGATAACAGGTTAGATAGGATAATATAACCCTTTCAGGTTAGATAGGCATAAAAGGTTAGATAGGATAATATAACCCTTTCAGATACAGACAGTGCTCGCGGTCAAAGTTTAAAAAAAAATTAAATCTCAAATTTAAATGAAGGTGTGTTACAGCTGACCGGTTTATCAAATTTTATATACCCCTTAACATCATGTATATGATTGGCGTAAGAAAGAGACAGACAGACAGACAGACTGACAGACAGACTAGAGACAATGATGAGGGGATAATAAATTTGTTCTCACTTGTTTTCTCTTTTTTGTTTACGAACTCCAAGCATAACAACAACAATTGATATCTCCATCACCCACACTATCATCACCCACTGCCCGTCCTTCGGGCCGCGGCTCCGGTGCGCTTCGGCCACTGGATCGGGGTGTTGAATTAATAGCGTCGATCCCAGGGGGCTATCCCCACAGGCAATACCTGCCCCCTTGATTTAAAGGGGCAGGGCTTGGTTTATTGCACAGCGCCCGAGGCGCCCCCTTGAGTGTGAATGCCGACGGGATCGACGTAATTTTTGTTTTTTCCCACCCATGAGCTTCGGTTTGTTGACGGATGTAAATGAAAAACATGTCCTTTCTTAATCGAGATCAAAAAGTAACTTACTGTAAAATGGTCCCAATTTTAAAATAAAAAAACGGAACACCGTTGTCCATGATCTTCAATAATTCCATAAAAGATTATTTCTTTATAATAACTATTTCTTTTCTTCAGTTTTTAGTATCCTTTATTTGGATCTAGAACATTACTTTTTTATATTTTGCAATATGGAAAGAAGTATAAAATGTTATTTTTGTAACTCGAGTATAAGAGTTAACATAGAAATAATAGGAAGAAACACAATAAGTACTAAGAATAGGGAGAAAAGGTTTACGAAGCAAAGATACAAGGTGAACAGTGATTAACAATTGCTCGGTTGAATTAACAAGTCGTTTGAGATCTCGTTGTTTCTCTCTTCCGAGGTTTCATCAGACATTATTTATAGATAAAAAAAACGAATCCATTCTCATTATTTAGGTACTATGAGAATTTCATGGGAATTCTTCCAAGCTGTCACGGTATCACGGGATAATATAACCCGTTCAGTTTAGATAGGGATAACAGATTAGATAGGGATAATATACCCCCTCGGTTAAGATAGGGATAACAGATTAGATAGGAATAATATAACCTTTCAGGTTAGTTAGGGATAACAGATTAGATAGCGATAATAGAACCCTTTCAGGTTAAATACGGATAACAATTTAGATAGGGATAAATAACCCTATCAGGTTAGATTGGGATAAACAGATTAGATAGGGATAATATACCCCTCGACCTTAGATAGGGATAATCAGGTTAGATAGGGATAATATAACCCTTTCAGGTTAGATAGGGATAAAGGTTAGATAGGGATAATATACCCTTTCAGGTTGATAGGTTAGATAGGGATAAGATAACCCTTTCAGGTTAGATAGGGATAACAGGTTAGATGGCGATAATATAACCCTTTCAGGTTAGATAGTCTCTTCCGACTTTTCGTCAGACATTATTTACCATATGTTGTATATCATTGCAGCCGTGAAGGTAACCTCGTCGCCTCCTGTCATCAACCACCCTCGGAAGTTCATTGGGAACACTGTGCTAATCACCAACCCACCCGGACAGTTTCTTTGTGAACACTCGTCAACCCTCACCTCCCACACACCCAAGAAAATAAAAACGGGTCATATTTTTATATACACGCGTCTGTGGGTGTATTGAAGTCGGCTATATAACACATAGGGACAGAACGAAATATGTATCAGAATGATATGTGTCGCATAGGCCAACTTAAGTTGTAGTGGTAGTCGCCGATAGCAGTAATAATAGTCGTTAGTTCAGAAATAACACACGGAGGTTGGATTGTCACAGGGGATGTTTATTTCTTTGTCGCCGGATTCTTTTTCAGAGAGAGAGAGAGAGAGAGAGAGAGAAGAGAGAGAGAGGGGGGGGGTAAGGTCAAATTACTCTGTCGTAAATCATGTTCGCTACTACTATATCGAACCCATCGGGGGAACTGTGAAGGTCCCACCTGCTTCCCACGAGGCCTGGCCAAAAAGAGACCGATTTTCTTCTTCTTCCGTATCGTCCCGGCGTCACATCGGTTTCCGTTCAAAACCTCGAACTTCCGTTTTTATCTTTGAATCTATTTCCGGGGTCATTTCTCGGTCAATTACTGTTACCCCGTTGTGTGGTTTACTCTTCCAAATTTCAACCTTTGTTTGTTCTTATTTCTTCTTCCTCCCTATCTACTTTCAATCCCCAAATTCTCCGTAGACCATAATAATTACGTTACAATATTTTATGAAAAAACAGACGATTCCATTCTCCTTTTCTTTAATTAAAACTGGATCGGGTAATCTGGCCGCGATTATGTGATCTCTTTGTATCTCTGAAAAATTTCATTGGAGACTGAGGGACAACAAGTCTCCTCAGGTCTCCAGGACTCTTCTGAGTATTCTAGCCGATTGCAGCAGTGCAGTAGTCTGGATAGTCTCAATTCTTCCTCTGATTTTCTAGATCCTCCAGTCTTTTTTCCAAGTTTATTGGGACCGTTCCAAGTGCACCAACTACAATTGGTATCACTTTCACTCTCATATTCCACAGCTTTTTCAATTCTCAAGCAACGTCCAGGTATTTATCCCTATTTTCATTTTTCCTTCAGCTTCACCCTGTGATCTGCTGGAACCGCAAAGTGCACCAGTTGACGCGTTCTCTTTTTTTTCTTTTTTTTTTTTTGTCAATCAACACTAGGTCTGGTCTCTGGCTGGGATAGGGTGATCTGTCTTTATCTCAAATCTCCATTATTATTTATTATTATTATTAGCAAATATATGCACCCTCTGGGTGCTAGTATTTAGGCCTTGGTGTTATAAAATATCTTAAATTAGAAACACTAATGAAATTAAATACTACTGCAATAAAATTATTTGAAACCGAGGGGGTATAATCGAAGAAAAGAACAACTTTGAAACTAACTCTCCCAACATTTTACATCACTCCCGTCTTTCATTGTTAATTTTTCCTAATTTAAATATCTAGTTAAATGTGGTAGTAAATGGTTTTAAGATTTTTGCTCATATTCATTAAGATAAAACCAAACAATTAGAAATGAATAATACTAAGCCCATATTTATTTAAATCAAATTTTTAATATCAATATGCAAATTAGCCTTCCAGTTCACACTGTAAACTGCTATTTTATTGTATGTACAAATACAATTGCATGTTTTCAGTATGTATACCCGCCCCTCGGACCGCTGGACCGATTGAGTTATAATAATAGCGTCGATCCCAGGGGCCCATCTCCCCATGCAACACCTGCCCCCTCGATTTAAAGGGGCAGGATTGAGTTTATTGCCCAGTGCCTGAAGCGCCCCCTTGAGGGGTAATGCCGACGGGATACACGCAATTTTTCACCCGCCGTCCCATGAACTTCGGTTTGTGGGTGGATCCCACGTTAATAGGGCCTTTGTGTCTTACCCGGTACGAGTGGTGTACTGGGAAAATACAAACCCGTCCCTCGGGGAGTGGGTCCAGTGGCTTCGGCCCTGGATCTTTACAAGTTAATAGCGTCGATCCCAGGGGGCTTTCCCCCCAGGCAATACTGGACTTAAAGAGGCAGGGCTGGGTTTATTGCTCAGTGCCTGAGGCGCCCTCTTGAGGGGGAATGCCGAAGGGATCGACGCAATTTTTGTTCTTTCCCACCCATGAGCTTCGGCTTGTGGGTGGGCCAACGTTAAAACGAGGCCTTGTGCCCAGCCCATACAAGTGGGGTATGAGGCAAATACCTGCAAACCCGCCCCTCGGGTGGGGAATGCTATAATTAACGGCGTCGATCACAGGGGGGCCATCCCCAGGCAACACCTGCTCCCTTGATTTAAAGGGGCTAGGATGTGTTTATTGCCCAGCGCCTGAGCCCCTACCCCCCTTTGGGGAGGAATACCGTCGGGATCGACGCAATTTTTTCCACCTGCCACCCATGAGTATCGGCTTGTGGGTGGTCCCACATAAAAACGAAACCTTGTGTCCAACCCATACAAGGGGGTATGAGGTAAGTAATGTAGATGTGGGCAAAAACGATTTCATTAATAATTGAGGTTTAAATAAAAAAAATATCATGGAGAATGTGGTGTAAATAACTAAGGGAATTGTGCCTTGAGTAGTGATATAGTTTCGCTGACAGACAGACAAACACACAATCTCCATTATGATGAGATACGTTTGGTTTGGTTTGGTTTGGTTTGTTTTACGGCATATCAACCTCAGTGGGTCATTTAATGCCGATAAAGTTTTGAAATAAATCAATTCTTAATGGATAATACCTTTTTTATAAATTCATTTTTCTATTTAACCCATAGATGGGACCTTAATAGGTATTACCACTCCGGGTCTAGGTGGACCAGAGCAATGGTGATGAAGGGGTGCTCCACATTCCCCAAACCTCCAAAACTGGAACCTACCATCAGATAGAGTTTAACGTCATTCCCAGGACATGTAGACCCCCAGCCACCGCTTTCTAGCACCCATATGATAAAAAGGGTTGGGCTTGCCATAAGGGCAATAGGGTTGGGAAAAATCATAGGCGCTAGGGCTTGACGTGACCAGCCGATTGATTGGAGGGGCCTCTCCGACCGCCCGTCTAGCCCAAGATAGGGCCAAAGTGGAGTATTGCATGTCATGAATTGCTCATCCACCTGGGCTCTATCCTTAAGCATCACGGGTCGCCACCCACGGCCAACAGGTGGCCCCATTGGGGGAGTCTCACCCCTCTGCAGAGGTGCAGTCGGTGCATTCTAACGCCCCAGCCGACAGGGCGGGATAAGATACGTTGAGGACTTCCTGTTGTGTGTAGTTCTGTAAACTTTATAAGTAGAAAACTATTTTTGTGAGGCACATTATGTTACAAATCTCAGACCACAATGTATTTATTGGAAAGAGGAAGAATATCGGAAGATTTTCAAATCTCCGACTTATTAAAGATTCTAGCAGGCACCCAAATAACTTGACTCATGGGAACGACTAGAAACTGAATATAAATTGTATATCTTTAGCCGCTGGGAAGGACATACGCTTGCAGTAAGAGTAACGCAAGAAGAAAATTGAAAATTCACAGTGGTAATAATAATAATAATAATAATAATAATAATAATAATAATAATGAAAGTTCTTATAGTAATAGTAATAAATATAATATCACGGACAATATAATGTACAAGACGCGCATCTGAATGTAATGCGTCGTACATACAGGGTGTTTAAGAAAAATTCATATACTTTCGTAATCTAATAACTTGACCAATTCTCGTTAAAATAATCTCACATTTTAACAGCACGTGTAGAAACTACTCAGAATTCTACGTATGTTTTACATTTTCATTTTCGGATAGACAGACAGATAGATAGACAGACAGACAAATAGACAGATAAATATACTGACAGACAAATAGACAGATAAATAGACAGACAAACATATAGATAGATAGATAGATAGATAGATAGACAGACAGATAGATAGATAGATGGACAGATAGATAGACAGACAGACAAATAGACAGATAAATAGACAGACAGACCGACAGACAAACAGATAGATAGATAGATAGATAGATAGATAAATAGACAGATAGATAGACAGACAGACAGACAAATAGACAGACAGACAAACAGATAGATAGATAGATAGATAGACAGACAGACAGACAGATGGATAGATAGATAGACAGATAGATAGACAGACAGACAAATAGACAGATAAATATACAGACATACAAATAGACAGATAAATAGACAGACCGACAAACAGATAGATAGATAGATAGACAGACAAATAGACAGATAAATATACAGACAAATAAACAGATAGATAGATAGATAGATAGACAGATAGATAGATAGACAGATAGATAGACAGACAGACAAATAGACAGATAAATATACAGACAGACAAATAGACAGATAAATAGTCAGACAGCCAAACAGATAGATAGATAGATAGACAGACAGACAAATAGACAGATAAATAGACAGATAAATAGACAGACCGACAAACAGATAGATAGATAGATAGACAGACAGGTAGATAGATAGATAGATAGATAGATAGATAGAAAGACAGACAGACAGACAGAAAGATAGATTGACAGATAGAAAGATAGATTGACAGATATATATATATATGTATGAGAGTGAGTAAATAAACAATGTGTTTTTTTGATATGGCTTTAAGCCGACAATTTTTGGAGGATATATGCTTAACTGAAGTCATACCTAATTTTGAAAATTAATTAGTTAATAATTAATGAATTTAGGCGGGCATATATGTTCAAATGTATGGCTAAACAAATCGAGAAAATGTTTGGTCGAAATGTACATTCAGGGATTCATATTTTCTCGATTTGTTTAGCCTTACATTTGAACATATATGCCTGCCTAAAAAAAACATTAATTATTAACTAATTAATTTTCAAAATTAGGTATGACTTCAATTAAGCACATAACAATATATATATATATATATAGATATATATATATATATATATATTATATAAGAGAGAGAGAGAGAGAGAGATAGATAGATAGATAGATAGATGATAGATAGAATGAAGTGCTATTTATTGGAAAAGAAACCATAGAATTTTGAATTGTTTCTACACATGCTGTCGAAATTTGAGATCATTTGAACGAGTATTGGTCAAGTATTAGATTATGAAAATATCATTTTTCGTAAACAACCTGTATGTACAACCCATTACATTCGAGTTCGGGTTAGCTCAGTCGGTAGAGCGTTCAGCTAGAAACCACAAAGTTCCTAGTTTGATACCGGTCCTCGCCAAATCAGCGTATGTGTAGCAGAGGGATCTGTGCGGTAATGTAAGGAGCTGATGTGTGGCACTCCACCTCAGATTCAAAAACAATCTCCTTGGTCTAGCGCTAGTGAAAATGGGATAGACTCCCTCGCTGATTGGTTGATACCGACTTTAGGCCACGCCCGACGAGAAAAATTGGTCTAGTTATTAGATTGAATTATATGACTTTTTCTGAAATACTGTACATCTCAAATGATGTCATTAAAACACCTGTGATATCACAGAAACTACAACAGATACGTGTTCTGGGTCTGCCACAAATCATTTATACACAGTTTAAATATATACATTTACCAACCCCTCCGCACGACCAGGATGTGACACAAGGTCAATTTCTTAATCGGAGTTCAAGAGTTTCAATTCAGAGTTTTCCTTCTCCTAGACCGGTTACCTAACCAAGGTTAAAGAGCCCAGTCTGCCCTACTATTTATCCATATCTGGAAGGAGATTAGGATTCATACCTTTCCAAGGGTATTAGCTCGAAGGGAAATGCAATTATCACATCCATGATTTGAACTTGGGTCGACGAGTCCATTTCCCATCACTTTAACCATTACACCACGCGCTTCAATGCAAAACAATGTTTAGAAAACTGTCTTCTGGTTTGATATTTTTGAAGAGGTCTCTACATGTTGTTTAAGGCGTGTAAAATCTAATAACCCTCGATGGATAGGAAAAGGCTAAGAGAAAAAAAAAGAGACATAAATCACGGCTTGGACTCCGTTAGGCAGTTCAGTGTGTAAAACACTAACTGGCAACTCCTGCAGCCAAACCGTCGCCGAATGTATTTATTCACCATTCGTTCGTATCACGCCAGCGATGCAGAGAGGTTGGCCCTGTCACTTGGGCAACCCAGGGCCTCCACACACCTTGGCCAGGCTCTTTTTTTTATTAAGTTGTTTGCCCGGTAATATTTGGTGCGGTTTTGTCTGTGACTGTTTCAGTGTAGGAGTATGTGTTTAACAATGAGTTGTACCTTGGGACCTCCCCCTTTTTAAAATGTGAGAATGGGTGATGTCGGTGTGCCCAATACGCCTCATCACTTATTCCCACCTTTTAAAAAGGAGGGCGCCCCAGTATGTTCAATATACAAGATACAGCTCACTGTTAAACACGTCCTCCTAAACTGCATATCTCAGACAAGGAGACACTAAACCCTAGTCTAGATTAGTCAAGATTATTATAATTTTTTACATATTGAACTTTTTGGCAATAGTTCATAAAGTATACAAATCAAACATTGTAATAGTAAAAATATCACACTGTTATATATCCACTGGGCCCGCTAGTGAATGAATAAAACTGGTGTGTATCAGTCAGCTTTCGGCTACAAGGTAGTTGGCCAACATTCACTCATCTTTGTAGCGGTTTAGCAGTCGACTAGGTAGAGCCTATGCGACTAGAAACCACAAAGTTCCTAGTTCCGGCCCTCGCCAACTCAGTATATGAGTAGCACAGGGATCTGTGCGGTAAGGTAAGGAGCTGATGTCAGGTGTGTCGCTCCACCTCAGACGCAAAAAACAATTCCTTGATCTAGCGCTAGTGACCAGGGGATTGACTCCCGCGCTGATACCGACTTTAGGCCACCCCGACGACTTTACATTCGTTTAGGAATAAATGCTTTTGTCAAATAAATACTGAACGTTTTGAAGAAACATGTTATATTTTGACTGAAAGTTTTGCTATCAAACATGACTTGCATTTGAATGAGGTACACGATGACAGATCTGCTAAAAGTGTTGAATTATTTTTTTTTTTTAAATCCAAAAAAAGAGACAATAAATAATTTATAATTCTATCGATGCTGATATAAACATGGCCCATAAAATCTTCACAAATACCATCACTAATTCAAACGATATTATCAAAATAAAAAAATAAATAAAAAAAAAAAAAAAATTAAGAAAGAAAACGTTACTATTTCAATGCTGGCTGAATTGATTGATGTCTTAAGACTGCCCAATAAACGTGGGCAGAATTGCTTTTAAAACTTGCATCCAATCCATCCTTGCATTCTTCAGTGATGCTGACACGTGAAAAGGCGTTGAAGAGTTGCTCTTCTCTTTCGAGGTCTTCTAGAAAGGCGCTCTGAATAGCAAGTCTATAAACAAGCATGCGTGTCAAATACACGAATCCTTTTGATTGGCTGAAAGAGCGTGGTGCTTTTAAAAGCATTAAAGCAATATGCAAATCTTTCTAAGCATCGTAAGGCATGGAGGGACAAGAAAATTTAAGCAAATGGATTTGGCATGTGAGAACCGCTAATAAAATAGAACAGAATCTACCTGGGATATACCACAGCAGGACCTGTGGATATACCACAGTATGATAATTTAATTATTACTTTTCATATATTTAAGCAAATAGGTTCGGTATGTGAGAACCGCTAATAAAATAGATCAGAATCTATGGATATACTATAGCAGGACCTGTGGATATACCACAGTATAATAATTTAATTATTACTTTCATATATTTAAGCAAATAGATTCGGTATGTGAGAAACGCTAATAAAATAGACAGAATCTATGGATATACCACAGCAAAGACCTGTGGATATACCACAGTATGATAATTTAATTATTACGTTTGATATATTTAAGCAAATAGATCGTATGTGAGAACCGCTAATAAAATAGAACAGAATCTATGGATATACCACAGCAGGACCTGTGGATATACCACAGTATGATAATTTAATTATTACGTTTGATATATTTAGCAAATAGATTCAGCATGTGAGAACCGCTAATTAATAGAACAGAATCTATGGATATACCACAGCAGGACCTGTGGATATACCACAGTATGATGATTTAATTATTACGTTTGATATATTTAAGCAAATAGATTCGGCATGTGAGAACCGCTAATTAAGTAGAACAGAATCTATGGATATACCACAGCAGGACCTGTGGATATACCACAGTATGATAATTTAATTATTACGTTTGATATATTTACATAAGAGCTAGTGTGAAATACTTCAATATTTAAAAGATATAATAATCATGATGTATCTGTCTCTCACTTTTTCTTTCTTTCCTTATTTTCATCTTTTCATTATGTTTGATTGAAACAAATTAGCATTATCGCTTCCGTGCACTCACCCCACTTTCTGTCTTTCCCTTACACTCTTTCTTTCTTTCTTTCTTTCTTCTTTCTTATTATATATTTTCTGTGTAGTATATCCTTTTTCTTCTCATTCATTGTTTCTTTATAATAAAAACGGAATGGTCTATTGTTTAGTTGAGGTAACGACAGAAATAAGAATTCGGCGGATAAGCAACACTATATATTTAGGATTTATTACATTTTTGCATTTCATCTTGGACTATTTGGACGGTCTGATTTTTAACCAGAGGTTGTTGCAGGATGATAACGTTGGGTTTGATTTGGTTTGTTTTGTTTTACGGCATATCAACCTCAGTGTGTTATTTAATGCCAATAAACTTTTGAAATAAATCAATTCTTAATGGATAATACAATTTTTTAATAAATACATTTTTCTATTTAACCCATAGATGGAACCCTAACAGGTACTACCACTCCGGCTCAGAGTGGACCAGGGAGCAATGGTGATGAAGGGGTGCTCCACATTCCCCAAACCTCCAAAACTGGAACCTCACCATCAGATAGAGTTTAACGTCATACCCAAGACATGTAGACCCGCAGCCGCTGCCTTCTAGCACCCATATGATAAAAAGGGGTTGGGGCTTTCCATAAGGGCAATAGAGTTGGGAAAATCATATAGATCCTAGGGCTTGACGTGAACAGCCGATTGAACGGAGGGGGCCTCTCCGACCGCCCGTCTAGCCCAAGATAGGGCCAAAGTGTATTGCATGTCATGAACTGCTCATCCACCTGGGCTCTATCCTTAAGCATCACGGTTCGCCACCCACGGCCAACAGGTGGCCCCATTGGGGGAGTCTTACCCCTCTGCAGAGGTGCAGTCGGTACATTCTAACGCCCCAGGCGACAGGGCGGAATTAATTTTGTATCTTGATGCGGTTAAGGTTGCTTGCTTGCTTTTTACAGCAACCCTTGGATTATTTCATGCCAAAGACGTTCATTATTGTTGAGTATTCAAAATTTTATTCCGATGAAGTTTGTTTTTTTATTCATTATATATATATATATATATATATATATATATATATATATATAATGAGTCATCCACATGATGCTTACGTAGAGTTACTAAGCACTGTAGTCAAGCCCTGGATAACAAGGGTAGCCAATGGTAGGCCATATGTATGGCAGCAGGATTCGACTCCCTGCCACACATCTGGGAAAAGTCAAAAATAGTTATCGGCGAATTTTTACAACTACACCAGTCCCAATGTTTAGCCTCCGAACTCCCAAGATCTTAACCCCATGTATTATTATGTATGTGGCGCTGTTGAGAAAGACACCAATCGCCGTGCCAGTACTACAAAAGTCCAGTTAATCGACAGAATTGAGGTAGTTTTTGAGAGCCTTCCCAGGGAAACTGTAACATTAGCCTGGATCAGGTACCGGAGAAGGATTGAGGCTGTGATCGACGTTACTGGCGGTTATTTTGAGTGAAACTTGTTGACAGTAGTGTAATTTCCGTGCCCGCTGAATTTATTTACAATGCATTAAATTTTGTAGTTAGCAAGAACAGTTTTCCTTATGAAACTATCAAATTTCTCCTGAACACACACACACACACACACACACACACACACACACACACACATATATATATATATATATATATAGAGAGAGAGAGAGAGAGAGATTGATAGATAGATAGAAAGCGCGTGATGTAATGGTTAAAGTCATTTATAATGGACTCGTCGACCCGAGTTCAAATCCTGGATGTGGTAATTGCATTTCACTCTACGCTAATACCCTTGGGAAAGGTATGAATCCTACTCTCCCTCCAGCTATGGATAAATAGTAGGGCAGATTGTGTCACATTCTGCTCGTGCGGAGGGGTTGGTAAATAAATAAATATATATATATTTTTTTTTATATATCTTTTATCTCATATGTCTCTATATTTTTATATATCTCATATATTCTTATACCTTACACACACACACACACACACACACACACACACACATACACACACACAGATATATATATATATATTATATATATATATATATATATATATATATATTTCTATAAAAAAATATATACATCTTAATACGGATTGAAATTTCAAGGCAGATAACATAAGATAGGGTAGACTGGGCTCTTTAACTTTGGTTAGGTAACCGGTCTAGAAGGAAAACTGAATTCAAACCTGTTGAACTCCGCTTAAGAAATTGACCTTGTGTCACATCCTGCTCGTGCGGAGGGTTGGTCAATATATATATATATATATATATATATATATATATAGGATATTTTCATATATCTTATATCTTATATATCTTATATATTTTATACTCTTATATATATATATATATATATATATATTTTCTATAAAAAAAACATATACATATTAATACGGATTGAAATTTCAAGGAAGATAACATCGTCTCCAGTCCATAGAGAAAGCAATGAAGCACAAACCGAATTCGTCTCTATTACTTTCCGGGTATGCAATGCGTCTGGCCAAGCCCTGAGGATATTTTATTGTATCTACTTCATTCAACCAGATATAATTATCATAACAGGATAACATTTTGCACCATAAATCAGCAAGGAAGAAGACAACGCCGCAGAGGCCGTGGGGTCCTCGGTACAAGTTGAAATTTCTCTCGGGAAAATTCGAAAATCATCAATTTCGTCCAATGACAGCAGATTCGACCAACTTACGAACCGGTGGTTGGCGGTTGGTTCAGGATGGCTGGTCGGGTGTTGTTCGTTGGAAGCAAAGAGGCCGCTGGTGGGTAGGAGTGGAAGAGAAATGTGAATTTTAACGGGTAGAAGTCAAAGAGAGTTTAAGTGACTAGTCTGCAATGAATGTAATGCGTAAGTTGACTTGCAGAGAACTTCTCGAAGTTGCCATTATTCTGGTTACTGTTTAAGTTTACTTTGCAGAGACTTTTAAAACTAAACAGCTTCTTGATATGGTGGGATTTTATGTGTATCTAACCACTCACTCCGCCACGGACAGGGTATTGCTAAATAAGGGATACGTATAGTATAGCCCATCATTTTTATCAAGAGTAATTTAAAATAACAGTAAGTAAGTAGTCGGCGAAGTCGCCTATAGTCAGTATCAACAAAAAACAGTGAGAGTCTAACCCCTTTTTACTAGCGCTAGATGCTGGATGCTGCAGAGAGGAACTCCTGGGGATGATGAACGACAGGGACGGTGAGCGAGAGATTGTCATGGATATCGAGCTGCTAGCGCAATATGATGATGACGACGATGCTGGTGTTGATGATGATGATCCGTAAAATCTAACCAACCAATCTACCACCTCCCATGGCGATGAACGATAGGGAGGGTTAGTGAGAGATTGTCATGGATATCCGTGCTGCTAGCGCGACACGATGATGAAGATGATGATGATGATATGCCGTAAAATCTAACCAACCAGTCTACCACCTCCAGGGGGCGATGAACGATAGGGAGGGTTAGTGAGAGATTGTCATGGATATCCGTGCTGCTTTCGCGACACGACGACGACGATGATGATGATGATGATAATGATGATGATATGCCGTAAAATCTAACCAACCAATCTACCACCTCCCAGGGGTGTGTCCGATAGGGATGGTTTGCGAGAGATTGTCATGGATATCCGTGCTGCTAGCGCGACACGACGACGACGACGACGACGACGATGATGATGATGATGTTGATATGCCGTAAAATCTAACCAACCAATCTACCACCTCTGCTATCGATGAACGATAGGGAAGGTTTGCGAGAGATTGTCATGGATATCCGTGCTGTTAGCACGACATGACGACGACGACGACGACGATATGCGCTAGCCGGGGGCGTTAGCGATTGTCATGTATATCCGTGCTGCTGGCGCGACACGACGATGATGATGATGAGGATGATGATGATGATATGCCGTAAATCTACCAACCAATCTATCACCTCCCAGGGGCGATGAATGATAGGGTGGGTTAGCAAGAGATTGCCATGGATATCCGTGCTCCTAGCGCGACACGACGACGATGATGATGATCCGTAAATACTAACCAACCAAGCCCCCCTTCCTTTAAAAAACGACGAGTAGGACGATGAACAAATGGGGTAATTCTCACTTTCTAATTTCCCGTCAGCCTTTTTCGTCCAAACAACCGTAAAATATTTATATTTAAAAAAAATGTAGTCGTTTTTAATCGTGCGTGACGAGAGTTTCTCACTGTTTTGTATTTATCCGATGCTGAAAAAAAAAAAAAAAAAAAAGAAAAAAAAAAGCATTTCAAATAATGTTCTTTCATCAGAGTGAATAGAAATGCCACTGTTGATTTCCATACCCATAAAAATTAATGGCACGGCAGAAAAAATATTTAATGAATTTTTGCGGTAAAATTGAAAAAAAAAAAAAAAAAAAAAAAAGAAATTTTTCAGTCAGAGAAAATAAACATATTTCTCCATTAAGACGTTTGCGAGATTGAATAGAAATTTAATCAACGGCATAAAATTGGCTTTTTTGGACTATTAAATACATTCTTTATTGTATGCGGCGCATAGCGTAACGAGTATCGTTGCAGAAAATGGACTCCACTATCTGAGTACAAAGTGTTTGTTAGGTCATTTTGTTATATAACATGTACTGTGGCCCACACTTAAATTTATATACTCTGCGTGGATTAAAACCAGTCCAATCAACACGTTGTAATACGTGGTTTGTTAACTATTTAATCACCGGTCTTGAAAGCCGTTCATTTGCACGTATTCGACATGGACGAACGGATCAGCAATCAAGGACTCTGCTTAATACAAAAATACTCACTAAAGAACAACCAAAGGATTCTGCCTAACACCGAAAACAACCAAGGATTATTCGCTAAGGAGCATCGAGGAAGAACCAAGGACTCTGCTTATCACTAAGGAAAAAACCAAGGATTCTTTCCTAAGAAACACTAGGGATCTCCACTGTAAAGTGGTCTCACTTGTAGACTATAAATAGCCACGAAAATCGTAAGATTGTTGAAGAACGATACTAAGTCGAATAAATTGTTTCTTCGTACTGTAACATAATCGAGTCGGGACCCATAAGTGTAACACTAAATTAACACAGAAAAGTTTTTAGCAATTAATGTGTGTTAGATGAGAATTAAAAAGTTTAAGGATGAATCATCATAGATGTGCCGAAGTGGTTGAAAGGATGACTGAGAGGTGAGAGGCTGGCCTTGCAATTGGAATGCGTCGAGAGTGAGGCATGGAGCTTTTGCTCTCGGCTGTTTTGGCTTGGAGAAAATCAAAATTCATGCAAAAAAGATGTGGTATCTTTTCGCCACATCTACCATCAGCTCCTTGCTTTACTGCACAAATCCCTGTGCCACTCATATGCCGGTTTAGCTCAGTCGGTAGAGCGTTCGGCTAGGAATCCCAAGGTTATTAGTTCGATACTGAGCCTCGCCAACTCAGCGTATGAGTAGCACAGGGATCTGTGCGGTAAAGGGAGGAGCTGATAGTAAGTGTAGCGCTCTACCCGAGACGCTGAAATAATCTCCTTGATCTAGTGCTAGTGAAAAGAGGATAGACTCCCTCGTTGTCTGGCTGATACCGACATTAGGCCGCCCCGACGATGACAAGGACGACTCATATGCTGAGTTGGAGATTGAGCTAAACCAACCCTCCCAAAATCCTGGACGAGACTGCTTCTGTTTCCTCAGCATTTTTCTGAGACATTCCAGGTAAAACAAAAAAATATCTGCCGCTACACAATCTTCCTGCTCAAATTTGACCCAGTATTGAAACAGGTTAGTCATTAGTAAATCAAATTGACGATCTGGTTTAGAATTTAAAGAGAGAGAGAGAAAAAAGAAGTTATTTCAAATCCTAATTAAAATAACTGTGACGTTTTTGTTCGATCCAAACATTGCTAGTTTTTTTTTTTTAATTAGAAAAAGCAAACAACTGCAATGAATTGTTTCTGCCCTCCGAGAATCTTACAATTTCATTATCTTTCATCACGAATCATTTAAACGATTACATTTTTTTTCTAAACTAAAAGACTAAACTAATTAATTGAATATCTTCAGTCTCAAATGTCTCATAACCCACTTAGTTCTCTCCTCACTAGGCATAGTGTCATAACATCCATCTAAATGTCGAGCGAAACGTTGTTGACCCGGTGGAATTTCAATTCAAAGAAGGACTACCATCATTATGATTACAAGCAAAATAAAAATACTCTCACCGGGCGATATAAAAATAATTTTTTGAAATGTTATATACTGTATCAATTGACAGCGCTGGTGTGTAGTACACTGGATTAAAAACCAACGCAGGTATACAAAAGAAAGCTGGACTTTATTTTCTTTCCTCGGTCGGCGTGGATGACAGGAGGCGTGAGACGTGATAGCGCCGGCTTGAATGAGTAGTGAAATGAACCGTAGTTATAACGAGTCTCTTCTTCGGAGAGTCGACGGGAGTGACTGAACTTAGCGGCTACCAAATCTCAACTGCTGAACTCTCGGTCTAACCGTCACCTTTTTCAATTTTTACCCAGTATGCTCTGGTCTATTCAAATTACACCAGAACTGTACGGCGTGACCTGCAATCCTAGATTTGTCACCAGTCAATAGGAAGTCCTTTGTCATCCTGCTATTGTTGTTTTTTCCGGACAGTTTTTTTGACCCGGTCAGTAAGCCTCAGATCTTTATCACTCTTCCTCTTTCTTCTATCCAGACTTCTGTCTGGAACATCCTTTCTTTCTCAACTCCTTTGTCTTTTTGAATTTCTTTTCGCGCCAAAAGAATTGAAACAATAGTTAATCTGCAACAGAAAGATATTGCCTGAGGAGATGAGAGCTGAAAATTCAATATCATAGAGTGTGTACCCTAAGTATGTAAAATCGTCAAATTTATTAAAGGAGTGAAAAAAAAGAAAGAAAGAAAGAAAGACAATTTGAAATGGAAACAGTTCCGATAACTTTACATATTATATTTGAATAAAACAATCTATATATAAATATATAACGCTGGGCATCTATTTATTGAAACAATGAGGATTGTCTAGCGTTGCATGCTCACATTTTGAGTATATTTATTCTATGTTATGACGTTGGATTATGTGTTGGGAAATATGACGTAAGCAGTGACGCAGTTTTTGTTACAGACAAAAACCGGAAGCGAATCTCCATTATTAATAGATTTTATTTTTTACTTTCTTGTCAACACTTGCTAGTAACTATTAAAAAAACATTCATCATTGAAATAAAAACGGATCACCTTATCCCAGCAAGAAGACCAGACCTAGTGTTGATTAACAAAAAAGAAAGAACTTGTCAACTGGTGGATTTTGCAGTGCCAGCAGATCACAGGGTGAAGCAAAAGGAAAATGAAAAAATGGACAAATACCTGGACCTTGCCAGAGAACTGAAAAGTTATGGAATATGAAAGTCAAAGTGATACCAATTGTAGTTGGTGCACTTTGAACGGTCCAAAAAAGATTGGAAAAAAGTGTGCAAAATTTGGAAATCAGAGGGAGAAATCGAAACCATCCAGACACTGCACTGCTGCAATCTGCCAGAATACTCAGAAGAGTCCTGGAGACCTGAGCAGACTTGTAGCCACTCAGACTCCAGTGAAAGGCCATCAGCTAACGCTGATTTGAAAAACTTAAAAGAAGTGAATAATAATAATAATAATAATAATAATAATAATAATAATAATAATATAATAATAAAGGGAAAATTAATGGTCTACCATGGTTTCAATCAAATTGAAATGATTTCATTAGGACTCTACCCTACGTTTAACTAAGTCGATGTAATTCCTTCGTTAAATTAAAGATATTTTTCGGATTTACATTTCAGGGTTTTTCCAATTTTATCATCTCACGGCACAGTGAACTGGGCAATAAATTGATCGAGGTATACCATCAGTATATAAACATATAATCATTTTATCATTTAAATTTTAAAAGAAAAGGAATAGTGAGATTCTCCTACAAGTGTAAAAGAAAACAAATAATATTAAATTAAAACAAAAAAAAAATTAAATTAATAGAATAAAAATATAAGAGGATGATCAACCGTCTTCAACACTCACGGCACACCCATGGAAGACATTTTTTGTTTTCTTTTACACTTGCAGGACATTTTCACTATTCCTTTTCTTTTAAAATGTAAATGATAAAATAATTATATGTTTATATACTGATGGTATATCTTGATCAATTTATTGCCCAGCTCACTGTGCCGTGAGATGATAAAGATGGAAAAACTCTGAAATATAAATCCGAAAAAATATCTTTAATTTAACTGAGGAATTACATCGACTTAGTTAAACGTAGGGTAGGGCCCTTGACGGTACACTAGTGAGCCGTGGCACACCGGTTGAAAAACTATGGCTTATCTAAACCATAGTTTTTCTAGTAGAGTAGTCTAGTAGAGATTGATATATTTCCTGATGAATCTGTGTCTCTAAAAAGATAAAGCCTGATGAATGAACCATTTACGTTTATAGGAAGTCACGTCTGGCTGCAGGGGAAAGAAAAGTAGTAACATATCCTGCCTGTCTCTAATTTACTCACTTCTAAAAGATTCGACCCCCAGGCAACAGATTTCGTCGAGTGACTTATATTAGCTTCGGTAACTTGGTCAGTGTTATACTATGGAATTTTAAATACCGTATTTGACGGCATATATATATTTACCAACAGACGACTATGCCCCGTTCAATAAAACCGGAGTTATAAAACTACCTCTTGCCTTTGTCGCTTTCCTTTTCGTTCCTTTTTGTTCCTTAAATTCCATTTCAGCTTACCAGCCCACAAGAAGAAAGAACCAACTTTTATTTGGGACAAGATACAAGACGAACGAACCAAAAACTCATTCCCATAAATCCCAATATATATATTGACCGATCCCTCCGCACGAGCAGGATGCGACACAAGGTCAATTTCTTAAGCGGAGTTGTACAGGTTTGAATTCAGAGTTTTCCTTCTCCTTGACTGGTTACCTAGCCAAGGTCATAGGGCCCAGTCTGCCCTGCTATTTGCCCATAGCTGGAGGGAGAATTGGATTCATACCTTTCCCAAGGGTATTAGGGCTATGTGAAATTCAAACAGCTATTTGACGGCATATAAGACGCACGGGCATATAAGGCAGGTCAGATTCAGGAAAAAAGTTTTTAGAGTATTTGAGCATATATTGTTGAAAACAGTCTAGCTGTGCATTACACAAGCAGAAACATAGCTGTATAAAAGCAAATTTGGCAGTAAAATAAGGATGCATAGAGTTTAGGTTAGGTAAAAGTACTGGACGTAAGCTGGGTTAGTGAGCATCATAGAGAAGATTTGTCTAGGCATACGGGAGATCTCAAACTTCACCTACGATGTATAAGACGCAGGGCAATTTTTGGAGCCAAAATTTTGGAAAAAAAGTGCGCCCTACATGCCGTCAAATACGGTAGCTATATTTTATATATACTTCTCTGATTTGGAATAGTTTTATTGCCCTTTCTGTCTTTTAATTAGATTGTATGTATAAAATTAATAATAATAAATCTCAAACTTCACTTACGATGAATAAGACACAGGGCAATTTTTTAACCAAAATTTTGGAAAAAAGTGCGTCCTATATGCCGTCAAATACGGTAATTAAAACAATTTAAAACCATTTGTTATTTATTATTTTTCTGTTTCCAGACTGCTGTTCTCATTTTGATTGTGGTATGTAAAAACACGTTTCCGCCGCTGTATCCTTCGGCCTTCTTCGGATGTTACGAGCATGCCATTGACTCAACCTGGGAAATCTTTTGGGTAGTTTAATTGTTGACAAAACAAGGCGTCGAAGAACTTTTGAAGATCTCTTTCAAAAAATGTCATCATTGTTTTTGCCTGCCTATCATTGTAACATGTGTCACGAGAAGCGTCATGGTCATTAAAGAATAAAAAAAAAATTAAAAAATGAAGATGAAGGCAATATTCCGAAAAATCTAAAAAAAAAATTCAGACATTTATTTGTCTGAATGTTTGATATTTTGTATTTCTTCTTTTTTTAAATAGATTTTTCGGACACATGACGCAATAGATAGTTAATACAGTTCTAAAAGCCAATCATCTGTAGATTGCAGGTTCGATCCTTGATATAACTTAACTCTTATACCCGGTCATGGTTGACGGTATCAGAACAATCTACCCAAATGGGTTGAATAAAGGGTTCGGTTCGAAGTTCCGAGAAGGCTCCCGATTTCAATATCAAGGCTCCCGATTACGACAGGAAGGCTCTTGAATATAGCAAGAAGGTTCCCGAGTTCGACAGGAAACACCCGAAGAAGGCCGAAGAGCACATCAGTCGAAACGTTGTCTATATTTATATGTTTATATAATAAAAATAAAGATAACATTCTGTGAAGTACAAATAATACAAATTATCAAACCACATGTAAACAAATTCAGACAAATTATACTATGGATTTTTAAGGTATTAAAATTATGTTACAATTCGTGAGAGGTCATGAATGATGAACAGACCTGTAGCTAAAAATTCAAATTAAGTGCCGTTAACTTTTGTATCAGGTAGTCTATAGAAAATTACCGGTGACGGTTATGGCCTTTTGATCCCTTGAAAACGCGCAATGACAGACACGGGAGAATAGTTTAGCTAGATGCGACCTAGCTTTTGAAGGAGAGAGATCGTCTCTCCCGGGGTCCAATCTCATTTCCTACGGTGGAATCAATCAATATGGGCTAGAAGAATATAAAGCTTGATCAAGCAAACTCAGGTCTTGTTGTGTTTATTAAATTAAGACAATTACCAGCTTAAAGAGGTAAGAAGAAGAATTAGCAAGAAGGAAAGTCAAGAAGAAGAAGAAGAAGAAGAAGAAGAAGAAGAAGAAGAAGAAGAAGAAGTAAACAGAGTAATGAATCAAGTAAGATCATCCCCTCTCTTATCTAAGTCTTTATCTCTCTCTGTCTTTCTCTATATATATATTATATACCCGATGTTATAAGGGTATATAATACGCTATAGAACAATATGAAATCTTTTATTATTTGTAATTCAAGTTCCATAAAAAGGCGAAATATTTATATTTATGGAACTAGAATGCTTTGAAAGAAGTAAAAGATTGGTCGTGTTCTCTACACTCTTAACTTGGAGGACACAACCAAACTTTAAAGTAGGAAGAGTAGAAGACACCACTAATGTTCTATTACTTGAAAAAGAAATAAAGGATTGATAGTGTCCTTTCCCACTCTCCACTTGGATGACACGACCAATCTTTGAAATAGGGAGCTAGAAGATACCACTAATGTTCTATTATTGGAAAATAAATAAAAGATTGATCGTGTCCTCTACACTCTCCCTTTGGAAGACACGACCAATCTTTTATTTATTTTCCAGTATTAGAAAATTGTTCGTGTCTTCTGCATTCTCCACTTCGAAGACACGACCAACCTTCCAAGTGAACAATGTAGAAGACCAAACCAATATTTTATTATTATTGCTGGAAACGAAGACAATACGAAAGAAATGAATTATTACTCCTAACAACAAGTAAATCTGAAAATTTATTTGAAAATTTAATTGGTAAATGTCCCAAATATAATTCCGTTTCTTTTTTTCCAAATTTTCATCTGGGTATTAGATACAGTATCATTTTTACATTACGAAAGTGAGTCACAAAAGTAATGTCATTTTGTTTAGAACAGGTATAATTACCAACAGAGGAACATGTATCAGACATCAAAATGAAACTGGTCTTCTGTGGATCACATCCCTACTTCTCAATGTTTATCTCAATAGCAATGGTCCACCTTCGAATGAGAGCATGTATTCCTGCCCCGTAAAATTCTATTAACTGTTTTTTTTTAAACCACTTCTTCATTAGAGATTTCACTCCCTTGTCACTGGAATAATGGTTGCTTCTCAAACCCTCTATCTTATGATACCCTGAAGGTGCTAAATATGGCGAGTATGGAGGATGAGGTAAAGTTGTCCACCCGAATCTCCCTTGTCCTGATGCTTGTGTGTGGTTGGGTATTGTCATGCAGAAGGAGGACATTGTCGGTTAGCAAGTTGGGTCTTACTCGTCGGATTCTTGCTCTGAGCCTCATTAGGGTCACAATGTGGGCCTTAGTTTTATAAAAAAAAAAATCTTCACATGAAATAAAGAAAATGGCATTACTTTTTGACCCCTCTTCCAGTTTTATTATTTTTCACCGTAATCAATACAAGTGCATGTTTTAACACGAACATATGATAAAATGTGTTCTTAATAACAATTAAGTTCAATTCAAATAATGCGCAAGCACAATTAAGAACACATTTTATGATATTTCCATGTTAAAACATAAATTTATTCGAACAAATTTGTATTTTCAGTGTAGATTTATGGTGAAATGAAAATGGCCGACCAAAATATATTGCTTCTCAAAGGGAAATAAACAAGGGGAGGTTACTCTTATTTATGTAGCTAATGTTTAGATTACCGCAATTCCTAGGGAATGCTCTACTGACTGTGCTAAATCAGCTCCTAATCATCATCATCATCATGTCGCGCATACAGCACGGGTATCCATGACAATCTTTCGCCAACCCTCCCTATCATTCATTGCGCCTGGAAGCTCCTCTGCGGAACAGCCAGCATCTTCACATAGCTGGTCAATGTAGGTCCTTGCTGGGCGCCCCACACTTGCATGTCCATGTGTTGGCTTCCACAGGAGAACGTCGCTTATGAGTTCATCCTTACTTCTCCAGCAGTGTCCTGCGTGCCTTGTCCGTCTCACTCGGATAGTTTGTGAGATGGGGGCAGGTGACCGTAAAGCTGTTTCCTTGTGGGATGCTGTTTCCATGGCTTGTTCAACACTGCTCGCAGCATCCCTTGTGCAGCATCCATCTAGCTTATTCTCAAGACGTTTAGTTAGGGTCCAGGTGGTGCAGCCATATAGCAACACCGACACAACCACAGCCTGGAAGAACTGTCGCTTTAGCTTGTTAGGGAGATCGGACCTCCATATGACTGATAATCTATTTGTGGCCGACCATGCCTTTGCTATCCGCGTATTAACATCGCTCTCTGTGGAGGAGATATTACTTCCCAGGTAAGTGAATTGTTCCACTGGCTTAAGAGGCTTTTTCTTTAATGAGAAAGAAAATACTCCATTTCGAAATTTACTTACGGAAATCACACAGGTTCTCCTCCTTTCTTTTTTATTTGTATGAAATTTCTCATAAGATATTTTATCTTTCTTTTCCTCATTTCTGAAGTGTGTGTGTTTTTTTAAGTATTTCTTTAGAAGTATTTCTTCTTTATTTCATAGATCTATTACGGACATCTTTTTTTTTTAAGTCATCAATAAAGCAATCAGTGTCGGCTAATTGCAAACGGAAAAGATTTACACCGGTACCAATCGATAACGATAGTAATTGTAAGATCAATACCTGATTGCAAAAATGTTGATTGCAAAGAAGTGGGCAAAATTGAACACACACAAAAAAAATTGCTTCGTAGAGTCACTTTTTAAATGCACGTAATGATTTAAACTCATCATCAAAAATTGGACTAGTTTCAAATTTAACAAAGACAATAGGTACAAATAGAAATACAAAAATAGATACTGCTACTAACAGTTTCACGTGTTGCAAGACTGCTTTTTCTAAAGAGTCGGACAAGTCGCACAAATAATAATAATAATAATAATAATAATAATAATAATAATAATGATCCCGTGGATTTTGTCGTCCCAGCCAACCGCCGAGTAAAAATGCAAGAAAGCGAAAATATTGACAAATATTTAGACCTTGCCAGAGAACTGAGAAAATTGTGGAATATGAAGGTGAAGGTCGTACCAATTGTAATTGGTGCCCTTGGAACGATCCCCAATGCTCTGGAAAAGAATTTGGATGAACTGGAAATCAGAAGAACCGAGACTATCCAAACTAAGCACTGTTGGGATCGGCTAGAATACCCAGAAGAGTCCTGGAGACCTGAGGAGATTGTTGTCACTCAGCCTCCAGTGGACCATTAGCGACGGCAGGTGTAAAAAAAACTACTAATAATAATAATCTATTAATAATGGAAATTCGCTTCCGGTTTTTGTCTGTAACAAAAACTACATCACTGCTTAGGCCACTATACCCGAAATCGTCATAACATAGAATAAACACACTCAAAATTTGAGCATGCAACATTAGACAGTCCTCATTGTTTTTTAAAACAAGTTTTAATAGATACATCCCCAGTATCATATGTTTATATATGGTTCGTTTTATTTTAATAGATATTCAAAGTTAATAGAACTTAGTTTCGATTTCAAATTGTTTTTTTTTACTCCTTTAATAATTTTGATGATTTCATGATTTATGGTTCAAACTCTCCGACATTTAATTTTTAACTTCCGAGATGGAAGCAATATCTTTCAAAAATTATTTATACATCGCCCGGAGGGTGTTTTTTTATTTTGCTAATATAATAATATTAATAATAATAATAATAATAATAATAAAAAATAAATCTATATTAGTTTGAGTATATACATTTAAGCATATGTATATATTTAACTGTGACCCTTGTGTTCATGCCTTTCTTCTCGGCATTTATCAGGCAGAGTGGAGACAGTCTGTGAGAAATCGAAAAAGATTGAAAAAATATGGTAATTTTTTTATGTTAGGATGTTGAATATCAGTGTGCATAGGCCTGTGGGTCTGTTCATATGTACATATGTGTATGTGATTATAGCTCTTCCCTTGATGTAATGTCTACACACACACGTAGGTACACTTCCTCTTATATATATATATATATATATATATATATATATATATATATATATATATATATAGGGTCATCCACAGACACGTGTTTCGACTTATCAAGTCTCTTCAGTGTGGCTAGAAATTTTGTAAGCTACCTACAGCCGGAAATGAAATCCGATCGGCACCTTAACCATTAGGCTGTCTTCACTTACAGAATGGGAAGGGGATTTTAACTGTTTTAATACACACATCGCTTTGTGTGTAAAGGCCGTCACAGAGTGCTCCATTCCTTATATAGAAGAGCGTTGCGTTTCACGCCTCTTCAATATGGCTAGACACAACAACTATCCTTGGCTAGGGTCGAACTTAGACTGACTGATATTTTATCCCGTTGGCCTTCTTTTTCTCATGAGATTCTTTATTTCGCCCTAGTCACAACAGCCGAGAGCCCGTCTTGCTCTTACAACTCATAATTCCAAACTCAATTCAACATTCTCGCCTCTCACTCCTCCTCTCTGCCACTTCGCCACGTCTCATCGCTCGTACAATAAAACAAAGCTATGTGGCAATGATGATTCATCCTTAAACTTCTCCATTCTCATCTAACACGTAATCCTTGCTAATATAAAAAAAACAACCTTTCCGTGCTAATTTACCTATCACGTTACGCTCATAGCGCCACCACACTCACATTTTGTTACAATACCAGTTGCTGGTGGCAACATTACAATAACAGAGCATATGCACAGTCTTCCAAAAGTGGGTGAAATTATCATCTTATTTAGTGTTAGCGGCTTCTGTCGTCTCCACGGATTCGCAGACGACAACTCTGAACTCGTTCCATTTGCCGTTTACCGCGGCTGAACTAAGTAATTGGATTAATCTTCGAATCAGTTGCACGCAACTGTTCCAATCATTCGTTTTGTAAATTTTGTTAAATGTGTCGCAATTGTTGTCCAGCGGATGAGGAATGTAATTTTCGACTACATTAACCTAGCAACAGAGGGTGCTATCTTCATGGTATTTTCCTCGTAACCCAATTGAACGGGTAGGTACAAGGCCGTATTAACGTGGGACCACCCTTAAACCGAAGCCACAGTTCACATAGCGCTAATACCCTTGAGAAAGGTATGAATCCAACTATTCTCCCTCTAGCTCTGGGTAAATAGTAGGGCAGATTGGGCTCTTTAACCTTGGTTAGGCAACCAGTCTAGGAGGAGGAAAACTCTTAATTCAAACCTCTTAAATCTTCACTTGGGTTGGTCTCAACTAAAATAGGCTCAGGCCTATTTAGTGATCTATTTAAATTTAATTTTTTTCATGCAGACCCGCCCCTCGGGTGGGGATTGCTATAATTAACGGCATTGATCCCAGGGTGGCATCCCCCAGGCAACACCTGCCCCCTCGATTTAAAGGGGCAGGGCTGGGTTTATTGCCCAATGCATGAGGCGCCCCCTTGATGGGGAATGCCGAAGGGATCAACGCAATTTTTCACTCGCAAGATGTCCTTTCTTAATCGAGATCAAAAAGGGGTGCCTAAAGGTCATATGGTCCGTTTTGCTCTGTATTTATACTTTATCAAGAAAATTATTTTATTACATAATAAAAATGCAGATTGACAGAAATAAATTCATAATAACAAACATGAATGAGAGAAAACATCTAATATTGTTTTTTGCAAGACGTTTACAGTAAGAAAATGTTAGTTAAGACGGAAAAGAAGAGGGAAATGAAGACAATCGCAAAAGAATTAGAAAAGAAGAAAAGAGGATAAATAACCCATAGCTGGAGGGAGAATTGTCTGATTCATATAATTCTTGATGGTATTAGTGATATGTGAAAATCCAAACAGCCTCGTCCAGGATCTGAACTCGTCTCTTCGTGCCCATTTCCTACAACGATAGCCACGTGCCTCCACTAGCAGAATATATATATATATATATATATATATATATATATATATATATAATATATATATATATATATATATATCGAATAGGAAAGGCATGGTCAGCCACAAACAAATTATCAGTCAAATGAAAATCCGATCTAACTGACAAGTTAAAGCGACAATTCTTCCAGGCTGTGGTTGTATCGGTGCTGCTGTACGGCTGCACCACTTGGACCCTAACAAGGCGCCCTGACAATAAGAAAATGCAAAAAAATGTGCGGTCTTGAACAAATAATAGAAACAACACCCCACAAGGAAACAGCTGTATGGCTAACTACCCCCCATCTCACAAGCCATATCGAGTGAGACGGACAAGGTATGCTGGACACTGCTGGAGAAGCAAGGACGAGCTCATAAGCGACGTTCTCCTGTGGAAGCCAACACATGGCATGCTAGTGTAGGTCGCTCACCAAGGACCTACATTCACCAACTCTGCGAGGATGTTGGATGCTGCGTGGAGGACCCTGCTGGGTCAATGAATGATAGGGAGTGTTGGCGAGAGATTGTCATGGATATCCGTGCTGATTGCGCGACATGATGATGATGATGATGATATATATATATATATATATATATATATATATATATATCCCAATAAAAAGTTAGATTCTAGTGAGAATTTTAATAGGGAAATGCACTTAAAATCCTCTTAGGGGATTAAGCAAATCCCCTTTCAATTTACAACTGCATTACAATTTGGAAACATATTGAACATCAGTTTTTATGTATTCAATTTTCCTAGATATAATGGAGATCGGTGAGAAAAGGGTTACTAGAATCCTTCGCTTTTCTTCTTTAATATAAGCATCAATATCCTCCCGGAGTGCTCTTACGCAAGCAGGATCACGGGTCGTCAATTGTATATTCAAAACACTGCCTTGGACTCTGCTTGAACACAAACAGCCAAGTTGGAATGTAACATCCCTTGTGATGCGACCTTGCAGGCACACGAGTTTTCACCATTGTTTTCGCAGTGGGAATGGTATTCAATTTAATTTATTCCATATATAGAAACAAAACAAAAATATATCAAGATGAATGAAGAGTTATTTGTTGGTCTGAATAAACGGACGATGTTGGGGTTGCCTCATATAAAACGGGATTCATGTTTGTTTTTGTTTTTTTGTTTTTTTTATTATATTATTACTACATTACCAAGTTTCTTCAACTTTATTCAAAGCACGTATCCAGGAGATGGGTTTCTGCAAAACGAAGCCTCTATCTCTATCTTTATTTTACTTTCTTTTATTTTTGTTGCGCTGAATTTGAAATCAAAATGCGTATTCCTGTGAATACAGAGAACCAAAACAAAAAAAAAGGACCTCTAAATACCCGCTATGATTTTTGAGCCATACTCCCCTCAACCTAACCCACCGTCGTTCGATTAATCACGTCTGGCAGCATTAAAATGCGTGAACATCTATTTTAAAAAGCGTCGGGTTACATCAGAAGTGAATTACGCATTCGGACCGAATCAAGTCAAAGTTGACCTCCCGTTGATGAGCGGTGAAAAAGGCGCGGGAAATCGTCAGTGTTCAGTGATCAGTAAAGAACGCACCATAGTGACGCCTCTCATTAAGATGAGATGAGTGATTGATAGATTATGATTGATGGACAGATTATGAGATCAATTAATCGATATGTACACAGATCAGATCAACGGACAGAAAGACTTCCTATGTGTGTATTTCAGAACAAAAGCTCTCAACGAATATATATATATATATATATATATATATATATATATATATATATATATATGTGTGTTGTGTGTATATATATATATATATATATTATATATATATATGTATATATATATATATATGTATATATATATATATAGATATAATGACTATATATTTATGTGTGTGTGTGTGTGTGTCTGTGTCTGTCTGTCTGTCTGTCTCTCTCTGTGTGTGTTAATATATGAATATATTAAACACACACGGACACGAATATATATGTGTGTGGGTATATGTGTGAACAAAAGCTCACAACGAATATATATATATATATATATATATATATATGTGTGTGTGTGTGTGTGTGTGTGTGTGTGATGACTATATATATATGTGCGTGTGTGCGTGTCTGTCTATGTATGTGTATTAACATATGATTACATTAAAACAAACGTACACGAATATGTATGTGTGTGGTTATATGTGTGAGCAAAAACTTACAACGAATGCACACACACACACACACACACACACACACACATATATATATATATATATATATATATATATATATATATATATATATATACACACACACGCATACATATATATATATATATTCGTATATGACTATATATATATGATGTCTATATATATATACATATATATATGTACATATGTATATATATATATATATATTTGTGTGTCTCTGTCAGTCTGTCTGGGTGAGTATGTGTATTAATATATGAATGTATCAAACACACATACGGACACGAATATCTATGTGTGTGGGTATACGTTTACTGTAAGAAAGTGAGAAATACACAGACAGATAGACAGGCAGTGACAGACAGACAGTCAGAATAGTTAATCAATAAGGCCTCAAACTGTCACAGTTTACATCAGTATTAACTGATTTCTATTTGATATACTGACCATTTAATATTGAATAAATGTGGTTAATATTTACCGCTTTATTAAATGCAGTGAATATAGAGGAGATTATGTTTAAAACGTAAAATATCTTCCGGAAAAAATGAATTTATTCATCATTTAGATCAGTGGTTCTCAAACGTTATACAGTCTGGGCGCACTTTCAGTACGACATATACTTGATAGCGCACTGTATACAAAATAGGACTAATATGTTATTAAAGTCAGTGGTTCTCAAACTTTATACAGTCTGGGCGCACTTACAGTACTACAGATACTTGATAGCGCACTGTATACAAAATTGGCGTTAGAATGCACCGACTGCACCTCTGCAGAGGGGTAAGACTCCCCAATGGGGTCACCTTTGGCCATGGGTGGCGACCCTTAAGGACAGAGCCCAGGTGGATGAGCAGTTCATGACATGCAATACTCCACTTTGGCCCTATCTTGGGCTAGACGGGCGGTCGGAGAGGCCCCCTCCGATCAATCGGCTGGTCACGTCAAGCCCTAGCTCCTATATGATTTTCCCAACCCTATTGCCCTTATGGCAAGCCCCAACCCTTTTTATCATATGGGTGCTAGAATACGGTGGCTGCGGGTCTACATGTCCTGGGAATGAAGTTAAACTCTATCTGATGGTGAGGTTCCAGTTTTGGAGGTTTGGGGAATGTGGAGCACCCCTTCATCACCATTGCTCCCTGGTCCACTCTGACCCGGAGTGGTAGTACCTGTTAGGGTCCCATCTATGGGTTAAATAGAAAAACAGGAGTTGATAAACAAAATTGTATTATCCATTAAGAATTGATTTATTTGAAAACTTTATCGGCATTAAATGACCCACTGAGGTTGATATGCCGTAAAACAAAACAAACCAAACCAAACAAAATTGGACTAATATGTTACTAAGTTAACTGTTAAATATATAAAAAATAACGCATTTAACAAAAGCAAACTTAACATACCTCTATGAAGTTTATTCATTCATGTGTTAATGAGAAACATGAGCTTGATGAGACCTTGTGATTTCTTCAATGTTTGGTCCTATGTTTGAGAGACAAACTCTCATTTCCTCATCAATGCATTGAAGAGTTCTCCACTTTTTACACTTAATTGTTGCGAGGGTTGAAAATCCCAGTTCACATAAATATGAGGTGGAACTTAGTATACATTTGCTTTTCATATCTTGATAGATTTTTCAGGAATACTACGAAGCGCACCTGAAAAAGCTCTGGAGCGCCCGGGCGCGCTGTTTGAGAACCACTGATGTAGACTATGGTTATTTTTTGTATTTACATGCGGGAAAACACACACACACACACACACATATATATATATATATATATATATACATAAATATATATACATCGAACTAGGAACCTTGTGGTTTCTAGCCGAACGCTCTACCGACTGAGCTAACCCGGCCCCTAATGAGTATGAGTAGCCCAGGGATCTGTGCGGTAAAGTAAGGAGCTGATGGTAGGTGTGGCGCTCCACCTCAGACGCCAAAACAATCTCCTTGGTCTAGCGCTATTGAAAAGGGGATATACTCCCTCGCTGACTGGCTGATACCGACATTAGGCCGCCCCGATGACTTTACTTTACTTATATATATATATATATATATATATATATATATATATATTGATAATTATAAGTAAATAGTCATCAATATTGCTGATAGGGTATGTATATTTTCTTGGTTTGAAAATTGCATTGGCGAGAAACTGTCAGTAAACAAGTGAATTTGAGTTCCCGTGCACGCTATCCTAACTGAAACTTACTAAACCCCATTGGCCTATGGTATCATAACTTGTACATATATTTTTATATACGGAGCAAAATATAAATAAAAAGATAAATAAATAAAAAGTTCTAGGTAATCAGATGAATTCATTTCATCTTCTCAGCTTCTCATTTGATATCTCCCCATCCCCTAGGGTTGAGCACTCTGGGGAGGATCTAATTCAAGAGTAAACGCAACGCTCTTCTATAGAAGGAATGGAGCACTCTGTGACGGCCTTTACACACAAAGCGATGTGTGTATCAAAAACAGTTAAAATCCCCTTCCCATTCTGTAAGTGAAGACAAGCCTAATGGTTAAGGTGCCGGACTGACACCCAACTGATCGGATTTCAATTCCGGCAGTAGTTAGCTTACAAAATGTCTAGCCACACTGAAGAGACTTGATAAGTCGAAACACCTGTCTGTGGATGACCCTATATATATATATATATATAATATATATATATATATATATATTGAAAGCTTACTAGCAAATGTTCAGCTTAGTTGGGCTGGTCACGTTGTCAAAATGAATGAGAACAGGCTTCCAAAAAAGATGTTATATGGACAACTACCAAATGCTAAGCGTTCTATTGGACGTCCACTCTTATGCTATAAAGACAAATTGAAGGACAATTTCAAACGCGTCAATATTAACCTGAGTGCTTGGTAATCTAGCATCAAAACCGAAAGAATTGCGTAAGACATGTTTCGCTAAATTAAAGAGCTTTAAAGAAAATAGACCGAAACATCGAGATCAGCTCCGTCTAACTTTAAAACAGAAACATATGATACCCGCTTTAGAAAATTTCATCTGTCAGTGCAGCTTCATTGCTCGCAGCAAGGCTGGGCTGCTATCACACTCGAGAAAACACAACATGTCTTCTCGATAGCATGCACGACATGGAAGGAAACGAATCACACAATGCTGACTTACATCTATCGTTCACGATAGGAAAGTCCACCACACACACACACACACACACACACACATATTATATATATATATATATATATATATATATATATATTACAATAATAAAGGTGATCAGCAATTTTACACATAGTTGGAGCCCTCAAAGTTACTACTGGTCCAGATCAGAGTGAACCTGTGAGTAATGGTGATAGAGGAGTACTCCACACTCCCAAGAGCTTCAGAATTGGAACCCCACCATTAGATGCAGTTTAGCATCATATCCAGGACACTTAGACCCTCAGCCACCGCCTTCTAACACATATATGATAAAAAAGGATTTGCCATTAGAGCAACACGGTCTCTCTGTGTGTGTGTGTGTGTGTGCGCGCGCGTGCGTGTGTGTGTGTCCGTGTAAGTGTGTGTCCAAAAAGTCATCTTGATATTCTAAAAATAGAATTAAATTTTAATTTTTTTAAATGAATTTATAAGTTATTTGTTTTAGAATATTAAGTGAACCGCAATATTTTCATAATTAAAATTTGTTTCAATTGTAGAAATGTTTCTATACTACCAAAAAAAAAAAACAACAAATTACCAAAAATATGTATTCTCTTATTTTTAAATACCTAACTGAATTTTGGGACATCCTGTATAAACCCACTAATTCTAACACACTGACCTGTAACATTTGCTATTGTTTGTTCAGCACAAAAGCAGCTTCTGTTAATCACAAAGGAGTCCACGAAAGCAGACTGAATCAAAATCCATACAATATCATCCTACATTCTGCAATTGAAAAGAAAGTCTACGCATTCTAGAGCAATATTGTTCAATTGATTTCATGGTATAAACTAGAGAGGCCGAACGGGATGAAAATGTGTCACATACAGCAATTGACAATGCCATATATGATATCGTATACAAACAAGTACATCCCTATTTGTTGGAATCTTAACATGTTATTATTTTGTTCTTTTTAAATTTCACAATTCAGTTTCCATATTTCAATTCTAAAAAAACGATGTTTTAACTTAACCAGAAATATTCATTTAAGCGTATTTTTTTTTAATTCTTAAATGAGAAATAAAAATTCTGTGCAGTTTAGAAATCTCAATATCTAAAAAAATCCAAGTTGTGATATTTTGTAATGTCTAGACCGTGGTCCCCAACATGGGGCAGATGATCCCACAAGGGAGGGGGGATTTGACGTATATATATATACGCACATACAGACTCACTTGAAAAAAAATTCATCTCACTTTTGAAGTGCCACACAAATATCATATTAAACGAGGTTTTCAAAACAACGCATTAGCTAAGCACATCTTTCATCTCAATCATACTTTTGATTTCAAAGGTGCCAAAATATTAACCCACATACATGATAAAACACTACGTGGAATTATGGAATCTTGCGTTATTCTTACCCATAAAACCATACCCCAAAGACAAGATTTCTTTAATATATCCCCTTATTTAGCGACACTTGTAGTCAGAAACCATAAAATCCCCTTCACATAACATTTCCGTTATTTACTTCACATCAAATTTAAATTTTTCTCATTAGCCAAATAATAAAATAAAAATCTTACCATAAATTTGAATTTGAATTCAAGTTTGGATTTGAATTAAATTTGAATTTGCAAATAAATGGATTTAAATTTGTATGTATGGAACATTACACTTGAATTTGGATTTAAATAAAACCTTATATTTAGGTTTAAGTTTTGATTTATTAATAAGAACCTTGCATTTTTATTTGATTTGAATTCGGATTTGGAAATAAAAACCTTACATTAGATTTAGAAGCTTCACATTATATAAAAATAATAACAAATACCTTACATCCGTCCATACCTTTTTTTTACTTTATATATAAGAAAAACAAAATATAAAAAATAATTAATCACAAAAATAAAAATTATTTTTCGAAAAATCTTTTGAAAGCCAACCGTCATATTGTTTAATACCCATCCCCCTTTTTGAATGAGTTAAATTCGTCTAGTTGCCAGCATCTCAAAAAAAGATATACATATCGTGTTGAGCGACAAAAACACGGCGGGAAGGCCCACATTGGAAAATAATGTAACAACTTTCGCTTCTCTTTTTTGCAAAATCAAGGTTTTTTTGTTTTGAACTCATTTGACTCTTATCTCCGATCACAAACATCACGGAGTAAACGGGCTCTGAAGAAGATTTTTGTAAAATCGAAATATTAATCAATATCAGCTTTGATTATGTTATAAATTGTTTTCTCTTTAACAGCATTGTGTGGTGTTTTCATTCCATCTTGTTCATTCTCATACTGTCGGATTCATTTCCTCTCTTTTAACACACACACACACACACACACACACATATATATATATATATATATATATATATATATATATATATATATATATAATTGGAACATTCTCCACATTCGCTGGCAGGACAAAAGTGCCCAACACAGACATGCTGAAACGAGCAAACATGAACAGCATGTTCGCCATCATCTGCGAGAGACACTTGCGCTAGCTTTTTTTATTTTATTAGAAAGCCTAATATTTCTCGAAAGGTAGATTGTTCTAATATCGTTAACCATGACCAGGTACAAGTGTTAAGTTATTGAAGTCAGTCTACTGTTGGTTTGAACAACAGCAACTGGCTAAGCACAACTGAAGCAGTGTCCAAGACAATTGGTATTTATGGAAATCAAGAATGGTCCATTCATGTATTTGGGTGATTCCATTCCTTGAGTCCTGATTGGCTGCTTGGTTCTATGATGTTGTGGAGTTTCATAAATACCCTGTCATTCTGCAGTAATGTTGCAGCAAGACAGGTTCGTATTCAGTTACGACTGCTTGTTGGCATGTCTTACCAATTCGGCGGTAATTGGAACTTAGTTTGATTATTCTACAATATTACTTTCGCCTGTGGCCTGGAATTAACTTGAAACCTTCAGATGTTTGTCAAGTAGAACTCTACTGACATATTACTACTTAGGTATGTAACTAGTCTATTAATTCTGAGAATTACCATCTCATGCGAAATGAATGAACAGCGATTGATGGAAAAGAACAGGAAATATAATGTGAGTCATCCATTCTGACCAATACTGTGTTATATGCAGTAAACATTATTATGTAAAATCTTCATTATCTTAATAGACTTTGTTTAACTATAGGATATGCAGGTATAACACTATCAAAGTGTTATTGGTTGATTGGCGATCTGTTAATTAATTACTAATTAATTAAAACTACCCTAATTATTAATTATGGTAGTTTGTTAAAGTTTACTGTACAAATAAGAAAAACAACAATAATAATAATAATAATGTTGATACTAAAAATATAAATTTATCTAAACAAAGAATCCTCACGTAGGCATAAATAGCTTAAATTATGGAAGTTGATATATATCATCGGAATTTTAACTTTTCACAAAATAAAATGATAATTTAACAAATAAGTTTCCAGTTTTTGAAAAGTTGGTCAACAATTTCAAAAACTTACATAAATAAAACAATGGTTGGCCTTGACTCGTTGGAGTTGGAAAAAACCTAAATGGAAAGATACAAGCTAGACTGACACAAGGCCATTTAGACACGTGTTCTGTTTAATATTCCATATTACTTTCGCCTGTAGTCAGGATTTAACCTGCAACTTCCAGATGTCTGTCAAGTAGAACTCTACTAACATATAACTACTTAGGTATGTGAACTAGTCTAGTAATTCAGAGACTTACCATCCATTGTCGACATGTCTCCATCTTGTTTAAAACACATAAACTTAGCCATATTTGAGTTCACATAGAGGCCAATGCTTCTTGCCTCCTTATCTAGGCTTTGCAACAATGATTCTGCTTGTGAATGTGTATTTGCGAGAATTCTTGATCATCTCCGTAGGCAGCATCTGTAATACTCTCTGCAGGATACCGCTGGCTATTTGCCCTATTTTAGGGTGGGATCATCTTTATGAGGTCAAGCTGAGAGTATGGATTCCCATGCCTCTCTCTTGCCACCTGACTCTATCAGTCATCACCCCTCGCAGGTCTTCCGCACGGCATCCATAATCAACTGATTGATGTCGGTTTTTGCTGATTTATCAACACTGGTATGCCCATTAGAGTAGGCTGATTTTCTTTTTAAAAATATCAGCTTAGGAAATCGTAAAGGTAGCGGTGACGTAGTTTCGGTTACAGACAGATAGTTACATAATCTATTTTATAATAAGATGTGAAATTTAAACAACTCCATCCAGGATTTGAACTCGGGTGGCCGTGTCAATTAGGGTAGGTGGATTTTTCACTTTTTTTAAATATCAAATTTTCTCTAAAAGTGTAAATTGTGTGTTGGTACGGTTTAGCTCAGTCGGTATAGCGTTCGGCTAGGAATCACAAGTTTCCTGGTTCGATACCGGCCCTCGCCAACTCGGCGTATGAGTAGCACAGGGATCTGTGCGGTAAAGTAAATAGCTGACGATAGGTGTGGCGCTCTGTCTCAGAAGTTAAAATAATCTCCTTGGACTAGCGCTAGTGAAAATGGGATAGATTCCCTCGCTGTCTGGCTGATACCAACATTAGGCCGTCCCAACGATTTTTACTTTACTTTATAATGAATACTAATACCAGAAATTAGATCTTGTACTTGTACCATTGTTTAAGGAAGTAAAATCAAAAATCGTCTTTCTTTCTTTTCATCTGGGCTTTTCTCTTTATATTCTTTCTTTCTAAAATGCACTAAAATTCCTCGTTTTCACAACATTTAGCCTAGAAATTGTTTTAAGAATTTAGCAATTTCAATATTTAAAACATAAAATCTTGTCATTTCAAACAAAACTAATAGTATAAAAAGAATTCAAATTAAGATATACCCCCCCATCACCACTGAAATCTGCGATTTTTAACTTTTCTAAAAAATTAATAAATTTTCTCAAACAGCAAAAGGTGTATGTTGGTATAATGAATACTGATACCAAAAAACTAGATTTCTTATTTGCACGATTGTTTGAGGAAATAGCATAAAAAATTCCCCATTTTCCAGCATTTAGCCTAGAAATTAGCTAGAAATTTAACAATTTCAATACTAAAACAAAAAAGATTGTCACTTTAAACGAAACGAATAA
>CM042152.1:8383929-8416429 GCA_023376005.1 Doryteuthis pealeii
AAGGAAAAAAACTGTTTGACCAGTTCATATATCTCTGAGCAACTTCTTAAAAAAAAAGAAAAGAAAAAAGAAAATTATAAATTCAATTCCACCCTTGAAAATCTCATTTCTATTATATTTAATAGTTGGTAAGGTAGTCTCACAGATCCATTACTACAAAATAACGAGTTTGATCCTGGTTGGATGTCCTATACATGCAACTTTGCGTCACACCCTACGCGTGGCAAATGGGGTGGATAAATGCCTACACTCATAGTGGATTAACTTTGTTGATTTTATTGACACAAGAGCTTATTGTGTGGCTGGGTTAACTGCCTTATCTCAGTGTTTAATACTAATTGATTTTAATCGCATGTCAAACAGTCTAGGGCTATTTTTTCAGGCCCTCTCCTTATGTTTTCTCCTGTGCCTTTCTACTCTGCAGATTGATTTGAGCTTGTACCTTAAAACATCTCTAAGTTCTGCTGGTGGTAGTTTTTCTTCACAATTCACGCTCTTTCTTCAGGGCCTTCAGCTCTTGATGTACGTTTATCATTTGAATCTCCTTCCAATTCTTAGTGTAGATATCATTTATCTGCGTCACTACAACATGGCCAAATTTCTCAGATGGGAAACTAGTGATCATGCAGGTTCAGCCCTCAATTTCTTGTCTGCATGTCCTTTTGATGTTGCTTGTAAGATGTCTCCTCTACCCAGGCGACGCTGGGTATCCGCTTCTAGTGATCAACTAAAGCGCGTATAGACCCGATAGCTTTTTTACATGTTTAACTATCGTGCTATCTGTTTGTACTCTTATAAGTGTAAACATGTTTTTATTCGGAAGAACGCACGTGTCTGTAAATATTTGGATAGGCACGTGTGTCTGCACTTTGTGTGTGGGATATCCAGACTGTGTGCGGTTTGCATTTCACCAAATCAACACTCCTGTATATCGCTTCTTCTTCTTCTTCTTCTTCTTGTTCTTGTTCTTGTTCTTGTTCTTCTTCTTCTTCTTGCCCCTCAACCAATACGCAGGTGTCTTCACTTGTATTTCGTTGAAGATCTTGAGTGTGTTTCACGGTTCAACCTTAGACAGCTGATTATATATTTTACACGTGTTTCTTCTTTCATGTCCTTTAGCATCTTTCTAAGAATTTTTACCTGAAGTGACTCATGTTGTTATTTTTTTCCCTTTTTTCTTACGTCAAGCCGTAGCACTTATATGATTGTCCCAACCCTATTGCCCTTATCGCAAGCCCCAACCCTTTTTATCATATATCCACCAACTCCTCCGCACGAGTAGGATGTGACACAAAATATATATTTATATTATATGTAATGTGTTTGTGAGTGTGGGTAAAAAAAATAGAAAAGTCAAATCTCTGCCATTCCTCCTTGTTGTTTGAGGAAGGCCGTTTTATTTGCTGTCTAGGGATTGAGAGATGGGCAAATGAAGAGACTGGGTTCTGTGGTGTGGTGAAACCTTGTTGTGCTCCTCCTGTGTCAATGTACTCCTATATACAATGAGTTCATTAATAAAATGTGAAGACGATTATCTAATAAGAGTTAAAAAGAAAATATGTATATGTAGATGCAACCGATCTATTATGAATATTGTTAGCTCGGTGGGATTTCAACTGGTTGGAGTCCAAGGATCGTTAGTCCAAGAGTTAAGATCGTGGTAATTAGAATTTTTATTGCCGTTCACTTGATGTAGTTCCTTAACTATTTCCCTGATCTAATCCTGTAAAGTCAACGTAACTTAGCACATTGTCCTGACAATACCCATTAAGATCAAAACTGTGGTAGACCCATAACTTTTTCTACAGTCATGATATATTGAGCAATCTTGGATAAATTACTAATGCAACGGAAATGCTAAAGTGGCGATCGGACACTATATAAGATTAGTAAATTAAAAAATTCAAAAAAACCTACACAGTGACAATATATATATATATATATATATATATATATATATATATATATATATTACATTATATTATATTTCACAGGAAAAACGAGCAGTTTGTGTATTTTGTAGAGTTTTAACATTTTTCGAAACATATATAAATTGACTATGAATTGACTAAACGAATGGGCCTGTTAGAAATCTGCCTGCTTATGTGAGTTGTGCGGCCGTTCATATTAGTGGGCTGTAATTTATTTTAATTTTAGATATTTTAAAATTGGGAATAAGATATGGAAATGAATCCGACAATATATAGAAATTAGAAAAACATAATGTTCAAAAAAGAAAAAAAAATGAATTTCTTTTGATGTTGACTTCGCCACTATAACGTTTTGGTCTATGTTAAAATCTTCCCCAGGACAATATGATAGTGTTGTGAGGTTTTAAGGGGTCAAATAAGAACAAAACGACGGGTAACAAATGTAGGAAAATGTATTAACAAAAGAGTAGACAATTACAGTACAGAGAAGTGGAAATTACGTCCGACAAATAGAGTTATTGGTTTACTCGCATTGGCTTACTCCCAAGCCACAATTATCCCTGTTACTTATAGTAACCTGTCGGCGCATTCCATTAGTCTTATAGGGTGTATCACCTATAACAGATAGGAAAGACATTTTTTTATATTCAAACGGTGATAGACGTTTTTAAATGACTACAGTTGGAAATGTGTATTAAATCCAGCCATTTAAAAAGATCCATCACTGTTTGAACAAAAAAATGTTTTTCTTTATAATCCGAACAAAACTAATAACGTGCTGGAACGAGCAAACAGGAACAGCATGTTCGTCATCATCTACAAGAGACGCCTGCGCTGGCTCAGTCACGTCAGGAGGATGGACAAAGGCCGCATCTCCAAAGACCTACTCTATGGCGAATTAGTAGAAGGCTCCCGACCGGTAGGGAAACCACACCTGCACTTTAAAGATGTCTACAAAAAGGACATGAAGATATGCCACATTAATACCAACACATGGGAGGCTTGTGTAGAAAACCGAGTGACTTAGCACCTCTTCGTCAAGTTAAGAAAAGGAGTAAAAAAGAAAGGAAAGAAGCCGCCACAGAAAAGAAAGCCAGAAGAAAGGGGAGACAACAGCAACCCCAGTAAGCGTCACTGTTTGCTTGCAATCACTGCACCAAAGATTTCCATTCAAAAATTAGTTTGTTCAGCCACTCACGCAGTTGGAGATTAAAAAAAGTCGACACTACGCCATCGTTTTTAGTAGACAGACGGGTGCCAACAATCCGAACAAAACTAATAACATTATTGTGCAAAATTAAACTTCTTAACTTTCTTTTCAGCCTTGCATTTTGAGTGCAGAATTGAATTTTGACATTTTCTTACGCAATCAGTAAAAAAGAAAAGAAAGCCTGCTTCATTCGCATTGATGAAAAGAGGCAGGCAAAAAACACAATGAAAGAAACGCATTTAAGCTCTTCATTCTGATGCTTTTTAAGTTTTCCAGAAAATCCTATTTCAAGTGCAAACCTGAGAAGCATTGCGATGTCGGTTGGGGCTGTAGAAAACACCGACTGTACCTCTGCATATTGCTAAGACCCCACCAATAGGAGCTACTTGTTGGCCGTGTGTGGTCTCCCGTGATGTTTAGTGACGGAATACTGGTGACTGAGCAGGGAATTAACCGAATTTAATGAACATTTTAGTGTTGATATATTAATAAATAAATAAATAAAAGATAAAATGCACTAGTTATTTTATTTAAAACTTTTAAATTTTTTCAGCTCAGTTAACTTTGAAACACGTATCTTTGAGAAACAGTGTTACACCTCAAAGATTCGTTGTTCAAACTTAACTGACCGGGAAAAATGTAAAAGTTCTCCAGACCTCAAGAACTGGAACTCACCATCTGTTAGAATTTAACATTATATCCAAGACATGAAGACACTCAGCCACCGCTTTCTAGCACCCATATGATAAATTACATTTTTTCAGTTCAGTTAACTTTGAAACACGTATCTATGAGAAACAGTGTTACACCTCAAAGATACGCGGTTCATAGTTAACTTACCTGAAAAAATGTAAACGTTTTTAAATAAAATAACTGGTGCATAATATATTTTAGTCATTAATATATCAACACTGAAAATTTCATTAAATTCGGTTAATTCCCTGATTTTTGGTATTTTTTTCTTTTTAGGTAGGTTGACATACGATTGGGGAATTTAGGTACGTTAAGTTCGATTTAACCTAGCTCTCTATGTCATATTAAGTAACTATGGTCACGTGCTAGGTTTGGTTCTAATAGTTTTCGTTGCCACGTTAATCAATATGAATAACAATCACCTTGGCAGTATTAGACATGAAACAAAGATCTAGTCATTTTTAATTCCTTTATCTGTTTATATTTATTTAAATGGGAGGCGTTCGTGGAGTAACGGTTGTCATCGTATGAAGTGGACTCGGCGAACTGAATTCAAATCAGGGAGGAGGGGGTTATATAAAAAAAGGAACTGGTTTGGTTTGGTTTGTTTTGTTTTATGGCATATCAACCTCAGTGGGTCCTTTAATGCCGATAAAGTTTTGAAATAAATCAATTCTTAATGGATAATACAATTTTTTTATAAATACATTTTTCTATTTAACCCATAGATGGGACCCTAACAGGTACTACGACTCCGGGTCAGAGTGGACCAGGGAGCAATGGTGATGAAGGGGGTGCTCCATATTCCCGAAACCTACAAAACTGGAACCTCCCCATCAGATAGAGTTTAACGTCATTCCCAGGACATGTAGACCCGCAGCCACCGCCTTCTAGCACCCATATGATAAAAAGGGGTTGGGGCTTGCCATGAGGGCAATAGAGTTGGGAAAATTATATAGGTGCTAGGGTTTGACGTGACCAGCCGATTGATCGGAGGGTGCCTTTCTGACCGCCCGTCTAGCCCAAGATAGGGCCAAAGTGGAGTATAGCATGTCATGAACTGCTCATCCACCTGGGCTCTATCCTTAAGCATCACGGGTCGCCACTCACGGCCAACAGGTGGCCCCATTGGGGGAGTCTTACCCCTCTGCAGAGGTGCAGTCGGTGCATTCTAACGCCCCAGACGACAGGGCGGAAAAGGAACTGGTTGTTCTCATCATCAAGAAACTATTTTAGAATATATTTTAATGGCAGTAGACATTCCTTTTCTCTTCATCTGCGGATGTCTTGGTATCAACCAAATAGCAAGGGAGTTTTATATCCGATACTTCCTTCTCTTAGATGGATCGCCTTCACTACGATTTACTGGGCCTCTCCTGTCCCCTTACGTCCTTTACCCCTACTGGGACATGGGTTGCTGGGCACCAGAGAGTATTCAAATACACCACTGAGTCATGCGTGCCACAGTTGACAGGGCCTAAGCTCCTCTGGAGATTTCAGTCAGGGTTAGCTCATCCTTAGCCTTAGCCTAGAGAGAGAGAGAGAGAGAGAGAGAGAGAGAGAGAGAGAAGAGAGAGAGAGTTCATGTAGTTGACCCCTACTTCAGACCTTACAAAATATACAGAGATGAGTTGTTTTATATGCAATGCATACATATATACATACATCAATTCTGATTACAACATTTTCCTCCCATATATAAATTTCCATATTACTCTCTCTCTCTCTCTCTCTCTCTCTCTCTCTCTCTCTCTCTCTCAGACACACACACACACACACACACACACACACATACACACGCACACACACATAGATACATACATACATATATATATACATGTGTGTGTGTTTGTGTATGTGTGTGTATGTGTGTGTGTATTTTCACTAGTGCTAGACCAGGTCGATTGTGTTCCTTGTTCCTGTCTTGCTCTAGAGAAAAGTGGATATACTCCCTCGCTATTTGGCCACTCTGCATACATTACTTTAGAAGGGAACCAACCAGTAAAAGACAGAATATTAGAGCTAATAGAATTGGTGACAGGAACAAGGAACACAATCGCCCTTGTCTAGCACTAGTGAAAATACACACATACACACACACACACACGTGTGTACCATGTCCTTTTTCTTCTATTTTTTCTTTATAATAGAAACGGAATGGTTCATTATTTAGCGGAGGGGACAACACTCATTTGTACGGTCTCATTTTTAACCAGAGGGTGATGTAAAATGATAACAGTCGTATTTTGTAGGAACTCCTGAATAATAATAATAATAATAATAATAATAATAATAATAATAATAATACTTAGGAATTTTAGAAGCGGACAATATCAGGCAAGCAGAAATGAAAGGAAAAGTTAAAAAAGAATATCTCAGGAGAACTAGAAAACTTCTAGAAACGAAGCTTAATAGCAGAAATCTGATCAAAGGAATTAATACCTGGGATGTCCCCATTATAAGATACTCAGGACCATTCTTAAAATGGACAAAAGAAGAACTCAGACAGATAGACCAAAGGACGAGAAAATTAATGACAATGCACAAGGCTCTCCACCCTAGAGGTGATAGAGATAGATTGTATGTGCCAAGAAAGGAAGGGGGAAGAGGTCTTGCCAACATAGAGGAATGCGTAGAAACCACAATCCAACAACTTGAAGATTACACAAGGAAGAGCAAAGACAAACTACTTATGGCGGCCAACAATAGTAGAAACGGCAGATGGACAAACAGAAAAACGACAAAGTCTAGAAAACAAAAATGGAAAGAAAAACAATTATACGGACGCTTCAAACGACAAATAGAAGAGGTTGCACATGAAAAGACTTGGACATGGTTAACAAAGGGAAACCTCAAAAGAGAAACAGAATCACTTATAATTGCTGCACAAAATAATGCCATAAGGACAAACTACATCAAAGCGAAAATTGATAAGACCCAACAAAATAGTAAATGTAGACTTTGTGGTAATAGAGATGAGACTGTTAACCATATACTCTGTGAATGTAGCAAACTAGCACAACGAGAATACAAAGCTAGACACGACTGGGTTGGGAAGGTGATCCACTGGGAATTATGCCAAAAATTAAATTTTGACCCACAACAAAATGGTATATGCATAAACCAGAATCTGTTCTTGAGAACGAAACGCACAAAATTCTCTGGGACTTTGAGATAAAAACGGATCACCTTATCCCAGCAAGAAGGCCAGACCTAGTGTTGATAAACAAAAAAGAAAGAACTTGTCAACTGGTGGATTTTGCAGTGCCAGCAGATCACAGGGTGAAGTTAAAGGAAAATGAAAAAATAGACAAATATCTGGACCTTGCCAGAGAACTGAAAAAGTTATGGAATATGAAAGTGAAAGTGATACCAATTGTGGTTGGTGCACTTGGAACAGTCCCAAAGGTATTGGAAAAGGGTTTGGAAAGTTTGGATATCAGAGGAAGGATTGAAACCATTCAGAACACTGCACTGCTGCAATCTGCCAGAATACTCAGAAGAGTCCTGGAGACCTGAGGAGACTTGCTGTCACTCAGACTCCAGTGAAAGACCATCAGCTAACACTGATGTGAAAACTCAAAAGGAGTAAATAATAAAGTGATACCAATTATAGTTGGTGCACTTGGAACAGTAAACTTGGAGAAAAGGACTTGAGGATCTGGAAATCAGAGAAAGGATTGAGACCATCCAGACTACTACACTGCTGCAATCAGCTAGAATACTCAGAAGAGTCCTGGAGATAAGAGGAGACTTGTTGTCACTCAGCCGCAGGTGAAACTGTAATCTCGTGCACTTTGCCAACCCGTCCGACCACCGAGAGAAAATGAAAGAAAGCGAAAAGAGAGACAAATACACGTCAGAGAAAATAATTTGGATGATTTGGAAATCAGAGGAAGAATCGAGACCATCCTAAGCACTCAGATCGGCTAGAATACTCAGAAGAGCCCTGAAGACCCGAGGAGACTTGTTGACACTCAACCCCAGTGAACCACCGGCTACGGCTGGAGTGAAAATCTCAATAATAATAAATGGAGAGAATACTTTTTTAAATTACCAGCAAAGCTTATCATTCTTTAATAAGTCTCACATCTCTCCCCCAAAACTTGCAGAGCAAATAAAATGTCTTTGTAAGGGCTTTTCTTGTCCCCTTCTCTCTCTCTCTCTCTCTCTCTCTCTCTCTCTCTCTCTATATATATATATATATATATATATAATATATATATATATATATATATATATATATATATATTGGAGATAAAGAGATGTCGGAGTGAGAGACACACACACACACACACACATATATATATATATATATATATATATATGTCTCTTATACCTACATCTCTTCTCTCCGGCATCTCTCTCTCTCTCTCTCTCTCTCACTCTCTCTCTCTCTATCTGTCTATCTATGTATCTTTAAAAGCGTGTAAAACGGATAAAAAATGTCTTTGTGATTGTTTTTCTTCCTCTCTGTCTCTCTCTCTCTCTCTCTCCTTCTTTGTCTCTCCCCCTTCTGTCTCTTCCGACTCTCTGTCACCCTCTCACTCTCCCTCTCTCCCCCACTCTCTCTCTCTCTCTCTCTCTCTCTCTCTCTCTCTCTCTCTCTCTCTCTCAAAGCTTCCAGAACGGATAAAAAAGATGTCTCTATAGTTGAATGTGTTGCCCTCGGCGACGCCCAAAAAGATACCCAGCTGACGTATGAAAGCAACAAATGGTGGGTACAGCGTGGCGCTGGCGAGAGAGTCTGTAACAATTCGCCAACATTTGTAAAGTGCCGAGCGAAATCGATTCATCCTAGAGTAAATTTGATATTCCGAAGTCGATATCATTCTCCATCCTTCCCGCCTCCACCCACCACGACACTTCTTTTTCCCGCACATTTTGTGCGAATGAACGGCTTGAACAAATGTTGCCTAAAGAGAAGGGGAATTCCTTCGGTCGGCGGAGTCAAAGTCATTCGAAGCTGTCAACGACAGACTCTCTGCTACTGAAGCTGATATCAAGTAATTATGCAGGATTTGGTTAAATCCTACTTAACGGACATAAATTCCACCATCATATGTCACCCACGCCGAAAGAAGAAAAAAAAATACTAAAAATTAAGGAATTAACCGAATTTAATGAAATTTTCAGTGGTGATACATGAATGAATACATGATATAATGCACTAGTTATTTCATTTGAGGGGCCTGGTTAGCTCAGTCGGTAGAGCGTTCGGCTAGAAACCTCAAGGTTCCTAGTTCGATACCGGTCCTCGCCAACTCAGCGTATGAGTAGTACAGGGATCTGTGCGGTAAAGTAAGGAGCTGATGGTAGGTGTGGCGCTCCACCTCAGACGTCAAAACAATCTCCTTGGTCTAGCGCTATTGAAAAGGGGATATACTCCCTCGCTGACTGGCTGATACCGACTTTAGGCCGCCCCGACGACTTTACTTTTTTATTTCATTTGAAAACCTTTACATGTTGTCTGGTGAATTAACTTGAACCACGTATGTTTGTGAATATGTGTTACACCTCAAAATACACCACATACACACACATTAACTGACCTAAAAAAAGTGTTTTCAAATAAAAGAACTGGTGCATTATATTGTTTATTAATTAATATATCAACTCTGAAAATTCCATTAAATTCGGTTTATTCCTTGATTTTTAGTATTTTTTTTTCTTTCGGCGGGGTGACATACGATGGTGGAATTTATGTCCGTTAAATAGGATTTAACCCAGGATTTTATTCGTACTAACACCCACCCGCAAACCCGACTGTCGACCCATTCGCTTCCATTTGAAACGTCCGTGCCAGCGCACAGAAATCTTAACTACAATCAAGTTAGCATAAACATGTTCGCCTTTTGTCAGAACTCGGGGAGCGAAGATGACAAGAATGGCAGAACGGTCAATGTATCGTGTGTCGATAGCTTATAGGTTACGATGACCTGCATCTCCAACCATAATGAAAATAACTATGATATATGTGTTGTATTTTCTGATATAAGGCATGAGGCAAATGGTCACCTCTACTTATAGACTCGTTGACTAACACGTGACCCGAGAAGGATTCCTATTGTCCAATCACTGGCAGTGCTGCTGCTGCTGTATTAATAGAGGCCTGATTCTAAACTTATGTCATTGACACTCGGACCATCTTGGACGATGGACTTACAAAGAATACTATAACACAGGATACTTATTGGCTTGCTTACTTATTCACTACATCTGGAACTAAGGATGGTGCCAGATACATGTACTAATGATATCGCATAAATGTGTGTTCCCTTTATTATAACAATGAACATGTACTCAGTGTATGGACGGCACACACTGGCGTACCAATATGCTGGCTTCCACAGGAGGACGTCACTTATGAGTTTGTCCTTGCTTCTCCAGCAGTGTCCAGCGTGTCTTGTTTGTCTTACTCGGATGGTTTCGGTGATATTGTGTAGGTGACGGTACACAGCTGTTTTCTCATGGGGTGTTGTTTCCATGTTTTCTTTAAGATCGCACGCATCATTCTTGTGCAGCCCATAACTAGTTTATTCTCTAGGCACTTCGTTAGGATCCAAGTGGTGTAGCCATACAGCAACACTGATGCAGCTACGGCTTGGAAAAGGTATCTGTGAAACTGGATGACTGAAATCTATTTATAACGGACTATATGTTTCCTATGCGTGATTAACATAATTTGGTGTAAAAAAATAACTTGGGAAAAGTGTGTCTTTAGCTTGTCTGTGAGTCCGGATTTCCATATGACTGATAATCTATTTATAGCCGACTATGCGTTTCCTATACGTGATTAACATAATTTGTTGTAAAAAATTAATTAACTTAATGATCATTCCAGCAAATACGTACACCCTCCGGGTGCAAGTATTTACGTTTTAATGTAATAAAATATCACATAAAATTTGAAAGGCTAATGAAACTAAATAAGAATACAGATAAAAAGATTTGAAACAGAGGGGTTATAATCGAAAAATAGAACTACTAAAACATACTATTCCATCACTCCCGTCTTTCATTGCTGAATTTTCCTGATTTTACTATTTAGTTGAATTAGGAAATACAGAATAAAATTACAGTTATTTATTCTTGTTAATCGATTTCTCTTACGATTCTAAAATACTGGAACAGTTATTTATCTCAATCTTCCATATTGAAGACCACATGCAGCGTTTTTTAATTTTTTTTATTAAACTCTCATTAAAAACATTGCTATGTCCAACTGGAAGACAAGTCCTTCATTTTCTCTCTTTACAATATACTTTATGATTTTTTAAAATGTTTTATTATCTCACATAGTAAAGCACTATTTTGTTTTATACATAAATACACATGCCTTTTATCAGTGTGTACATAAGGCCAACAGTATTGATAATATAAAACAATTTTATCAATAATTGAGGTTTAAATAAAAAATAAAATCATGGTAAATGGGACGTAAATAGGTAACGGGTTTGTGACTTGAATAGTTATACAGTTTCTGTTACAGGTATTAGCCTCATACCCCACTTGTATGGGCTGGGCACAAGGCCTCGTTTTATGGTGGGTGGGAAAGAACAAAAATTGCGTCGATCCCTTCGGTATTTCCCCTCAAGGGGGCGCCTCTGGCGCTGAGCAATAAACCCAGCTCTGTTCCTTTAAGTCAAGGGGGCAGGTATTGCCTGGGGGGATAGCTCCCTGGGATCGACGCTATTAACTTGTAAAGATCCAGAGCCGAAGCCAATGGACCCCCACCCCGTTGGGCGGGTTTACATACTTTATATAGTTTCTGTTACAGACAGACAGATAAACACACAATCTTCATTATAATAAGATCATTGCACTAGTAGTATTTTATTATATACTGAAGGACACTAGAAAGTATCACTCTGTTACAAATTGAACAGCAAACGGCTTTATTTTCTTCATTAGAGCAATTGAAGTGTATTACTTTAAGGAAAATGGTATTTTTGCTCATTTATGACCACCCACATATACAAGGAAATCACTAACTCAAATACTGCTACTTGCATCTTATAACTTAATTATCCTTGCCGGATGGGTGAGTGATCACCGACTAAAACGATTCCTGTGCCATGATGAGGAAGGTGGCTATAAAGATGACAGGATGAAAAATAAGACCTGCCAAAAAGTAAATGAACCCTCTTGTAGGGTCAACGGAAATCTGGCCCACGCATGCTGTGATGAATACAAAGATTTTGATAATTAATCCATCTAGGAGAAAGACAATTTCACATAAGACTAGAAGTGATATATATATATATATATATATATATATATATATATAATATATATATATATATATATATTAGGTTGTTACAAAAATAATGGCCAATCTCAAATACATACATTCATGGTTGAAACATTAACAGTAGAAATGTTAAAATTAGTCAAAATACAAACCTTGAGCAGCTATACATCTCTGCCATCGATCTTCGAGGTCATTTATTCTGCGTTGGTAAAAAGTAATTGGCTGTGATGCAACAAAATCTTTAAATGATTTAATTACACCTCTTCTTTAGATCGAAAAGTTTTACCATTTAAGAATGGGCTTAGGTGCCTAAGAAAATGATAATCAGTAGGTAAAAGATCGGGAGAATATGGAGAATGTGGTAAGGTCTCGTATCATAAGTTCGTCAAGAAAGGGGTCATTGGTGTTACGCAAACAGAACATCGAGCACACTTCAAACCGCCTAAATTTTTGGTGATCATTGAGATCATGAGGAACCCCTTTATCGAGCTTTTTCACATTTCCAATACTCTGTAAATGGCGTGAATATGTTGCAATGTGTCTGACATATCTCTCTGACACATTGTCGTGGATTTTGCTCAACAACTGCCTGCAATTGTTCATTGTCAAGACTGCATGTCCGTTCTCTACCTTCTTCATCTTCAAGACTTTCATCTCCACTGCGGAATTTCTGGAACCACCTTCGTACAGTCCGACCACTTGTGGATTCATCTCCCCATGCTTTGTTGATATTGGCAGCAGTTTCGGAGGCATTGTACCCAAGCTTGAACTCATGCAACATAAGAAGGCGAAGGTCATGTTTAGGCATGTTCATCTTTGAAGGCCCCTATTTTTCAAAAAATACTTTCTATCTGAAAATAGATTAAATTTTATTTTTGAGCACACATAAATTATTATATATGCGAAAATTCATCTGAAATAAACCACACATTTTATGTTAAAAATGACATTACAAAACCGAGCACTTCAATCGGCCATTATTTTTGTAACAACCTAATATATATATCACCCATCAAGGATATGGACAGTCTGATGGTGGTTTCGTAGATCCATTTTATTTTTTGATTCATGTTCTTGAAGGTTAGTGAAAGGGATTGATTTATCCTCTTTCTAAAAAGATTCAGACACAAATATCGCTTGGTATCATGGTATTATTATAACTATGTTAGAGCAATATGATAAAAGTAGCCGTCTCCCACCACCAGTTAACCTGGTAACCTGCTGCTTGACCGACATCAAATTTGAATATTAGCGAATGTTAAATAATTGTTCTCTTGAGCTACTGGCCGAATGAATGAAAGTAAACCTATTTTATTCATGATCTAATTTACTTGTTTATCAACATTTTTGTTTTTTATTTTACTAATATAAATAATTCCTGACCTGGAATTCTAATCAGACACTGTTGAACAGGCACACACATAAGCACACACACACACACACACACACACACACACACACACACATGCAGCGAGTTTGGAAGACATGAAAAAAACCCAAATGGATAGCCACTAGCAGCAACATCAGTTTCGGAGATCTTCTGTAGAATCTCGAAATATTAAGAATTTTTCAAATAAAAAAGAATTAAAGGTTAACAGACAACACCATAGTTACCTTATTTTTCTTTACACTTGCATTGTGATAGCCTTCAAATCCAACAACCAAACTAATTCCTGTTGGTTTCTCAATACCCATAAGTTTATCAATGAGTATTTAATTTATATTCAAAATCATTAATACATAGAATTTATTTTATTTACTAACGATGTCTCTATGAAAATCCGAGATTTGCATAAAAAAAGCCCATGTTATTAGTTCGTTTAAAATTCTGCAATGTCATTTATATATCACTAAAAAATAAAGGTTTACATAATATATGGTGTGGTTAATTTGCATACTGGTTTTAACAAAACTGGGTTTGCTAAAGAATTCCTTGGTGCTATTGATCTTACATCGTATAAAATTCGATAATTAATGAAAATAATCATGACAAGCGAACTCGGCAATTATCGAGCCCTACGTAGAACATCGTACAGCTGTTTCAACTTTATTAAGTCTCATCAGCGATGTATACTTACGATTTCCCTCCGACAGAAATCAAAACTGTCGGTTTCCCCACCCTCCCCACTCGACACTGTTGGAGAGAGGACCCTGTCGAGAGACACAAAAAACGACCCTCAGGTCTGTCTAATTTTCGTTTTTTTTTTTTTTTTTTTCTCTCTCTCTCTCTCTCTGGACTTACGATTTCCCTCCGACAGAAATCAAAACTGTCGGTTTCGATTTCTGTCGGAGGGAAATCGTAAGTACACACTTAATAAAGTTGAAACAGCTGTACGATATTCTACGTAGGGCTCGATATTTGCCGAGTTCTCTTGTCATGATTATTTTAATTAGTTATCGAATTTTATACGATATACGCATTGTAACTGCCTTCAAGCAAAAAATATTATATCTATATTTATATATAGATTAGTAAAAATTCTTTTTGTATATATTTGTTTTATTATCTTTTATTCTTTATATATTCTTGTTTTTAAAATGTTTATTTCTATCATTCTTCTTGTTTGTATTTTGTCTTTTATTTTATCCTTTATTAATTTTTTTTAATCACTTTTTAAATTTTTTAATATATAATTGATTTATACCATTATTATATTTTTATTTAGCTTTTCTTATGGAAAATTGATGTAAAAAGTTTATTTTTTAACTCCATGCCCCCCTCGGACGAAATAGGGCATGGATTTATTGAAGTTTGGTCTTTGTTGGTCTCCACCAATATATATATATATATAAAAGTAATTGGTAATTTGCTTGAAGCATTGTTAAGTATGTTATAAAATAATAAAATTCGAAGGCAATACAATGCGTAAAAAATAAAGACAAAAAGATGTTTTATATGTCTAATCGATTTCAAAGCAAAGCTTTATCATCAGAGTTTTTTTCAGAAATGACGTGCTTATGTTTTTTTATTTGTGTTGTTATAATTTCTCTTCATATTTCCTTTTCCTCAGCCTTGTTCTCAACAAACTTTTAAAAAAGAAAAAAAGGAAGAGAGAAATAAGAAATTACAGTTATTCGCCCATTCATAAAGGAGGAGATGAAGAAAGAGAGGAAAAAAAGGAGAGAAAAGGAAATATGAAGAGAAATTATAACCACACAAATAAAAAAAATAAGCACGTCATTTCTGAAAAAAACTCTGATGATAAAGCTTTGCTTTGAAATCGATTAGACATATAAAACATCTTTTTGTCTTTATTTTTTACGCATTGTATTGCCTTCGAATTTTATTATTATATATATATATATATATATATTATATATATATATATATATATATACTAATCCTATTAGTAAACCTTTGCAGTAAGAAAAAGACAGCAAATAGTTTGTTAGTAAAATTATACTACCAAACTACTGGGGGAAAAAAGGAAAAAAAAGGAAAGACCAGATTCTTGCCCTGATGAGCTACTAAGCTAAACTATTAACAAGTATTTTCTGACTCAGTAGGTTTAACTTCATATATATATATATATATATATATATATATATATATATTATATATATATATATATATATATATATATATATATATAATACTTAACCCTTTCACTACCAACTTAGATTGAAAATGTTTAGTAATAGTTTATTTAAAAAAAAGAATTGTTGTGCTGCTAGTAAAAGATAATATACTTTACTCAACAATGCTTCTAAAGCAATTATCTTAATCTCATTAATTATTCTTATTCCATTCCACACGCACGTAAAAATATAGGAGTTAAACCTATACATACGAGAGAAGGTTGGTTAGTTGATTGGATTTTTCAGTATGTTAACCTATCAATTAAGGATTTTATGTATACTAGCAAATATATGCAGCCTCCGGGTGCAAGTATTTAAGTTTTAATGTAATAGAATATATTAAATTATAAAGGCTAATGAAACTAAATAAGAATGCAGATAAAATGATTTGAAACAGAGGGGTGTATAATCGAAAAATAGAACAACTGAAACTTACTCTTCTATCACTCTCGTCTTTCATTGCTAAATTTTCCTAATTTAATAACTTAGTTAAAATAGGAAGTAAATAATAAAATCAGAATTATTTTTTCTCGTTAATCGATTTCTTTTAAAATTTATTGAAGAGATTTTTTATCATATTCATTAAGATAAAACCAAACAATTAGAAATCAAAAATACTAAGCACATATTTATTAAGATCAAATCTTTAATTTCAATATGCAAATAAGCCTTCCTGTTCACACTGTAAACTGATATTTTAGTGTATATATAAATACAATTGCATATTATTCATTTGTAGATATGATTAACAGTATTAAAAATGTAAAACAATTTTATTAGAAATTGAGGTTTAAATAGAAATAAAATCATGGAGAATGTGACGTAAATAACAAAGGGAATTGTGACTTGAGTAGTGATATAGTTTCGGTTACATACAGAAAAGCACACAATCTCCATTATAATAAGATACATATTACTATTAATGTTAATTAAAGAAAACAGTTATGTGCGTTTCAAGTGTATACACCTATTATTAATGGGGATTAAGTCTCTATTTGTCTGTAACTGAAACTATGCCACTGCTTATGTTTCATTACCCAAAACCGTCATAAAATAGAATAAATACACTCAGAATTTGAGCATGCAACCTTAGACGATCCTCATTGTATTTTTTAAACAAGTTTTAATGCATACAATCCCGGTATTATGTATTTATATATAGTTATATTTTTTTAATTATCAGAATTAAGTTCTATTTCAAGTTGTTTTTTTTTTTTGCCACTGGTGCAGATTATTGAATATCAAGAAATATTTTAATATTTTAATATGCAAAATAATAAAACTATTTATTCAAGGATACGGGATATTTTGTCAAACAAATATGTTCGTGCCATTTTTTATCTTTTGAATGTATTCATGAAGAATAAAATATATCGTATTTATTTCGTTTCCATAATAAAACCTTATGCACAACAAAACAAATTCTTATGAATATTTCAAATGAGGAATTATATATCCTAGCAAGAATATGCACCCTCCGGGCGTACGTATTTAACATCTAATGTTATGAAATATATTAAATTAGAAAGACTAAAAAAATTAAATAAGAATACATATAAAATAGTTCACTTGTTTTAATTATATTTTAATTTGGTTTCTATATAGAATCATTCATTAGATTGATTTTAATACGTTGGAGAATAAAACAATAATATTAGAGATCAATAATGCCAAGTAATTACTAAGAGTAATTACAGGGTAGTAGGGAGCTCTTAAATCTCCCGGTGGCAGGCAAATAATTCCGGATGAAAGAAAACAAACACAGATGGAAATTAAACACATATATTAAACAAAAGAGTACAAAAAGATTGCTGCAAATTTATGGCATTTGCGACAGGACTTATCTGCTGAGTTTTAAGTTGAAGTTGCGCTAAAATGATTTCTACTCGCGGTCGTTTTGGAGTGCTGTTAAGACGCGTCTCTCCAGGTGGAAGTGCTTACGATAAGTGAAGGGGTTTGATTTTGCCACCAACATCGTGTATTGGTTATCGCCCTCTGGCGGCAGGGGGAGATAATTCTACTATCAGTTTTTTGATATTATTTATCGAATCGGGTTTTGTTAGAAACAACATGTAAATTAACAACGCCAAATTGTATAAACCTTCCTTAGGAATATATAAGACAGATTGCATGATTTTAAACGCACTAATAACATGGGTTGTTTTGAGGCAAATATAACTCAGATTTCTTAGAGACATCATTAATAAATAAGATTATTCTATGTATTGATGATTTTGACTATAGATTAAATACGCATTGATAAACTTACGCAAGTTCCGAGTGTATTTTTAACGTATTCAGTGACGTAGTTTCGGTTTCAGACAGGCAGACACCGAATCTCCATCATATATATTTACCATCATATATATTTACCAACCTCTCCGCACGAGTAGGAAGAGACACAAGGTCAATTTCTTAAGCGGGGTTTGTTAAACCGAGTTTTCTTTCTCCTGAACTGGTTATCTAGCTAATATTAAAGAGTTCAGTCCGCCCTACTATTTACCCATAGCTGGAGGGAGAGTAGTTGGATTCATATCTTTCCAAAGGGTATTAGCGCTATGGGAAATGCAAACAGCCACGTCCAGGATTTGAACTCGGGTCGACGAGTGGGTTTCCTACGAATCTAACCATTACATCGCGGACCTCCGAATCTCTATTATAATAAGGTAATATATGTGTGTGTGTGTATGTGTATGGTGTGTTGTGTGTGTGTGTGTTAAGCTGAAGATCACACAATACCTTGCTCATGTAGTCCGGTGATCGTTCGTTTCATTTAAAGTTAAACAGCTACGTATTAATCAAACGCTGACGTCACATCTCTCAGTATATATCATTAGTATGGTTCTTGGAATATATAAAAAATGTTGTTCTGGTTCCAACGGGAGAAAATGTAATATTTTATAAAAAAAGAAGAAGGTCCGCAAAATGTATTGTTCTCAGAAAAAATGTTTTATTCTTTTTATTTTATATACGCAACACGTGTTTCAGATATTCTGGTATCTTCTTCAGGTTTGATCAATACATATATTGATATATATATATATATATATATATATATATATATATATATATATATGTATATATACACATATACATATACATATATACATAGGTTGTGCGTGTTTCTGCAGTTTTTCTGTTATGGCTGTTTAATAACGGTTGAACGCTACGTTATATTTTTTTCAATCCTTGCGTGCGATTTGCTCGTGACCTGCATGCGACCTGCGCGCAAAAATTGTGAAAAAATGATGTAACGTTCCACAATCTTTGCGTGTAAGTCGCACGCAGGTCACAGCTTGGTAATAAATTTATTAACTGAGCTTTCATTACTCTTTTAATAGGTATAGTTCATCAGATGATCATTAGATATGATAGGTGTGTGTGTTTGAAATGTGTTTTTTGTTCTAGTGAATTTCTGTGTGTTTCTACTTAAAATTATACTTTTGGGGTGTGTGTATGTGTGTGTCTATGTATATGTGTATATGTTTACTTTTTGTGTGTGCGCGTGTGCGTTTTTGCATAGGTGCCCATGTACATGGTTGTATTTGGTGTGTATATATATATATATATATATATATATATATATATATATATATATATATATATATATATATATATATAATATATTATATATATATATATATGTAAATAAATGGAAATTAATCCGACAGAATGAATTTAACATTTTGAAAAAACAATTAGTAATTATTATCTGCTGACAGAATCTGTTTCGACCGCTTAGTAGAAGGGTCATCATTAACGAGCAAAGCATATGAAAGAAAGAAGGGATAAAAAAACCGTTGGAAGAGAATAGGGGGTACAAACACACGCTGGAATGCTTGTACCCCCTATTCTCTTCCACCGGTTTTTTATCCCTTCTTTCTTTCATATGCTTTGCTCGTTGATGATGACCCTTCTACTAAGCGGTCGAAACAGATTCTGTCAGCAGATAATAATTACTAATTGTTTTTTCAAAATGTTAAATTCATATATATATATATATATTATATATATATATATACCTTGGAATATATGGTTCGGATGATCAGAGAATTCCGTCCAGAATTTTGCAAAGCGGCGTCAGATAAGAACCACAACGCTAAACGAAGACGACACAGAAAGTTGCTTTGTGGCCCTAATCCCTTTTGGATAGATTCTTGCGAATACTTTCAGATTAAAACATAAGTAATATATTTTTATTCTCAAAATCGAATTGTTCTACACAGTTCCACACAGCAATAATCTCATTTGGCGCGGATTCCTCTCTTAGCTTCGATAAATAGGTTACTGCGACGAATGAAATATAGCGCTCTAGTGAATGGCCGCGTAGTCGTAATACTGCTCAACCGAGGCAATGTGCGTATGTATCCCCAAGTGGAAAAATACTCAAATATGTCTAGACTAGTAGAGGTACCCGGGGATGCTCGGAACAAAGAAGTGACAAAATGTTTTGATATAATAATTGTGATATATATATATAAATATATATAGTATGAACAAAAAGTAATAAGTCAAACAGGAATATTTTTTATATATGTTATTTATTCTCAACTAGTTTCGACCTTAGGTCATCGTCAGGAGAAAATTTCTTATTTGAAGAAATTTTTTAAAGATTTTTTGAAAGGGAGCTTTATGGAAGAACTATAAAAATTGGAGTATTTTTTAGGGTTTGACATGCTATTAAAATCCGGGTAGAAAAGTGTTAGTAGTAGCAAGTCCATCTGTTCCGTGAAAAACCTCTTTGAGGTGGGTCATTTTTTGAATGCTCTTATATATGTGAGGGAGGGTTCTTGGGAGTTGTGTATATGCCCATATATGTATACACATAAATGTATGTGTGTGCATACATATATGTGTGTGAATGTGAGTGTGTGGATGTATCTCGGTACTGTGCGCATGACTTTTAGATTTGTAATTGGGTCAAAAGTGGCTTGTTTGATGTGTGGCGGTCAGTGTTTGTTTATTTAGGTGCCAACGGCTCCCTTCAGAGTTGTTGGCTCTTTCTTTTATTGCCCTAATTAAAATGAGGAGTCCATTTCTTGATTAAAACCAAACGGGGATGTACTTGACTGTGTATGTATGCATGTTTATGTATACGATGTGCGTCTCTATTTGTTTCTTTATCTCTCTCTTTATATATATATATATATATATATATATAGATAGATAGATAGATAGATAGATAGATAGATATTCAAGTCCTGAAGAAGGTCTAACAGACCGAAACGTTTCTCTACATACTGTCGGATAAACCTCCACACATTTCTACCATATATAGATAGATAGATATGTATATAATTACAATTTGAACTCCTGCAGTTAGCTGTAATTAATCAATATCTTGATTAATTCAATGGGTTTAAACCTGAAGATCCTTATGGTGAAACTCCAGTAGGTTATTTCTGTGCACACTATAATAATATTAATAATACGTATTGAGCACTTTATATTTGTTATAACGCTGTCTTATCCGAGTAACACTTGAACCAACCAAATATTGAGAGCAACTCAATATTTTCACTGGCAAAATATTCCTTTTACCCCTCCATATATTATATATATATATATATATATTATATATATATATATATATTATATATAGAGAGAGAGAGAGAGAGAGAGAGAGAGAGAGATAGATATTACCGATATAGTGTATGTAACTATGTATGAAAAAATACACATCAAAGAAAGATTTTAAAACAAGATAAATTCTGATTAGTTTAGTTTCTAAGAGCTTATTTCCTCACAATAATTCTTCTGTCGGTTAGTCAGCATTACTTCCGAAGTCTGAAGAGCATGTTGTTGAAAATCTTTTACTTCTGTTATTCTTTTATGTTGTATATGTTGACTGGAAGAAGAAGAGAAGATTAAAATTAATAAGGTTGCTGGAGTGAGGGGGAATGAAAGTGCAGACTCCGCAGCTAAATCAGCTCTAGATTTGATCCCCGACAATTTCAAGATACCATATACTGATTTGAAACCTAAAATGAATAGATTCCTTCATACAAAATGGCAACAACACTGGAATAACAACATCCACAATAAACTGTTTTTAATCAAACCCACTTTGGGAGGCTGGAGACCAACTTTAAGAAAGTCTAGAAAGGAACAAGTCATTGTGTCCGGATTACGCATTGGTCATACAAGACTAACGCACTCCAATATACTCAAACAAGAACAACAACCACAATGTGGAACATGTCAAACACCTTTGACAGTTAAACACTTATTCGTGGAATGCAGGTTTTTTGCTCACATCAGAAACCGTTATTTTAAAGTAAACAATATGAAAGATTTGTTTGAAAATGTCAACATGGAGGATATTATCTCTTTTTTGAGGGAAATAAAATTATACCATAGAAAATAGATATGAAACAAATCAATACCATACAACATAATCCCAATAATGCTAACACATTTTTAAAACCAATTACTAAAAAGTATAAATATAAATACACGATATGTATAACTTCCTAACCGTTAGGCATGACATAACCCCAGACGGGTTGATATGCCGTTAAAATCAATAAACAAACAAACAGGGTAATTAAAAAGTAACTCAATATTTTGAACTATATTTTTATATGCAGTTACATTTTTCTCAATTCTTTAATGTATATTCTTTGATATATGGCAATTAAATCTGTGGTGTTGTTCGATGGTGCGTCTCCACTTTTTGCTATTATTGTACATGAAGGGCTGAATTACCATTTCCCTGGGAGATGTGGTCCGCATGAATGGCCAGCCAGAAGCCCTGATTGAACACCTTGTAAGATTCAAGGTTATAATTGAACATACAACTCCGACACATTTCTGAGACAAAATATTTTATATAATACAGCTCAGGAATAAATAAAATACATAAACAGTAGAAGATAGAATAGAATAGTGTACATATACATACATACATAAAAGTCACAGACAAGATAATATAAAAGTACACATAATATAAAGGTACGGACATGAGACTAAGAATAGTCCATGCTGTATAAATCACTTACAGTGACTAGTAGCCAGCGTTGAGGGCCGAATCCCCAACGAGAAGGGAATGACAATTGTCTAACCCATGTGGGTACCTACGAGGAGAGGTAGAAAAAAGGAAGCGAAGTTTAAACCCGGGTGGGAACAAACGGCAACACTGCGGGAAGATAACTCTTCCTGGCAAAGGGAAGATAATCCCTACAACCTTGATAATTAGTATTATTTGAATTATTTGGACTATTGTCCTCATCTTCATTGTTATCTGTACAGCGTATCGGCGGATGTTCCCTCCTTCAGGTATTTCTTGTCGGACTCAGGGACCTTCTCGGACTTGGAAACCTTCTTTTCGAACTCGGGAAGCTTCATGTCGTAATCGGGAGCCATCACAGAACTTTGAACCCAACCCTTTATTCAATCCACTGGGGTATCCTGTTCTCATTCCTCTACACCATAGCTGGGGTACAGGTGTTAAGCTGTGTTAATTATTATTCTACTAGCAAATATATGCACCCTCCGGGTGCAAGTATTTAAGTTTTGATATAATAAAATATCATATTAAATTAGAAAGGCTAATGAAACTGACTAATAATGCAGATAAAAAATATTTGGAACAGAGGGGGTATAATCGAAAAATAGAACAACTTTAAAACTAACTATTCAATCATTTTCCATTACTCCCCTCTTTCATTGGTAAATTTTCCTAATTTAACTATTTAGTTAAAATAGGAAGTAAAGGATAATATTACAGTTATTTCTTCTTGTAAATAAATTTCTTTTAAGATTTATCCACGAGATTTTTGTTTATATTTCTTAAGATAAAACCAAACAATTAGAAATCAATAATACCAACCCCATATTTATTAAAATAAAATTTTAAATATCAATATGCAAATTAGCCTTCTCGTTCAAACTGTAAACCGCTATTTTTTGTATATATAAATACAATTGCATGTTATTAGTACATAGATATGGTCAACAGTATTAATAATGTAAAACAATTTTTATTAATTACTGAAGGTTTAAAAGAATGAAATCATGGAGAATTTGACGTAAATAATTAAGGGAATTGTGACTTGAGTAGTAATATAGTTTCGGTTACAGACAGAAAAACACACAATTTCCATTATAATAAGATATTACTGCTGCCCTTGACCAGGATTGATTCTGCAGCTTAGAGATAACTGTCACTTAAAACTGTCTTAACCAACACCTTTATCCACTACGCTATGTTTCCAGTTGGACACATAGCTTTGTGTATATAGTCCGAATAATCCAAATAATACCGTTAAGTATTGTTGACACAGAAACACGAAACTTTCTATTCCGATATGAGAATTGTTCAAGTTTTTTCCTTGGGCAGTTATGGCAAGTGAATACCGCGAATGTGCGAATACCCAATAGACCTGAGAAGCACGTGAAACTGTGGGTGACGACAGTCTATGGATCAATGAAACCACTGGCGTGTGAGTTTTCGTAATACCCCTCTAGCGAAGCAAAACACTGGCGGGAATCGACTTGTTTAGGGTAGAATAACAGATGACACAGAAACCGAGTTTAAAGTTTATCTAAATTTTAGTTCTCTTATGAGTTCCTGGAAGATGCATATACCTAGAGGGGCCGTGTTTATAATTGAATATGCTGGGTCCGTTTCTTCAAGACTCAACCCGATATAAGATAACTTGGAATGTAATTTCAGTTCCTACCTTAGAGCGTGTGCAGAATACGGGGTTGCTTCATCAATGTCTTCATGGGGACGGTCTCTCAAAAAGGCCGTAAGGTTTGTTACGCGTGGTTCCGCGACTTATATAGTGACGTAAAACAATCTAGTCCTCCCATGCTTTGTTCTCATGCTTAAAACCGAGATGTGGATCAAACCTCCACTTTCCCCAGTCCTGAGTTCGAACCCTAGAATCCGATTTTCCAACTGGTAACTAACCAGGTACAAGAGGTAATAGTAACGAATGATAACATTGTATCAAATAACATGTCAAGTCAACAATAACACCACTGAGCCCCTTTAAACTTTTCAAATTACACATGTCTACTCGCACGTGGTGATAATGATGATGATGATGTCTCTAAAACAACGACAACCAAGATAACACCAACATCATTAGACGCCAACTAAGAATACAGAATCGACCGTCATACTCAGAAGTAATGAAGTTAGCTATTCCACACAACAGACTACAGAAAAAAAATGTGCTACCGAGAAATATGAGTAAAAGATAAGATTAAATATGAGGGACACAACCACGGGTCTCCCACTAATAATATAGATATACCATCTATGTAAGACGGCTATATAACACGTATCACTGGCTTTGTATCAAACTAAGCAAAGCTTAAAGGATTGAAAAACATCGCATGGCTTAATGTCTAGTAAGCTAGTCTCAGATCAATTAGTGGTAAGTTCAACCCTTACTAGCTGCCCTAGCCTTATGCCAAATCTAAACAAATGCTTGGATTTAAAGAAATGTTTTGCATACTTCAATGTTGCGTAATACCGTCAATCCTCGAGTATAATCCGCACTTTTTCCCCAAAATTTAAAGGTCAAAATCCCTTGTGCGTACTATATACGAGGTTAAAAATGAAAAATATTTTCCAATCATTGTCCTAGTCTGTATTTACTGTCCAGCAATGTTTATTCAGATGCATTTTTTCAGAGGTACAACCCCCTAAACATCCCCTGCGAATTATACACAAAGGCGGACCATACTCGAGGATTTACGGTAGTTACCGAGCTAGGCTAGCAGGCTATTACCAATGAACTTGATCCTCACTGAGTGTCCCATAATATTAAAGCTAATTTGGGGTATATCTAGTGCCGACGTGAATCTTTTTTTTTTCTTTTTTTTTTTGGCAAAAATTATTTAGTCTCAAAAATCTGATGGAACCTCAATACCGGATAAAGTTTAATATCATACGCTGAACACCCAATTATTCCAAATCTCGCTGGTTACCCTTGCCATTGTGTCAAACTTAGCAAAACTTGATAAAGTATTCGTCAATTCGTGTATTTTAATGGTTACCGAGTTAGACTAGCGGGTCATTTTGGTAATCTCAATTCTCAGTGGGTGCCTCTGGTAATCTGTGAAACTAAGCTAAATTTGATAAATTATTCGCTGACACTTGTACTGTAATAGTTAACTAGCTAGGATAGGATATCATTGTTACATAATTTATGCGGTTGCATAAGATTATTGTCAATCCCCTGTAATTCTGAGGGGGTGACCCTTTTTCATATCATTGCCGGGTCCTTCCATGGAAAATTATAGAAGCCCGCCAAATATGTGAAGTCACGTGTGACCTTTTTTGGGGTCCCCAGTTTGCAGTTGGACGTCAGGCAGAGCGGTCGGCCATTTTATGCTCTGCCTAAACTGGAACTCACGCGCGCTATGTTAGTTAGAGGATTATGTATAGTTAAGGAAATAAAAGTTTGGATAATTAATATGTTCTTGTGGTTAATGAATGTCTCGGTAACAAGACTAAGAAATGACGACCAGCCAGCAAGAACATGGCAATAGAAGACCAGACACGAAGTCCCCAAGAAAGTCCAGACCTTAGAAAATTCCAGACCAAGACAAGATGTTATAATATTCCAAAGGCGGCCAGAAGAATAGAGTAAGAAATAAGTAAGTAAAGAAGTAAAGAAGAAGGGTATGCAACATCATGTTAGTGATTTCACTTCTCACCGGGTGCCTCTAGTCATATCCCAAACTAATCAGCGCGATCAGGTGAGCGGCTGACAAAGGTCTTGCTGGGTGACGCCAGGACACCCTCGGCCTTTTTGACAATTTTGGAGATGTCTTTCGTCCAACGTAAATCACTGCTGACAGTAATACCCAGATCATGTTCACAAGAAGATTCCTTGATATTAGTGTTGTGAAGGGAGTATATGTATGATGGGTTTTTCCTCCCAAAATGGATGGTGGTGCATTTGTCCACAGCTTGCATGAAAGATCTGCAGCGTTCAGGATCTGTCATTTTTTATCTCAAGGTACAGCTTGATGTCATCGGCATACTTCAGTACTGTGGTATTCCTTAAGTTATCATCTATATCATTGATATACGCAACAAACAAAAGGGGGCCAAGAACTGATCCCTGTGGTACCCCAGATGACATCTCATATGGTGAGGAGTGTTGCCCAAGAATTGTAACCACCTCTCTCTGGTTGAGAATGAAGGACTTTAACCAGTTAAGAAGATCATCCTTCATACCCATTGCAGAGAGTTTTGCCCAAATTTTTTTGTGCCGACTTAGCATAGTCAAGGTAGACAACGTCTATCCATTAGTCACCATCAGTGATCCGGGTGATGTCTTCTAGGAATTCCACAAGTTGATCACAACAGGCAGAGTTTGGGATAAATCCAAACTGGGAGGGTCGGATAAGACTGTGAGAGTTCCAGAAATTCCAAAGCCCTTCACTGATGCAGGACTCCATCAGCTTAGCAATGCAACTTCAGTTGCCAGTCAGTGATCCATTGTTGCACTGTTTATGATGTGTTTGTTGTGTAATGGTTATTGTTGTAGGAAATACTTGAAGTACCGCGTTTAAATCCTGGATGAGGTTGTTTGCATTTCATATAGCACTTAATACCCTTGGGAATGGTATAAATCCAACTATTCTCCCTGCATCTATGGCAAACTGGGCCCTTTAACCTATTAAACAGTACTTAAAAACTGACTGTGTCGCATCCTGCTCATGTGGAAGGGTTAGGTAAATACACATAGGTAAAGTTACTGGAAGATGGAATATTTTAATTTTTCAGTCTATTTCTGCATTTATTTATTTTTTGTAGAGCATCTAAAAATGGAACTGTTCCCAATTTGTTGGCTGTCTCTGATCAGAAAGCAAGGTCGAATTTTAAGCGGAATTTAGCAGGTTTGAATTTCCTTCTCCTAGAATGGTTGTCATACCAAGATTAAAGAAACCCGTCTGACCTTAGCTGGATGCGGAATTGTGGGATGGATTCCTTTTCCAAGGGTATTAGCGCTACTACTAAAAGTGTCCGCACTCTGGGCGCAAGTATTAAAGTTTTAATGTAATAAAATATGATACTGAATTACAAAGACTAACGTAACGAAAAAAAAAACAATATAAAAGAATTACACTTATTTCTATGTTATTCAAATAGATTTCTATATAAAACTATATATGAAATAAATATTTTTAGAAAAAACAAACATATGCTGTTATAACCCGCTGACAGAAATCTGTTTCGACCCTTTATTGAAGTGGTCTTCATCAAGAGCGAAATGTGTGTGATAGAGAGACGGTGTGATTAAACCGTTACAAAACTATATATATATGATTGCTTTTAATACGTATCAGTATAACTATCGTTATACTGAATGATAATGATAGAATTAAAAATCAGTAATAGCAAATAATTATCTATTGAACCCAGTTTTGTTAAAATCATTATGCAAATTAGTTCCACCATATAATACGTAAATCTTTATTTCTTAGAGATATATAACACATATTTCAAGATTTTAAATGCATTAATAATATGGGCAGTTTTGTGGTAAACCTAACTCAGATAGATTTTAATGGAGACGTCGTTAATAAAGAACATGCTAATTAATAATTTCATAATTGTTGAGAATATAATTTAGATAACTATGGAAATCGCCACGTTAGCGGTGACGTAGTTTCGGTTATAGGCAGATAGCTACATAATCTACATTATATTAAGATGAGAAATTTAAACAACTTCGTCCGGGATTTGAACTCGCGTGGCCGTGTCAATTAGGATAAGTTGATTTTTCACTTTTTAAAAAATATCAAATTCTCTCAAATAGTGTGTTGGTTTAATGAATGCTGATACCAAAAACCAGATCTCTTATTTGCAAGATTTTTTAAAAGAATATAGCATGAAATGTTGTCTGCTAAAATGCACCAAAAATCCTCGTTTTCCTAATATTTAGTCCAGAAGTTCGTTAGAAAAATGAGCAATTTCAATATTTAAAACAGAAAAGGCTATCATTTCATACAAAACGAATAAGATATTATAACTAGAATTCAAATTGAAAATATACCCTCATCATCGCCGACACCTCCAATATGCTGCTTTTTACCTTATAATTAAGCTGTAACAGTGACAACATTTTAAAATATTTCAATCTATTTCCTCAAACGAAAGTTTTGAAGAAAAATATTTTGTTGGGTAATTATTTATGTTAATTTGCAACTTTCGCTACATTGAAGACATCACAGTTCCAAAATCAACCTACCTTAGTGTTCATTTCCTACAACGATGACTATTAGAGTACAAGCGCATCTATAAATTCCAAACTAATGTCAGCTTTGTAAATGTCCGTTTAACTTCAATTTCTTAAACCCCAACCTCTACACGCATTTATAATTCAACAGAAATTCGATAGAAAATTTCACAATTTCAATATTTCAAACAGAAACTTTTGCCATTTTATCCAAAACGAATAAACTATTATAACTAGAATTCAAATAGAAAATATGTCCCCTATCACAACTAACATGCTTCTTTTTATTTCTCTGAATGTTTGGTTTGAGGCTTGAAGATTAGTATTATCTGCGTTATTCGGACTATTGTCCCCACCTTCATTGTTATTTGTACAACGTTTCGGCCGATATACCCCCCGGCCTTCTTCAGGTATTTCTATGAAGAAGGCCGGGGGGTATATCGGCCGAAACGTTGTACAAATAACAATGAAGATGGGGATAATAGTCCGAATAACGCAGATAATACTATGCTTCTTTTTGCCTAATGTTTAACCTGTAACATTTTAAAGATTGAAATCCTCAAACGAATACAAAGTGACAACATTTTAAAATATTTCAATCTATTTCCTCAAACGAATACAAAGTTTTGAAGAAAGAGGTAATTATTTATGTTAATTTGCAACTTTCGCCACATTGAAGACATTACAGTTCCAAAATCGACCTACCTTAGTGTTCATTTCCTACAACGATGACTTTTAGAGTACAAGCGCATCTATTAATGCCAAACTAATGTAAGCTTTGTAAATGTCATTTTAGCTTCAATTTTTTAACCCACCCCCACCACTACACCCATTTATAATTCTACACAATGCGTCTTTTTTTTATTTTTTTAGTGGGGGTTTGGATAAAATATCACTAATAAACGGTAATTGCAAATAATTTCTCATAGAAAATAATTGCAAATAATTAATAGTTCAAGTTAATTGCGTGGAAACAATGGTTTATGCATAAACAACTGATAAAAATGGATGACGCTCGGAAATAATGTCTGCCATTTGATATTAGCGTCGGTGATGACCATAGCAAATGAAAAAAGACAAAAGAAACAATATCTGTAGAGACATTGATGAGAAAACTGCTTCATTAATTGCAGTAATTACATCTAGAAATGAAGAAATACGCTCAGAAAAAAATAACGAAGACGCCATTCAATGACGGTTTAACTATGACGTTCTACACAATTAATAATGCGTGTTATTACATTTTCAGCGTGATTAGAAACGGTTATGTTTATGCTGCTAATGATGATGATGTGTTCATCCGACCCGTTCGCCGCGGGTAGAATGTGGCGCTAGTTTGAGTCATCCAGCGAGGATTGAACCCGATATTCAGTTTATGTACTCAACCCATTCGCCACGGATAGGATGTTACACAAAGTCTCAAGTACGAGGTTTCCAGCAAGGATCGAACTAGCTATTCGGTTTATGTACTCAACCGACTCGCCACGGGTAGGATGTGACACAAGGCCGCAAGTATGGGGCTTCTGGCAAGGATCGAACTCGCTATTCGGTTTATGTACTCAACCGACTCGCCACGGGTAGGATGTGACACAAATCGCAAGTATGGGGCTTCTGGCAAGGATCGAACTCGCTTTCGGTTTATGCACTTAACCGACGCGCCACGGGTAGGATGTGACACAAATCGCAAGTATGAAGCTTCTGACAAGGATCGAACTCGCTATTCAGTTTAAGCACATAACCGACTCGCCACGGGTAGGATGTGACACAAATCGCAAGTATGGGGCTTCTGGCAAGGATCGAACTCGCTATTCAGTTTATGCACTTAACCGACTCGCGACTAGGATGTGACACAAATTGTGCTTATTAGGTATCCAGTTAGGATCGAACTCGCGATTCAATTCATGTACTCAACCCATTGCCACGGCTAGGATGTGACAAAAGGTCGCAAGTAGGAGGCATTAAGCAAGGATCGAACTCGTTATTCCGTTTATTTACCCAACTCATTCGCCACGATAATGATGTTGTCTAGGTCATCCAGCGAGAATCAAACTCGCTATTTAGTTTATTTACCCAACTCATTCGACACGGGTAGGATGTGACAAAAGGTCGCATGTATGAGGTTTCCAGCAAGGATCGAACTCGTTTTTCAGTTTATTTACCCAACTCATTCGCCACGAGAAGGATGTGACACAACGGAATGCTAATGTAGAAAATGTTTTAATAATGTTTCAATTAAATGTCCAATTCTGATTTCGGTTATTTCCTATAACTCCAACATAAACTAGTAGATCAATAAATAAATACATAATTTATCAGTCTAGAGTGGTTCCCCTTTGTTCATGTTGGAGATATAGGAAATAACCCTGATTTCTTTCTTACAATCATTATCTACGCAGAATTTCATTAATTCGTCATTTGCCTTTCTTTTTTTTTTATACTAATAGCGACTGATGAGATTATTATTATTTTTCTAAGTTCTAGGTGGTTATTAACCCCACCCCCTTGGCGATATGAAGTGACAGCAGAACGCACATATATATTTACGAACCCCTCCACACGAACAGGATGCGTCAGAAGGTCAACTTCTTAAGCGGAGTTTTCCTTCTCCTATACTGGTTACCTAGCCATGGTTAAAGAGCCCAGTCTGCCCTGCTATTTACCCATAGCTAGAGGAAGAATTGAATTCATACCTTTCCCAAGGGTATTAGCGAAATGTGAAAAACCAACATCTTCGTCCAGGAATTGAACTCGGGTCGACGGGTCCATTTCCTATGACTCTAACCATTAGACTACGTGCTTTCATAAAAAAAAGTGCGTAGGGGCCATGCTAATCTTCTCTGTATCGTTCCAATTTTAGTATATGTACTGCCGAAGCTAGTACAGATCGCACATATGGAGCAGTCAGAGAGGATCGAACTCGAACGAGATGAATTGGAAAACATATTGACATTAAAGCAGTTCAATTTATTCACAATTGGTTTCTTTGCCTTTCAACATACATATTATAGGTGATATGCCCTATTGACCAATGGAATGCGCCGACGGGTTACTATAAGTAACAGGGATAATTGTGGCTTGGCAGTAAGCCAATGCGAGTAAGCCAATAACTCTATTTGTCGGACGTAATTTCCACTTATCTGTATTGTATTTGTCAAGTTTCTGTTAATACATTTTCCTACATTTGTTACCCGTCGTTTTGTTCTTATTTTGACCCCTTAAAACCTCACAATAATACATATTCCAGCGAGATTTTTATTGGTCGAATCAATTCTGAAATTGTTTTTTTTTGTTGGTTGTTTGTTTGGTTGAATTTTACGGCACGTCAACTCATTGGGTTATTTTATGCCGAAGACGATTTAGGTTTTATTCATTCTTGATGGTTACTCAATTTGGTTTAAGCACATTTTTTCTATTTAATGCATAGATATTACTCTAACAGGTACTCACACCCCGGGTCAGAGTTGATCTGGGTGTAATGGTGATGAAGGCGAACTCGACGTTCCCCAAGCACCAGAACTGGAACTTCACCATCAAAATAAGATTAACTCAGCACAGTAAGACCCTCAGCCATCGCTTTCTAGCCATATAGGATAAAAAGGTTTGGGGGTTGCCATAAACAAAA
>CM042152.1:8423929-8438929 GCA_023376005.1 Doryteuthis pealeii
TTCGAAAAGAAGGTTCCCGAGTTCAAGAAGGTTCCCGAGTCCGACAAGAAATACCTGAAGAAGGCCGGAGGGTATATCGGCCGAAACGTTGTACAAATACCAATGAAGATGGAGACAATAGTCCAAATAACGCAGATAATACTATTATCATTACTACGACAAGTGAGGCACAATTTGGCAGGTCTTGATGCTTTTGTTGAGGTCGTAAATGTGATATTCTCCGAATGTTACTCTTCAGGTCGCCTCCGCACTATCGTCTGGGGCTGTAGAATACCCCGACTGCACTTCTGCAGATGGGGTTTATACCTCTCCACCCCCACCCCTACTGTGGCCACTTGTTGATCATGGAAAGCTACCCATCCTGGCAAAGATTGTTTGCACACACACACACACACACACACACACACACACATATATATATATATATATATATTAATGTGTATGGTTGGCACTAGTATACTAGAAAAAGTAATAGTAATCCAACGTACAGTGTTATTAGAAGAGTGCTCAATATCTGTGATAGAGCGTTGATAGTTCAATGAGAAATCAAAACAAATAAAAGTTTTTGCTTTTATTTATTTAATTACGGGAACGGTATTACAACCAGCGGTTTCTTGCTGAAAGCATTCATCGGGTAATACAAAAGTTCCTTTAAAATGACAGAAATTGTGTAAATGTGTGCGTTTATATTATATATATATATATATATATATATATATATATATATATATATATATATATTATGAAAAAAAGTAATAAGACAAGCAGGAATATTTCTTATATGTTATTTATTCTCAACTAGTTTCGACCTTAGGTCATCGTCAGGAGAAAATTTCTTGTTTGGATTGTTTATAGATTTTTTGAAAGGGAGCATTATAGAAGAACTATAAAAATTGAAGTGTTTTTGAGGGTTTGACATGCTATTAAAATCCGGGTAGACGAGTGTGTTAGTAGTAGCAAGTCCATTTGTTCCGTGAAGAACCTCTATGAGGTGGGTTATTTGTTTAATGCTCTTAAAGATGTGAGGGAGGGTTCATGGGAGTTGTGTGTATGACTATATGTGTGTATATATAAATGTATACTTATATATATATATATTATATATATTATATATATATATATATAGTACCAAGATAGTCGTACCAACCGAAAATAATCGGTTGATACTATATTAATTGTCCAAAAGAAAAAACAATTTATATGTATACATATATGAAAAATATATATTCATACAAATACCGCTAGGATATACTAAAGCTAAGAAGTAAAGAGTGCTCAATACCTAAGTAGAGAAAATAATATATATATATATATATATATATATATATATATATATATATAATTTTCAAAAAATATAAACTTTTTTTTTATGTAGACGTTTAAACATTTCGGTTTATATAAAACCAAAGTAGTCAACCAACTACGCATTTGGGCTGTTGATTGGCTGAGCTTAAACAACGTGACCTCGCTTAGTCTATAAATTCAAGTGGTGTATTGCAGCACACCTTATATCAATCCTACTCTCCCACCAGCTATGGGTAAATAGTAGGGCAGACTTGGCTCTTTAACCTTGGTTAGGCAACCGGTCTAGGAGAGGGAAAACTCTGAATTCAAACCTGTTGAACTCCGCTTAAGAAATTGACCTTGTGTCACATCTTGCTCGTGCGGAGGGGTTGGTGAATATATATATATACATACAAAAAGACCCAACATAGGTATATTTGTCTCATACCCCACTTGTATGGACTGGGCACAAGGCCTCGTTTTAACGTGGGCCCACCCACAAGCCGAAGCTCATGGGTGGGAAAGAACAAAAATTGCGTCGATCTCGTCGGCATTCCCCCTCAAGTGGGCGCCTCTGGCGCTGGGCAATAAAACCTGCCCTGCCGCCAAGGGGGCTGGTATTGCCTGGTGGGATAGCCCCCTGGGATCGACGCTAATAATTGTACTTTAACCCGGTCCATGGCCGAAGCATACTGGACCCCCCGAAGGGAATAGGCAAGTCTCAAAGCATAGTAACTGGAACAGATACTACACTTTGATCCCCGCCGAATTGAGGTAAGTATTTAAAAAATTCCAACATAGGTTCCCATCGCTTTTGCTTGTTTGTTTTGTTTTGTTTTGTTTTGTTTTACGGCATATCAACCTCAGTGGGTCATTTAATGCCGATAAAGTTTTGAAATAAATCAATTCTTGATGGATAATACAATTTTTTTATAAATACATTTTTCTATTTAACCCATAGATGGGACCCTAACAGGTACTACCACTCCGGGTCAGAGTAGAACAGGAAACAATGGTGATGAAGGAGTGCTCCACATTCCCCAAACCTCCAGAACTGGAACCTCACCATCAGATAGAGTTTAACGTCATTCCCAGGACATGTAGACCCTCAGCCACCACCTTCTAGCACCTATATGATAAAAAGGGGTTGGGGCTTTCCATAAGGGCAATAGGGTTGGGAAAATCATATAGGTGCTAGGGCTTGACGTGAACAGCCAATTGATCGAAGGGGGCCTCTCCGACCGCCCGTCTAGCCCAAGATAGGGCCAAAGTGGAGTATTGCATGTCATGAACTGCTCATCCACCTGGCCTCTATCCTTAAGCATCACGGGTCGCCACCCACGGCCAACAGGTGGCCCCATTGGGGGAGTCTTTCCCCTCTGCAGAGGTGCAGTTGGTGCATTCTAACGCCCCAGCCGACAGGGCGGATAGCTTTTGTATCCCTGGTGTACTTAGCACACCATGATTGGAGCGGAATGGTAAGTAACGTGATTTCACAATCAGTATTCTAAAGTGAAGAAGACTGTTAGGCTACAAGTGACTTTCTCTTCGCTACTGCGCTACTCCTTATGCCATGCAGCAAGACAAGGGATGTTAATCAAAACTGAAAAGTGTTAATAACCAGAAGAGAAAAGGCGCCTTTCACATATAGGGATGTTTATGAGACTCTTCTCGGATTATTCGTTAATATCACAGGTTCGATCCTCGGTCAGTCTGCTAAAACCATCACCTTAAGCCTGGCTAAACCAATTTAAAAAAATAAATAACTTCAGGGTAATGCTTAATGATTTAAATTGGGTTCCATATATTTATATTTACCAACCCCTCCGTACGAGCAGGATGTGACACAAGGTAAATTTCTTAAGCGGAGTTTAACTGGTTTGAATTCGAAGTTTTCCTTCTCTTGGACTGGTTACCTAGCCATGGTTAAAGAGATCAATCTGCCCTGCTATTTACCCATAGCAGTATGGAGAATTGGGTTCATATCTTTCCCAAGGGTATTAGCGACATGTGAAATGCAAACAGCTTCTTTTAGGAATTGAACTCGGGTCGACGAGTCCATTTCCTATGACTCTAACCATTACACCACACGCCTCCATATTTGGGTTCCATATAAATGGAGGCGCGTGGTGTAATGGTTACCGTTGTAGGAAATGGACACCGCGATCCGAGTTCAAATCTTGGATGGGACTATTTGCATTTCTAGTAGCGTTAATAAATCTAGGAAAGGTATGAATCCAACTATCTACCCTCCAGCTATGGGTAAATAGTAGGGTAGACTGGGCTCATTAACCCTGGTTAGGCAACCGGTCTAGGAGAAGGAAAACTCTGAATTCCAACAGTTAAACTTTCTTTAAGGTATTGAATTTATGTCGCATTCTGCTCGTGCAGAAGTGTTGGTAAATACATATATATATATATATATATGTGTGTGTGTGTGTGTGTGTGTGTTTGTGTGTGGAGAAATATAGACAAACACGGGATGTTGTACAAAATGGATGTTTATTGTTGGTAGTGATGTCGATGTTATAATGTTTCGGTCTGTTAGACCTTTTTCAGGACGTTGGATTGAGTTCTTGCTTCAACGGTGAACATTTTCATAATGGTGAATTAGGAGGACGTGAATAGGGGAGGGGGTGGTCAATAAATAGAACTCCCACTACCAACTACTGCTAACACCAACAATTGACTACCCCTCCCCTATTCATGACATCCTAATTCAACAGTATGGAAACGTTCACCGTTGAAGCAAGAATTCAATCCAACGTCCTGAAGAAGGTTTAACAGACCGAAACGTTATAACATCGACATCACTACCCACAATAAACATCCATTTTGTACAACATCCTGTATTTGTCTACTTTTCTCAGCATATTGTCGGATTAATTTCCTCTTATTTTTCGCATATATATATATATATATATATATATATATATATATATATATATATATATATATATAATAGGTTTTTGGTACAGGAGAATTTGTATAGCACTAAAAGTGGAGGAATCATATGTAATTAGGGAGGTAATATTTTATTATGGAATAAAATATAAAATAAAGGGGGAATACACGAAGGCCTTTTCAACCGGTACATTTCAAGTGATACACCGGCGACGAATAAAAGTCAGATTGTATAAGAAATTTATACGAAACGAATGGAGGTGAGCCAGAGGGGGACAAATGAAAAAAAAAAGAAGTTTCTTATAAAATTCCTATACAATCTGACTTTTATTCGTCGCCGGTGTATCACTTGAAAAGTACCGGTTGAAAAGGCCTTCGTGTATCCCCCCTTTATTTTACATTTTATTCCTTAATATATATATATATATACTAGCAAATATATGCACCCTCCGGGTGCAAGTATTTAGGTTTTAATGTAATGAAATATTGTATTAAATTAAGGCTAATGAAACTAAGAATACAGATAAAAAGATTTGAAACAGAGGAGGGTATAATAAAAAAAATAGAACATCTGTAATTTACTCTTCCATCACTCTCGTCCTTCATTGTTATTTTTTCTAATTTAAGTATTTAGTTAAAATAGGAAGTAAAGAATAAAATGACACTTATCTTTTCTTGTTAATGGATTTCATTTAAGATTCATTGAAGAGATTTTTGCTTATATTCATTAAAATAAAATCAAACAGTTAGAAACCAATAATACTAAGCATATATTTATTAAAATTAGATTTCTAATATCAATATGCAAATTAGCCTTCCCGTTCACACTGTAAACCGCTATTTTGTTGTATATATAAATACAATTGCATGCTATTAGTGTGTAGATATGTTAACAGTATAAATTATATAAAACAATTTTATCAATAATTGAGGTTAAAATAAGGATAAATTCATGGTGAATGTGACGTCAATTACTAAGGGAATTGTGACTTGAGTAGTGATTTAGTTTCGGTTACAGAAAGAAAAACACACAATCTCCATTATAATAAGATATATATATATATATATATATATATATATATATATATAATGAGGCAATCTCACCAGTTGGAAATCGACACCCCAAATTCCGTGACATCCCATGAAGAAAATATATTAAGACCATACTACGGCAGTCGTGTAATGTTATGAGGAATATATATGTGTTGTGTACTAAAGTTTCTATCATATACAATAAGAAAAGATGTGTATTTTCGTCGCTAGGGCGCTGGAAAGTTTCGCACTTACTTAATGTGTCTCGGTATTTCTCTTTTTAACTCTCTAATGATGAATACACATATCAACGTGTCTGCGCATCACATTTTTCAACTTTATTCCTAGAGGCCGTAGCCTAAAATATCATACCATTTCGGAATCAGGCCGACTCCGTAAAAATTTAAAAAAACAACGTTTCGCTCCGAATCCAGACTAACATTCGTGAAATTTAGGATTCTAAAGTTTTAATTATTGCGATTTTTTGAATGCGAATATCAGTGTCTGTGCATCACATTTTTCAACTTTATTCCTAGAGGCCGTAGCCTAAAATATCATACCATTTCGGAATCAGGCTGACTCCTTAAAAAAACAAAAAAACAAAAAAAAAAAACAAAAAGAAACGTTTCACTCCGAATCCAGACTAACATTCGTGAAAATTATAATTCTAAAGTTTTAATTATTGCGATTGTTCCCGGCGATTTTTTAATGTGATTCTTTGCGATTAACTTATTTCCCGATAATATTTTTTTAGAATTTGGGAATAAATTTCGCTACAATCGAAATTAATTGCAAAAACCAGCGGAATAGCTCTAGTAAAAAAGAAATAATTGTTTTTTCCGGAATGTAATTCATGTAGTTTTGCCATCTTTGCGATCAACTCGAGACACAGTGCATTGTCTTGATGAAAGGGCACTTTTTTCTTCTTCATTTGTGACCGTTTTGGGGGCGATTTCTTCCTTCAGGTGCACCAATAATTTTATATAATATTCGCTATTAATGGTTCTTTCTTTTCTTAAGGTAATGGAAGAACAAAACATCTTGTGCATACCTCAAATTGTGTTTAAGATAAGTGGAGGCAGAAGCGCGACATACTGCTGCTGCTGCTGCTGCTGTTGATGATGATGATGATGATGATGATGAGGATGATGCTGATAATGATGATGAGGATGATGATCATGATGATGAAAAGGTAAGCTTAAATAATTAAATTATTATTTAGACTTTAATATTATTCTCATAAAATATATTAAATCAATTGTATATTTTAGGTATACCCAATTTGTTGAAAAATCTGTGTTTTTACTATACAAAATTACCCCACCCCCCGTTTGAAAAAAAAATTACCGCACATATCAGATTACCCAATCTGTGCTACTCATTTGCTGAGTTAGCGGGTACTGGTATCAAACCAGTAACCTTGCCAATATCATAATTGTTCTATTTGACATTAAATTACCCCAAAAGTGTTGATATGCAACAAAGACATAAAAAAGAACAAAAAAAAACAAAAAAAAAACAACCAACCAATTTTTCATGTGTGTATATCTATTAAAAATAGAAATTCGGTATCTATTTTTCTGTAACTGAAACTACATCACTGTTTACGTGACAGTCATTTCAGGAAATAATTGTGTTTATCAATGAGTATTTAATCTTTAGTCAGTATCATTACTACATAAATATATTAAAATTCTATGCAAAATCAGTTTATAGTCAAATTTTCACGGAAATTTCAATACTTATTCATTATTAGATGATTTTATGTTTGAAATAGTTTTTTGTTACCTAAAATATATTAGGGGAAATATTTTTTACTAGTGTTACATAATCTATGCGGTTGCATAAGATTATTGTCAATCCCCTGTATTTCTAAAGGGATGGCCCTTTTCATATCACGGGCGGGGCTTTCCATGGAATAGTACAGAAAGCCCACGAAATACGTGAAGACACGTGGGACCTGGTTGGGTCCTCAGTTTTCAGTTTGACGTCGGGCAGAGAAGATGTCCTGCCTTAACTGAAACTCACTGCATACGCGCGCTATGTTAGTCAGATGTTAGTTACATGAAATGTTTAATTAAGTAAATAAAAGCTAAAGAAAATAACACGGTTTTGTGATTAATGAATGTTTTGGTAACAAGACTGATCTAGAAGAAGAAATGAGTTAAGTGCGACCGACCACCAAGATGAAGACCAAGATGTTAGAAGAGACGCTAGAAGAACTTAAGATGTCAAAGACGCCAGAAGAAGAATAGTAGTAAGTGAGGAAAAGGGTATACAACACTAGGTTGACCCCGCCTTATTAAATTTTATGAAATCGGAACAAAATATATTTTACTCGAAAGATTTTTAAATTTTTCTCTAAAGATAAGAATTTGAATAGTTAAATCAAATTTCTTTAAGAACGTTATGGATGTCCCTACTGCCTTAAAACAAAACAGATATCTCAGTGAAGTGAATATGATACTTTTTAAGTAAGTAATTGATTAAAAAAAAATATCAAACGTTTTATTTGCATATATACTTTTCCCACATCTTTCCGGCAATATCTTTCAGAATTTAGTTTTACACCGCCAGGGGGGCGTTTGTTTTGCTAGTTTGATACAATAAACATTGAAAATTTACATAATTCCATAAAAACCGTTTCTTGATAAAAAAAATTTTTTCAAAACACACACAAAAAATAACATTACAAAAAAAAAACAAAAAAAAAACGAAATAAAAACTGTGCCTTATAAAGATGGTATATTTTGAACTAGCTACAGTATTCTTTTTTTTTAATTGAAATAGATCACTAAGTAGGACTGAGCCGATTCTAGTAGTAACCACCTCAAGCGGAGATTTAAGAGGTTTGAATTCAGAGTTTTCTTTCTCCAAGACTGGTTACCTAACCATGGTTAAAGAGCCAAGTCTGCCCTACTATTTACCCTTAGGTGGAGGGAGAATAGTTGGATTCATACCTTAGCGCTATGGGAACTGTGGCTTCGTTCAGGATTTGAACTCGGGTCGACGAGTCCATTTCCATCGACTCTAAACATTACACCACCGCGCTCCCATAATACTAATATTGTAATAAAATTATTGTGGCGTATTTATGACGTTGGAATTAGGCTTTAAAGATGAGTGGATCTGAACAAAATACAAAGGCATAAGAATTGAGATAATGTAGCGGAAATTCATTTGCAAATCACTTATCACTCTGATAAGGAGTTGTGCGTCTTTTATGTTTAATTAAAATAAAAGCAAAATGTTTATTTTCTTATTTATTAATTATCATTGTAATTAGACGTGGCATTAATTACGAGACGATATATACAATCTGTCTTTATGGAGGAATATGGAAATACTTAGGGAAACTTATATATATATATATATATATATATATATATGTATATATGTATATATATATAGATAGATAGATATATTTATGGATAATATTGAGATATATATATATATATATATATATATATATATATATATATATATATATATATATATAGAGAATATAGATAGATATAAATATTTATATATATTATATATATATATATATGAGGTATGAAAAGTTGAATGAAAACATCACACATTGCTGTTAAGAGAAACAATTTATAATATAATCATATTGATCAGTATCAGCTATGATTTGTTTTCTCTTTAACAGCATTGTGATGTTTTCATTATATATATATATATATATATATATATATATATATATATATATAGATAGATAGATAGATAGATAGATAGATAGATAGAGAGATTTTTCTTTATCCGTCTTTATGGATAATATGGAAGACTCAGGAAACTGTCATATATATATATATATATATATATATATATATATACATGTCTGTGTCTGTGTCTGTGTGTATGTCTGTGTACATATATATATATATATAATATATATATATAGAGAGAGAGAGAGAGAGAGAGAGAGAGAGATAGGGGGAGGGAAAAAATTAGGTACTACTTCAATTAAGCACATTTTCTCACAAAAATTGTCGGCTAAAAAGCCATATCAAAACATAATGTTTGTTTGTTAACTTCTCATATATATATATATATATATATATATATATGTGTGTGTGTGTGTGTATATATATATATATATATATATATAATATATATATATAAAGAACAAAACAGAAGGAAATAGATAAATAGATGAATAGATAACAATGGCAGTAATGTAGTTCATGTGATATTATACGTGATAGAATAAACATATATTTAATTCCACCTGGATTGCAAATACGAATGTCGTCTCAACTCGAATGTTTTATTTCTTCGTAGTAAAAACCTTATGAATTATTGTAAACCAACCTAAGAATGCAAATGTTACGAGGTAAAAACTATTTTTCTAATAAATATTTGATAGGTGATTTTAAATTAATCGGCTTCCCGGGACACATTTTAATGGCGGACATGATACATGTTTTATCACAATGGAAATAATTCGAAACAAACTCGACAACAATATACCCATCCTTTTAAAAGATTCACTCCTAAATTGGAAATATAAAACATTTATTTAAAATGTATGCACCGTGTTGTACGATTACTTGTCATACAACACATTCATACAGGGTATTCACGCACTACTTAGACTTTCACAGTTATACTTATTTCCTAATGATTGTTTAACTCTTTCCCTGCTTTAAACCGCTCACAGCGGCTATTTAACCACTGCGATATTACCGTAAGTTTTGTATATTGTACAAACGGAAATAGGTGTTGAATATCTGGCCGCCATCCTTGGCCAGTTGTAAAAGAACTTAAAGTAAATAAATAAGTAAGTCAATAAGTCCTGTGGTATAGTATCCTTTAGGTCCGACGTCCAAGAAGATCCAAGTAGCAGTGAGCTAAGATTAGAATCAGCCAGTATAAATACAACAACAGCAGCAGCACTGCCAGTGATTGGATAAGAGGTTAAATTAAACAAAGAATAGACGACAAAAATAACAAAGGACTTTTCTCCCGGTAAAAGCGAACAAAAAAGTTAAAAAATCGGAAGCGAGGCCTTCCGGTCAAAAAAGCAGGGAGAAGATAAAGGAATATATAACAAATGTCCGTTATCAGATCAAAAGATAAAGATGCGTTGGAGTATCTATCAATATAAAAGGCCTAAGGGTTCGAGCCGACATGGTCAGTCAGACAGCGGACGGCGAACAGAGTATAAGGAGCGACCGTCGACACGGTCCATCGCTGCCAGCGGGCAGTGAGCTTCGTCCACCCCTTTACCTCAACATCACCAGTCATCCCAACAATATTAGTAGTCATTGTCAACGCTCACCACCCACCACGCGAGGAAGAAATAAATAAACTCAAAGTTTTTACAATACCCATGTGTTGTGATATTCTAAGTCCGAATACTACATACTTCGCTACGTAGCATAAACCAATGATGGTTAGTTCATTATAATTCAGCAGAAGCACTCAGATTGCAATTCTAATAAGACTGTATTTGAATTGAATGAGTTCTGAGGTGAATAAATAGTGAACTTTGAAATATCCCATCTTACTAGTGTAATAAGTAATTGTGAGTTACTTCTCTTATTTTATTATTACCTCCCCTTTGGGGAACTCTTTGGTGTTTCTAAAAGTATATAAGGTCTCAGTAAACTGTAACCTTATTCTAAGTAGTATAAAGCTTTCTTAAGCCTATCCGTATTTTCATTTATTATTACAACCAAATTTCTTGGTATTTTTTTATACCAAGAAATTCGGTACAGAGTTGGGGGGGGGGAAGGGTTAAATGAGCAAAGTATCAAAATGAAAAAGTTAAAGAAAGAAAATATGAAATCAACTGGAGAATTAAAAGAGAAGTGGATTATTTTTTTCTGTGGATATTTTAAACTTTAATGAGCGCCATTTGTTATAAAATATGTATAAATATATAAAAGCAATTGGTAATTTGCTTGAAGCATTGTTAAGTGTGTTATAATATATTAATATTTTGAAGGCCAATACAATGCGTATGAAAAATAAAAACATCTTTTTATTTTTACTTTTCATACGCATTGTATTGGCCTTCAAAATATTAATATATTATATAAAGGGCCGGGTTAGCTCAGTCGGTAGAGCGTTCGGCTACAAACCACAAGGTTCCTAGTTCGATACCCGCCCTCGCCAACTCAGTGTATGAGTAGCACAGGGATCTGTGCGGTAAAGTAAGGAGCTGATTGGTAGGTGTGGCGCCCACCTTAGACGCTAAAATAATGTCCTTGGTCTAGCGCCAGTGAAAAGGGGATAGACTCCCTCGCTGCATGGCTGATACCGACATTAGGCCGCCCCGACGACTTTTACTTATATACATAAAGTGTGCTTTTCTGACTGCTCGCTGTATAAAGGGAGTAACGACAGCAGTGGAAAATAAAACCCCCTTGTCTTCATGGGTTTGGTGGCAAGAGTGGGATGGTGTGTTGGTTTATGTGACAGCAACACGAGCTAGGCCCGATCCCCACTTCATTTTCTGCTTCTCTCGTGATGGGTTTCGGGGTTTCGAGGTTCGCCAAACAAACCCCGTCTCCCTAGAATAAGTTTGTTTTACGGCATATCAACCTCAGTGGGTCATTTAATGCCGATAAAGTTTTGAAATAAATCAATTCTTAATGGATAATACAATTTTTTTATAAATACATTTTTCTATTTAACCCATAGATGGGACCCTAACAGGTACTACCACTCCGGGTCAGAGTGGACCAGGGAGCAATGGTGATGAAGGGGTGCTCCACATTCCCCAAACCTCCAAAACTGGAACCTCACCATCAAATACAGTTTAACGTCATTCCAAGGACATGTAGACCCGCAGCCACCGCCTTCTAGCACCCATATGATAAAAAGGGGTTGGGGCTTGCCATAAGGGCAATAGGTTTGGGAAAATCATATAGGTGCTAGGGCTTGACGTGACCAGCCGATTGATTGGAGGGGATCTCTCCGACCGACCGTCTAGCCCAAGATAGGGCCAAAGTTAGTTTAAGTTGCAAGGATAAACCGTATAACTACAGGCAAAGATTCGGACTGCAGTCGGTGTGCTGGGTTTCCATTTGTTGTGGGGGGGGGATGACGATTGCGGCGGGGTACCTATTTGTAATAGGGGATACTGGTGTAATTTGGGGTATACATTAGAAGTAGTAAGATTCAAATTTACTTAAAATAATTAATAAAATAAAATAACATATAATAAAATAATAGATTTACATGGTGTTCTGTCTCTGTTTTTTTTTATTGATTGGTTTATTTTATGCTAATTTATTTGAATCACAGTGGAAGATATTGTATAATAATACGTTTGCACCATGTCTCTTTAGTCATATCTAAGCCCTGAAGAGCACTAAGCGAAACTTTTAGTAGGTATATCTGACTCATTAGGTTCATCTTTATTAAATATATGTAGATGTATATATACAAACAGGCCCTAAAAAAAGAAGAGTTGGAAATTAATTTGAGAAAAAACCAAAAAAATGAATATTGAAAAATGAAGAAATGAAAGAAGTGAGAATGAAGAAGAAAAAATAAGACAAGATTAAATTCAATTGTAAATTAAATTTAGAAAAAAAAAATAGACGAGAGACGGATTCGCGCCTTTCTTAGAAACATTAGCGCTAAAGGAAATGCAAACAGCTTTGACCGGAATTTGAACTCGATTCGTTGGGTTTTATTTCGTAAATGGTGGCTCCTTGTTAAAGATTATCTTTCGGGTTCATTTAGTGCGAATTTCGAAAATCCTGTTATAAAATTAACTAGACTTTAGACGTAATGGAAAAAAAAAGTTTAAAAAACAAAAAGAAAAAGTAAAAAAGTGACCAATTATGAAAGAAAGTCAAAGAGGTCATTCCGTTAAGTTAATAAAAGCGATTACCATCCTCGAACTAAATTATCGCACTAGTCAATAGTTTTCTATAATCATTTGTAGCTTCAGCGTTCAAACTTATCAGGCCAATCAGTAAGTTGATCCCCGACAGATAAACACTCCCATTATATTTCAAGAACATTGATCCATTTCGGTTTCTTCCAACTTCGGTATCATCTGCCAAGTTCTTTCTCTTTCAGTGCGTGATTGATAGACAGACGCCAATCTCTAGGAAATTTCACTCTTTTTGTAACACAATCACACGTCGCTTTTAATATAGAACTTACCAGCTAAGAAACACTTGGAGAATATACAGCATCTCTTAGTCCTATCTAAAGGTCAAATATATCTGTTTGAGGATTATTTGTAAAGTAATTGAATGTGAAACTATATAAGTGTGTCTAAACTATTAGTATTAGTTCATCATCATGTCGCGCATATAGCACGGTTATCGACAACAATCTTACGCCAACCTTCCCTATCATTCATTGCACCTGGAAGATCCTCTGCGGAACAGCCAGCATCTTCACATAGCTGGTTAATGTAGGTCCTTGCTGGGCGCCCCACACTTGCATGTCCATGTGTTGGCTTCCACAGGAGAACGTCGCTTATGAGTTCACCCTTACTTCTCCAGCAGTGTTCTGCATGCCTTGTCCGTCTCACTCGGATAGTTTGTGAGATGGGGGTAAGTGACCGTATAGCTGTTTCCTTGTGGGTAGCTGTTTCCATGACTTGTTCAACACTGCTCGCAGCATTCTTGTGCAGCTCCCACCTAGCTTATTCTCAAGACGTTTAGTTAGGGTCCAGGTGGTGCAGCCATATAACAGCACCGACACAACCACAGCCTGGAAGAACTGTCGCTTCAGCTTGTTAGGGAGATCGGACCTCCATATGACCGATAATCTATTTGTGGCCGACCATGCCTTTGCTATCCGCGTATTAACATCGCTCTCTGCAGAGGAGATATTACCTCCCAGGTAGGTGAATTGTTCCACTGGCTTAAGAGGCTGGCCATTGAGTGTTGAGCAAATTATTCGGATTAGATAGAAATACTTGATACCACATAAATGTGTGCAAATAATTTGTATTGTAGGGAGGCAAAAATATTTGTTTTTCCTTCGATTGTAGGCGTGGCTGCTTATGTTCCGTGTCCGTTGGTCACATGATAATTCTGCCCCTTAAAACTTTCTCTTTTGTCTCGTTTCTTAGAAGGGACAATACCTATCTGTTTTTGGTCATCACAAATTGATAAAAAAGGAGCCTTATACATTAATATATCAACACTTAAAAATTCATTAAATTCAGTTAATTCCTTGATTTTTTCGGGGTTTTTTTTCTTTCGGCAGGGTGACATACGATGGTGGAATTTAGGTCCGTTAAATTCAATATAACCCACTTTTTATATTAAGTTACTTAGTTAAGGGCTACGTGATAGATTAGTAATTGATAAAGGTTAGTATTTAGTAAATGGTAACAATTTTAATTCATCCCGTTTGACACAGAGTTGGTTTAAAACATTCTTCTTTGATAATAACATTCAGTTGCTTGTGTTGGATATTGTACAAACGGAAATAGGAATTTCCAGTTAAATTAAACAGAGAGGGGACGACAAAAATGACAAAGGACTTTTCCCCGGTAAAAGCGAACAAAGAAAACGCGTAGGCGTTTGAGATATATAGAAGGAAGTCAGCAGAGAGTCAGACAGTCAGACAGCAGACAGAGGACGGCGAACAGTGAGTGACCGTCGACACGGTCCGTCGCGGCCGATGGCGGTGAGACGGCACCAGCCAACCCTTTACCTCACCATCCCAGCAGTAGTAGTAGTCATCGTCAACCCTTGGGCACTCATTGTAAGCTCTGCGCCTTCACCACCCACACACCGAAGAAAATAAAGAAGGGTCCTCTCTTTGTACATACGTATCTGTTGTTTA
>CM042152.1:8451429-8478279 GCA_023376005.1 Doryteuthis pealeii
AATGTTAAGTGTGTATAGTGAATGTGTGAATAGATGTTATTAACCATTAATTTTGATATGTGATGGGGGTTAATACCGAAATACTTAAGTATTGACACATAAAATTGTTTCCCCTGATCATAACATCCTGTGTTTTTTATATTTTTGGAAAATATTTTTTCTCATATATATATATATTATATATATATATATATAAAGATAAATCTAATGAGTCAGACGAACCTACTATTAGTTTCGCTTAATGCTCTTCAGGGCTAAGAGCATTAAGCGAAACATAGTAGGTTCGTTCTGACTCATTAGAATTTATCTTTATCATTTTGCTCTACTTAGGTATTGAGCACTTTTTTATTATTAGATATTCTCTAGCGGTTATATATATATATATTATTATATATATATTATATATAATATATATAATATATATATATATATATATATACATTATAAATTGTTTTTCTTTTGGCCAAATACTGTACCAATAGATTATTTTTTGTTGGTACGACTATCTTGGTCTTTTCTTTTATTCAACATTTTTTTTTCTCCCGGTTGATGTTTGGTAGTATTTTTACAATCAAACTATTTGCTGGGTTTTTTTCTCACCGCAAAGATTTACCAACACGCTTGGTATATTAATATATATAATATATTTATATATATATATATATATATATATCCCTAATTGGCTGGTCAGGTCCAGCCCTTGAATCTACATGATTATCTTGTGGAAAACCTACTAAACTTTAATTATATAACGTGCTAAAAGACGGTAGCTCAGGGTCTTAGTGTCCTCGGTGTGATATTAAATTCCATTTCATGGTGAGGTTCCCTTTCTTAAGCTATAACAGTGACAACGCTTTAAAAGATTGAAATATATTTCCTCAAACGAAGGCAAAGTTTTGAAAAACGATATTTCATGTGGTGACTCTTTATGTTAATTTGCAACTTACACCACTTGGGGAGGCGTTACAGTTCCAAAATCGACCTATCCTATTGGTGATATGGTAGTTGCCAGGTTTGGTCCTGTTTCTTGGTTTAATTATATTACAAATCAAACTTCGTGGGTTATTTAATGCTGTTTTCTGTCCAGCATTCTAGATCTAGCATATACTGCTACATCTAGCTTACCGGGTGTCATTTTAAACGAAACGAATAAAGTATCATAATCCCATCTATGGGTTAAATAGAAAAACGTGTTTATAAAAAATGAATATCCACTTAAGAATGAATTGTATTTCAAAACTTGTCGGCATTAAATGACCCACTGAGGTTGATATGCCGTAAAACAAACCAAACCAAACTAAAGTATCATAACTAGAAATCAAATTAAAAATATACCCCCATCACCACCAACACCGACTATATATTGGTTTTAACCTAATAATTAAGCTGTAACAGTGACAACGCTTTAAAAGATTGAAATATATTTCTTCAAACGAAGGCAAAGTTCTAAAAAAATATTTTGTGCGGTAATTCTTTATGTTAACTAGCAAATATTATGCACCCTTCGGGTGCAAGTATTTAGTTTTGATTTAATAAATATTGTATCAAATTAGAAACTATTTAGATAACTGAGGGGGTATTAAAAAATAGAACAGCTTTAATTCTAACTCCTCATCATTTTCCATCACTCCCTCTTTTTTAATTTTCCTAATTTATCTATTTAGTTAAGATTATGAAGTATTTAATAAAATTACAGTTCTTTCGTCTTGTTTATGGATTTCTTTAAGATTTATCCCAGAGATTTTTGCTCAGATTCGTTAAGAGAAAAACCAAACAATTAGAAATTCAATAATACTAAGCATCTATTTATTAAAATCAAATTCTTAATATCAATATGCAAATTAGCCTTCTCGTTCACACTGTAAACCACTATTTTGTTGAATATATAAATATACTTGCATGTTATTAGTATGTAGATTAATCCAACAGTATTAATAAGGTACAACAATTTTATCAATAATTAAGGTTTACATAAAAATAAATTCATGGTGAATGTGACGTCAATAACTAAGGGAATTGTGACTTGTTTAGTAATATAGTTTCGGTTACAGACAGACAAACCCACAATCTCCATTATAATAGGATTTGCAATTTTCGCCACATTGGAGACATTACAGTTCCAAAATCAACCTACCCTAATATGCATGTATATGCTTAAGAGTCCTTTGATACTTGACGTCATTCGTCGAACAGATGTTTTTTCTGTCTCTTTTTCTTTATTACAACAACGAAAGACGGAAGGAACTTATGTTGATTTATTTTTAGGAAAACCTCCTTTTCATTTGAACCTTTAACCTTTGTCAGAATTTGGGTCTCTTAATTATGTTTTTCCTGCAGGAGAAATACGTATTTCCGACGAATCTTGCCGGTGGACAGATGCTTGTCGACAGGTTTGTATTTCAAGAGGAGCTTATGTCCGCAGGGTTAGTTGTTCTCGTGGAAAACCTGTTTCCAACTCACCGCTGGAAACATACCTTCAAAAGAATCTTCGTTTTCATTTATCTATTTTATCTTCTTTTTTATTTTATTTTTTATTTTTTTTATTTTTATTTTTTTGTGATTCAGATTTTAGAAAATTAGGCTTCGAAAGATCATTTAAAAAAAAAAAAGAAGAAAGATCATCGTTCGTTGTATATATGGCATTTAAAATGGTTCTAAGTCTTCGTTTCCTATAGAATATGACAAATAATTATTTGGTCTTCTACCATATATATATATATATATATAATATATATATATATATATATTATAATAATGGTATATACGGTAATAACCTACGCGAGTTTCACCATAAGTATCTTCAGGGTTAAATCCACTGAATTAATCAAGATACTGATTAATTGCAGTCGATTGGACGTGAAAAAATACACACGTGCAATCGACTGCAATTAATAATAATTTTTTAATAATAAATAAATAAAAAAATAAAAAATGATATTATGTCACAGCATTAGTCTTCGGCTCCTCGCCGTATTTCTGCGTTTAAAAGGAGTTGTGTGTGTGTGTCTGTGGTTGAAAATAGATGAAAATGTGGATAAAACAACAAAACAACTAAATTCAAATGATATTTCGCCTCGGTGCACTAGGAAGCTTTGTCAGATTTATTCTGCTTCGTTACATACCGATGCGAAATATCATTTGGATTTCGTTGTTTTGTTGTTCTATCCGTATTTTCCTCTATTTTCAACCACATTGTGTCGGATTTATTCAATCTTTTACTCCTCATATATATATATATATATATATATATATATATATATATATATATATATAATACATACACACATATATATATATACATATATATATATGTGTGTGTGTGTGTGTGTGTGTGTGTGTGTGTGTGTATTCATATATCGTAATTATTATCATTATCATACTAAAGCTGAGCGAATCAATGTTTGTCTCCTAAAGGAGTTTTACTGTTTAATTTAATGATACCAAATTTATAACTTATTCCTTAGTTTTTAGGATTGAGTTATGTTTGAAAAACAGCAATTTTAATTTGTTCTAATTAGTCGTAATTTGCAATTAAGTAAAAAAACTGGCCCGCCTCTTACCCCACATTCTGCCTATCACTTCCACCTCTCTAGGTATATCTTGATTACCTCCTTGCTATGTATGTTAGTTTCTCAGTGAGGGATACAGTCAGCGTATTCTGAGACCCGCTTTCAGGATGCTCCTATCGAATAAAAAAAGAAGATTTTACTGACCTCCCACCAGGCCGGATTAACACAAGGTCTTCTTAACGTGGGAATTTTTGTATAATGTAGCATCTAGATATTCAGTAGATATAGACATGCGAGACTAGTTTGCTAACTATTTCACCATGACGGGATGTCTAGAGTGTTCTTATCGAATAGAGCCGGTTTTCAACGATAATCTTTGTCAGTTTAGTTTGGAAACGGTTAATTTATAGTGCTGATATCGGATTTAAAGAATATCTTTAATGAAGGTCTTCTTAACGTGGGAATTTTTGTATAATGTAGCATCTAGATATTCTGTAGATACAGACATGCGAGACTAGTTTGCTAACTATCACACCATGACGGGATGTCTAGAGTGTTCTTGTCGAATAGAGCCGGTTTTCAACGATAATCTTTGTCAATTTAGTTTGGAAACGGTTAATTTAAAGTGTTGATATAGGATTTAAAGAATATCTTTAATGGGGGTTTTATTTTTTTTTTTTTTTTCGAAAAACTAAAATTCTGTCTCCATTCGGCTAAAACATGCATAAAAGTTATTCTCTCGAAGCGAAGCATGTAATTGTGATATTTTTTTTTGGGAGACGGGGGGCTGAGAGAGAGAGAGAGAGAAGAAAAAAAAAAGGAAAGCTTAAAGTTATTAATGCTCAAGGGAAAATTGATGTCACCTTTCTCATATTCAGATGCAGCTCATTTAAAAATGATGAGACGATGGTTGGAAGTCTCAGGTGGGGCCATTCGGCAAATTGGTGAAAGAATCCTCCTGCAAAAAAAGAAAAAAGGTATAATCATCGCTGGAGGTTTTTTTTCTGTTGCTGATCAAATTGTCCAGAGGTGACGATTAGCAGAACACAACAGATGTGACTTTGGGCGCGAAATGAGAGTTAATACATAGGGGGTGATGTCAGAGTGACTGAAAGCAACTGCGGAAATAAACAGTATGAAATGTCGTCAAAAAAAGAAGGAACGGACACGTAAGTATATGGCGTATCTATTAGCACATATGACCTACGGACATATAAGATCTTAGTGTCCTAAGCATAGTGTCGATTACAAGTATCTTGTGATACAACGTTATGGACACTTTTTTTTATTTTTCCGCTTTTAAAGGTATTTTTTCTATAAAAAATAGAATGACACATTCATGGAAGAAATAAAAGTTATCATTTTTTTATGATATTGCTCTGCATTATCATACATTGAGCCCCGTACAGATTTTATGGATTAGAATGCTTTTAGCATTCATTTTAATCATATCAAATTATCCAGAAAATAAGTAAAATTGTCTTCCACACACTTCAATTTTTTTAATTTTTAATTTTTTTAAAATTTTTTTTTTTTATTTTTATATGTGGTCAAGGTTAAAGTTAGACAATTCCCAAAATTTGAGCTTCCAATTCCAAACATTGGCCGAGTTATATCGATTTTAAACACGAAAAATATGAGAGGGGCCAGAAAAATGGTGACATTTTGTAATCTATTTTTTGTCCACACCAGTACAAAATTTCAGAAAAATTGAAGTGGGTGGGTGACATGGCCTGGATGATTTGACATGGAATTACCTATATATATATATATATATATATATATATATATATATATAAAATAATAAAATTCGAAGGCAATACAATGCGTAAAAAATAAAGACAAAAAGATGTTTTATATGTCTAATCGATTTCAAAGCAAAGCTTTATCATCAGAGTGTATTTTCAGAAATGACGTGCTTATGTTTTTTTATTTGTGTGGTTATAATCTCTCTTCTTATAAGAAGAGAAATTATAACCACAATCATAATCAGAGAAATTATTACCACAATCATAATCAGAGTGTATTTTCAGAAATGACGTGCTTATGTTTTTTATTTTGTGTGGTTATAATCTCTCTTCTTATAAGAAGAGAAATTATAACCACAATCATAATCAGAGAAATTATAATCATTAGAGTGTATTTTCAGAATGACGTGCTTATGTTTTTTTATTTGTGTGGTTATAATCTCTCTTCTTATAAGAAGAGAAATTATAACCACAATCATAATCAGAGAAATTATAACCACAATCATAATCAGAGTGTATTTTCAGAAATGACGTGCTTATGTTTTTTTATTTGTGTGGTTATAATTTCTCTTCTTATAAGAAGAGAAATTATAACCACACAATAAAAAAACATAAGCACGTCATTTCTGAAAATCACTCTGATGATGAAGCTTTGCTTTGAAATCGATTAGACATATAAAACATCTTTTTGTCTTTTAATTTTACGCATTGTATTGCCTTCGAATTTTTTATTTTTATAACATACTTAACAAATGCTTCAAGCAAATTACCATTACTTATATATATATATATATATATATTATATATATATATATATATATATATATATATATATATATATATATAGTATTACAGTGTATATAGAAATAACCTACACGAGTTGCACCATAAAGATCTGAAGATCCTTATGGTGAAACTCGATCTGAAGATCATCATGGTGAAACTCGAGTAGGTTATTTATATACCCACAGTAATACTAAAGCTGCTCTACTAATATATTGAGCACTTTATATTTGTTATAACACTGACTTATCCGGTTAATGCTTGTAGCAAACAAATATTGAGATTAGCCCTAGATCCTATAAAAGATAAAGGTCTCACACTAAAAAAGACAAGAATCAGGCGATATCTTGAGAAAACTGATACGGATGCGGACTACGCAGATGACCTAGCGCTTCTTGTAAATACACCAGAACAAGCCGAATTCCTGTTACATAGCCTAGAAAGGCCACCACCGAACATCGGCATCAATGTGACTTCCGATAAAAAAGAGGACGTGCTTTAAAAAGAAAGGAGCCATCCTCAAACTCGACGGTAATCCTCTAAAGCAAGTAGAACTATTCATGTACCTAGGTAGTAATATCTCTCCCACAGAAAGAGATGTTAATTAATGCATAGAGAAGGCATGGTCGACTATAAACAGATTGTCAGTTATATGACAATCAGATCTCACCGATTCTTCCATGCCGTGGTGGTATCAGAGCTACTGTATGGCTGCACCACTTGGACCTTGACGAGACGCCTGGATAATAGGCTAGATGGGAGCTCCACTATAATGCTGCATGTGATCTTGATCAAACCGTTGAAATAACACCCCACAAGGAAGCAGCTATATGGCCACCTGCCCCCTATCACACAAACCATTCGAGTATGACGGAGAAGACATGCTGGACACTACCGGAGAAGTAAAGATAAACTCATGAGCTGCGTCCTCCTATGGAAACCAACACATGGACATGCTAAGATCTACATAGGCCAGCTTTGTTCGGATACCGGATGCTGCGCGGAAGACCTACCAGAGAGAGTGAGTGATAGGGACGGTTGGCCAGAGTTTGTCATGGATATATTTGCTGCTGGCCTGACATGATGATGATGATGATGATGATATATAGTGAATAGATGAAGAAGAAAACCTTAAATGTGATTCATTTAATAATTTATTTCAATTGTAAGTCGCAGTATCGTGAGACATCGATCAAAACATGGTTGTTATTCTATACTCACTATATTGCTCTGTCCGTTAACCTGGACCAAGGCATATCGAGCTCTCAACATTGATGACCTGTATTATTACAGTTGAACCCCACATGAAAAGTCCTCATCATCAATACACCTCCACACACACACACACACACACAATATATATATATATATATATATATATATATATATATATATATATATATATATCTTATTATAATGGAGATTGTGTGCTTTTCTGTCTGTAACCGAAACTAAATCACTACTCAAGTCACAAATCCCTTTGTTATTGAGGTCAAATTGACCATGAATTTATTTTTATTTAAACCTCAATCATTAATAAAATTGTTTTACATTATTAATACTGTTAACCATATCTACATACAAACAACATGCAATTATATTTATATATACAACAAAATAGCGGTTTACAGTGTGAACGGGAAGGCTAATTTGCATATTGATATTAAAAATGTGATTTTAATAAATATCTGCTTAGTATTATTGATTTCTAATTGTTTGGTTTTATCTTAATAAATATGAGCAAACATCTCTTCAATGAATCTTAAATGAAATCCATTAACAAGAAAAAATAACTGTAATTCTATTCTTTACTTCCTCTTTTAACTAAATACTTAAATTAGAAAAAATAACAATGAAAGACGAGAGTGATGGAAGTGTAAGTTTCAGTTGTTCTATTTTTCGATTATACCCGCCCTGTTTCTTTTTATCTGCATTCTGATTTAGTTTCATTAGCCTTTCTAATTTAATATAATATTTTATTGCATTAAACCTTAAATACTTGCACCCGGAGGGTGCATATATTTGCTAGTATATATAAATATATATATATAAACAAATATTTTGGTACAGCTGAATTTATATATAATTTTAAAAAATAACATATTTTATTGATCAGCAATTTTGTATAGTAAAAAGAAAAGGGAGCGAAAGTAAAAGGAGAAACTTAAGGGCCCTTTCGAACGGTGCTTTTTCAAAAGTAACGACCGGTAGATCGTTTAAAAGTCACATTGTATATGAATTGGGTAAAAGAGGGAGATTAAACCATACAAAGAAGAACCGTCGCTTCAGCCTGTTAGGGAGATCGGGCCTCCATATGACTGCCAGGCTGTGGTTGTGTCGGTGCTGCTATATGGCTGCACCACCTGGACCCTAACAAAGCGTCTTGAGAATAAGCTAGATGGGAGCTGCACAAGAATGCTGCGTACAGTCTTGAACAAGTCATGGAAACAGCACCCCACAAGGAAACAGCTGTACAGTCACCTGCCCCCCATCTCACAAACTATCCGAGTGAGACGGACAAGGCATGCTGGACACTGCTGGAAAAGCAAGGATGAACTCAGAAGCGACGTTCTCCTGTGGAAGCCAACACATGGACATGCAAGTGTGGGACGCCTAGCAGAGGAGCTCCCAGGTGCAATGAATGATAGGGAAGGTTGGCGAAAGATTGTCATGGATACCCGTGCTGCATGAGCGACATGATGATGATGAAACAATACAAAACGGTGGGGCAATATGAGGGCAAAGTGGGAGGAAAAATGTATATATTATACCTTCATGTAAACTCCACATCAGCTGTCACATCCCCAGCAAAAATTGCCAGGGAGTGTTTCAAGTGTCTTTGTCTACACAGGGACGGACAGTAAAAAATGTGGTGACTGCTTCGAGGACATATATATATATATATATATATATATATATATATATATATATATATATAGGTTTGTTGGTTGGTTTTGAAGGCTGTCACAATGCGAGTGTAAAGAAAAAAGAAGGTAACTATGATGTTTTTTGTTAACCTGTCATTTTATTTCTTAATATTTCGGGACGAAAATTCCCATCATCAGAAGAATACTGGAACTGAAGTTGTCTTAGCGGCTGCTAGATTCGTTCTGTCTTGGGTCTTCAAATTCTGTGTGTGTATGTGTATGTAAGTGTGTGTGTGTGTGCGTGCTTGTGTGTGTAAATGTAAGCGTATGTGTGTATGCGTGGTGCTTATGTCTGTGTGTCTGATCATTTCTTTTTATTTTATTTTAATTATTATTCCAGATTTGATTTGCCTCTAAGCAAGGTTTTATTTTTATTTTTATTTTATTTTATTTTATTTTTTTTGTTTGTTTATTAACAGGATCATCTGATCTCTTTTTTATTGATATATATTCCAGATATTGCTTGATTCCCTTATATATTATATATATATATATATATATATATATATATATATATATATATATATATATAAGATGTTTGAGATACGCTGGTGCTACTAAACAGTGCTAGGTAGCGTCGTCAGTTATGTTATTATTAACTGGTTCATTGGAGGGTCTCGGATCTTTCAACATGATACCCCTCGTCAGTTAGACACCATTAGAGATGATAAAACTCTAGTGAGCCACCCGTCTTGTCCAAGGCTAGCAGAACAACTGGCTTTAAATAGAGTTTTGCCAACGCATACCTTGGCTTCTGTGCATCTGGTTGGTTAATGCTAAAGCCAATCAGCTTTCAGAGTAGGTGTTAAAAATAGGTTCACGTGGCTAAGGTCATATTTATAGATAAAGAATGTTCAATATCAATTATATATTTACGGTATTTCTTATTTTGGAGGCACCAACAAGTTATCTTCATTAGCTTAGCATAAAATCAAGGATTTGTTTATCCTTATTTTTTTGTTTGTTTAACTTATACAACAAATGTCTTCGAAGAGAGAGAAAAACTTTTAAAAAATTACATAGGAGCAAAAGTGTCCTGGTCAGATTTTGAATGGGTCTATACACAGGAACCTCATGCCACCCGAAGGAAAGGAATTATGGGTAAGATATATATATATATATATATATATATATATATATATATAATATATATATATATATATATCTTATTATAATGCAGATTGTGAGTTTGTCTGTCTGTAACCGAAACTATATTACTATACAAGTCACAATTCCTTTAGTTATTTACATCATATTCTCCATGATTTTATTTTTATTTAAACCTCAATTATTAATAAAATTGTTTTACATTATTAATACTGTTCTTTAAATATTGATCTTTAAAAATTGATTTTAATAAATATATGCTTAGTATTATTGATTTCTAATTGTTTGGTTTTATCTTATTGAATATGAGCAAAAATCTCTTCAATAAATCTTAAAAGAAATCCCTTAACAAGAAGAAATAACTGTAATATTATTCTTTACTTTCTATTTTAACTAAACAGTTTAAATAGGAAAATTTACCAATGAAAGACGGGAGTAATGGAAAATAATGGAAGAGTTAGTTTCAAAGTTGTTCTATTTTTCAATCATACCCCCTCTGTTCAAAATCTTTTTATCTACATTCTTATTCAGTTTCATTAGCCTTTCTAATTTAATATCATATTTTATTATAAAATTTAACTAAAATACTTGCACCCGGAGGGTGCATATATTTGCTAGTATATTTAAATGAAACTATAACTTATCCTTTGCTTATATAGTTTTAAGCTTATAAATACTCCGGTTTTATCTGATGATCATGATAGGTGATGTTATTAAATTTTTTTCTTCTTTCTTTTCTTGTTGATCCAAAAAGCTGAAAAATTAAACTTTTGGAAACCTTTAAAAAAAAGTTCAAATTAAAATTATAGCAAAATTAAGCTGTTAATTTTATTAACCTTAAACACGAACTCCAGTTAAGTATTGCCCAAGATTTAAAAGTTAATTATAAATCTCTTATCTATATCTAAATATTTTTTTATATGTTTATTTTACATTCTTTATTCTTTATATATCCTTGTTTTTATTTCTTTATTGTTATCATTATTCTTATTTGTATTTTTTCTTCTATTTGTCTTGTATTGTCTTTTTCTTTTGTATTATCCTTTAATTGTTTTGTTTTTAACATTTGTTAATTGTAAAATATAAATTTGAAGGCAATTTACAATGTAATGGAATAGGTGTTAAATGATGTCTATTTACTTTTTTATTCCTAAATATTTTCGGGAAAAATTCCCATCATCAGAGGTCATAGAAGTACTTGTGTTTTTTAGTACTTATCCCACGGCCCCGGCGTAATCGTTTGTTGTCATTAAGTTGAAGGAATGCCAGATATTTGAAATGTTCGGGGTTTTCCGTGAGGGTATGTTGGTCGAATACAAATTTAACGTCATGACATTACTTCACGTGAACACGATCCACGTCACATAAACGTTAAACAAGCCACAGTTTAAAAAAAAAAAACAATTTTTAGCTTTATATTCCCCATCGCGTGAAAACGCTTCATATAAACTCTAAAAAATTTGGTTTTTAACATCTCAACCATTTCACGACTGGTTTTTAACATCTCAACCATTGATCTCATCTGATGATTGGATTACCATGAAACTTTAAGTTATGAGTGTGAAACCATAATATTACCTTTGATTATATATATATATATAATATATATATATATATTATATTATATATATATATATATATATAGTTAATTCCTTGTTAGTATTGGAGAAATGATAATAAAGTGCTCAATTACTTCTGTAAGAGCTGTATTTATTTAATTATAGTTTACAATACACATACTCTTAAATGTATTGTAAACTATATATATATATATATATAATATATATATATATATATATATATATATAATCGAACAGTTTTTATCGTCCTTATAATTATTACTTCTATATCCGAACTGACCCATTAAATTATCCATTTTGGGGTTGATCATTTTGGAAGACATCACCTTGGAAAATTCATTCGCCCTTTCCGGAGAAAAATTTAATCGTAATTAATTTAAATAATCAATTTAAATTTAAATAAATTTGAATATTAATAAACGCTCTGTTTTAATAAGTTGAACGAATATCCATTAATTATCTGGAAAAACAAGACCATTTTGATCCACTCAGATACACAGTCGGAAAAAATACATATCGGATGACAATTCCACATGACCATTCGATTGGCCAAGAAAATGGAACGTATATATATATATATATATATATATATATATATATATATATATATAGGATGGTGAAATATTCTTGGGTCAACCACTACTGTTTTTATACAAGGATGGCTTTGGCATTAAATAACTCACGAAGATTGAGATGTCATTAAATAAATAAACCACACAAGTGGAGTCCTGCGTATAATAATAATAATAATAATAATAATAATAATAATAATAATAATAATAATAATAATAATAATAATAATAATAATTTTTTGCAAAAAATGAAAAAGAATTAGAAACCCTGGTACAAAGTATTAGAATATATAGCCAAGATATAGGAATGGAATTTGGAATTGAAAAATGTGCTATGCTAGTAATTAAACAGGGTGAAAGAAAATTAATGAATGGAATACAACTGCCAAATCAGGACACTATAAAATCACTTGATGAAAATGAAAGTTACAAATACTTAGGAATTTTAGAAGCGGACAATATTAAGCAAACAGAAATGAAAGGAAAAGTTAAAAAAGAATATCTCAGGAGAACTAGAAAACTTCTAGAAACCAAACTTAACAGCAGAAATCTGATCAAAGGTATCAATACCTGGGTTGTCCCCATTATAAGATACTCAGGACCATTCTTAAAATGAACAAAAGAAGAATTCAGACAGATTGACCAAAGAACGAGAAAGTTAATGACCATGCACAAGGCTCTTCACCCTAGAGACGATAGAGATAGATTATATGTGTCAAGAAAGGAAGGGGGAAGAGGTCTTGCCAACATAGAGGAATGCGTAGAATCCACAATCCAACAACTTGAGGATTATACAAGAAAAAGCAAAGAAAAACTACTTATGGCGGCCAACAATAGTAGAAGCGATAGACGACAATCAGAAAAACAACAAAGACTAGAAAACAAAAATGGGAAGAAAAACAATTATATGGACGCTTCAAACGACAAATCGAAGAGGTTGCTCATGAAAAGACTTGGACATGGTTAAGAAAAGGAAACCTCAAAAGAGAAACTGAATCACTTATAATTGCTGCACAAAATAATGCCATAAGGACAAACTATATCAAAGCGAAAATTGATAAGACCCAACAAAATAGTAAATGTAGACTTTGCGGGAATAGAGATGAAACTGTAAACCATATACTCTGCGAATGTAGCAAACTAGCACAACGAGAATACAAAACAGGACACGGCTGGGTTGGGAAGGTGATCCACTGCGAATTATGCAAAAAAATTAATTTTGACCATACAAAAAAATGGTGTATGCATAAACCAGAATCTGTTCTTGAGAAAGAAATGCATAAAATTCTCTGGGACTTTGAAATAAAAACGGATCACTTTATCCCAGCAAGAAGACCAGATAGTGTTGATAAACAAAAAATAAAGAACTTGTCAACTAGCAGATTTTGCAGTGCCAGCAGATCACAGGGTGAATCTAAAGGAAAATGAAAAAATGGACAAATACCTGGACCTTGCCAGAGGACTGAGAAATTTATGGAATATGAAAGTCAAAGTGATACCAATTGTAGTTGGTGCACTTGGAACTGTTCCAAAAAGGATTGGAAAAGTATCTGGAAAGTTTGGAAATCAGAGGAAGGATTGAAACCATTCAGAACACTGCACTGCTGCAATCTGCCAGAATACTCAGAAAAGTCCTGGAGACCTGAGTAGACTTGCTGTCACTCAGACTCCAGTGAATGACCATCAGCTAACGCTGATGTGAAAACTCAAAAAGAACTTGTCAACTTGTGGATTTTGTAGTTCTAGCAGAAGATGAAGGAAAACGAAAAATGGACAAATACCTGGACCTTGCTAGAGAACTGAAAAAGATATGGAATATGAAAGTCCAAGTGATACCAATTGTAGTTGGTGCACTTGGAACGGACCCAAAAAGATTGGAAAAAAGACTGGAAAATCCGGAAATCAGAGTAAGAATTGAGACCATCCAGAATATTTCACTGCTCTTAATCTGCCAGAATACCGAGAAGAGTCCTGGAGACTTGAAGAAACTTGTTGTCACTAAGACTCCAGCGAAATACCATCAGCTTAACCTAGTGTGACAGACTCAAAATAATTAGGAATTATGCAAAAAATTTAATTTTGACCATACAACAAAATGGTATATGCATAAACCAGTATCTGTTATTGAGAACGAAACGCATAAAATTCTCTGGGACTTTAAAATAAAAACAGATCACCTTATCCCAGCAAGAAGACCAGACCTAGTGTTGATAAACAAAAAAGAAAGAACTTGTCAACTGGTGGATTTTGCAGTGCCAGCAGATCACAGGGTAAAGCTAAAGGAAAATGAAAAAATGGACAAATTACCTGGACCTTGCCAGAGAACCTAAAAAGTTATGAAATATGAAAGTGAAAGTGATACCAACTGTAGTTGATGCACTTGGAACAGTCCCAAAATGGATAGTTTGGAAACCATCCAGAACACTGCACTGCTGCAATCTGCCAGAATACTCAGAAGAATCCTGGAGACCTGAGGAGACTTGCTGTCACTCAGACTCCAGTGTAAGACCATCAGCTAACACTGATGTGAAAACTCAAAAGGAGTAAATAATAATAATAATAATAATAATAATAATAATAATAATAATAATAATAATAATAATAATAATAATAATAAATACACATGTAGCTAAAAAGGTTAAAAGACAACAGCAAATTAAGTTGGAAGAAGTAAAACAAAAGATATCGGCTATAGAAGGAAGACTCAAAAGATATCGAGAGAGAACTAAACAGTACAAACAAAATAGGACCTTCCAAAACAATGAAAAGAGATTTTATGAACAAATTGATGGAGCAAAAACAAACATTAGTGAACACCCAAATGCAACAGAAGCAGAAAAGTTCTGGAGTGATATATGGATGAGGAAAAAAACATAATAAACAGTCAAAGTGGATAAGTGATATTAAGAATGAACTGATGGAAATTGAGGAAGGACCTGTTGCCAGTGTTCATGTAATTACGCTTAAATCAGTACTCAAGAAAGTAACAAATTGGAAAACACCAGACCATGATGGCATATTTGGATTCTGGTTCAAAAAATTTAAGACTATCCACAAAAGAATGGCCCAGCAACTGAACAGATGCCTACAAGAAACGGAAATACCCGAATGGATGACAAAAGGAATAACTACACTAATCCAGAAAGACCCACAAAAAGGAAATGTCCCCAGCAATTATAGACCAATAACTTGTCTACCCATGATGTGGAAAATTCTAACTGCTGTTGTAAGAGAAGAAGTATACTTTTCACTCAATTGGCGGAAACTTCTCCCAGAAGAACAGAAAGGATGTCGCAAGGGAAAAAGAGGAACCACGACTTACTCTATATAGACCAATACATCTTAAAGAAGTCAAAATAAACGGAAAAAAATATTGCAATGGCCTGGATCGATTACAGAAAAGCCTATGACATGGTCCCACATACCTGGATTTTAGAATGCCTACAAATGTATAAAATTTCCAACAACATTATAAACTTCATTAAAAAAGCCATGGAAAACTGGCGAGTTCAATTAAAAGCTGGAAAACAATCCCTGGCAGAAGTAAAAATCCAAAGAGGTATCTTCCAAGGAGACGCATTATCACCACTACTCTTTATTATTGCAATGATGCCGCTAAACCATATACTGAAAAAATGTACCGGGGATACAAATTTAGTAATTCACAAGAAAAGATCAACCACCTTATGTACATGGATGACATTAAAATTTTTGCAAAAAATGAAAAAGAATTGGAGAGCCTAGTACAAACTATTAGGATATATAGCCAGGATATAGGGATGGAATTTGGAATCGAAAAATGTGCTATGCTTGTAATAAAAAGGGGTGAAAGAAAACTATTAAATGGAATACAACTACCAAATCAGGAAACTATAAAATCTCTTGATGAAATGAAAGCTACAAATACTTAGGAATTTGGAAGCGGACAATATCATGCAAGCAGAAATGAAAGGAAAAGTTAAAAAGGAATATCTCAGGAGAACTAGAAAACTTCTAGAAACGAAACTTAACAGCAGAAATCTGATCAAAGGAATTAATACCTGGGCTGTCCCCATTATAAGATACTCAGGACCATTCTTAAAATGGACAAAAGAAGAACTCAGACAGATAGACCAAAGGACGAGAAAATTAATGACCATGCACAAGGCTCTCCACCCTAGAGATGATAGAGATAGATTGTATGTGTCAAGAAAGGAAGGGGGAAGAGGTCTTGCCAACATAGAGGAATGCGTAGAAACCACAATCCAACAACTTGAAGATTACACAAGGAAGAGCAAAGACAAATTACTTATGGCGACCAACAATAGTAGAAACGGCAGATGGACAAACAGAAGAACGACAAAGACTAGAAAACAAAAATGGGAAGAAAAACAATTATATGGACGCTTCAAACGACAAATAGATGAGGTTGCACATCAAAAGACTTGGACATGGTTAAGAAAGGGAAACCTCAAAAGAGAAACAGAATCACTTATAATTGCTGCACAAAATAATGCCATAAGGACAAACTACATCAAAGCGAAAATTGATAAGACCCAACAAAATAGTAAATGTAGACTTTGCGGTAATAGAGATGAGACTGTTAACCATATACTCTGCGAATGTAGCAAACTAGCACAACGAGAATACAAAACTAGACACGACTGGGTTGGGAAGGTGATCCACTGGGAATTATGCAAGAAATTAAATTTTGACCACACAACAAAATGGTATATGCATAAACCAGAATCTGTTCTTGAGAACGAAACGCACAAAATTCTCTGGGACTTTGAAATTAAAACGGATCACCTTATCCCAGCAAGAAGACCAGACCTAGTGTTGATTAACAAAAAAAAAGAACTTGTCAACTGGTGGATTTTGCAGTGCCAGCGGATCACAGGGTGAAGTTAAAGGAAAATGAAAAAATTGACAAATATCTGGACCTTGCCAGAGAACTGAAAAAGTTATGGAATATGAAAGTGAAAGTTATACCAATTGTAGTTGGTGCACTTGGAACAGTCCCAAAAGCATTAGAAAAGGGTTTGGAAAGTTTGGATATCAGAGGAAGGATTGAAACCATTCAGAACACTGCATTGCTGCAATCTGCCAGAATACTCAGAAGAGTCCTGGAGACCTGAGGAGACTTGCTGTCACTCAGACTCCAGTGAAAGACCATCAGCTAACACTGATGTGAAAACTCAAAAGGAGTAAATTAATAATAATAATAATAAGAAGAAGAAGAAGAAGAAGACACTGAAATAAAAAACAAATACTTGAACCTTGCCACTTGTAGAAGGTAAAAACCAAACCATATTTTTTATGTTTGACTTTTTAACAGGTGAGATATTGTTCAAAATATGTAAATTTTTGACATTTTCTTTGTACTGAGTAACTCTCTTCCTCCTGGGGATTGTCAATTTTCGATAACAGCGATGTTAACTGACGTAAGGCAGTTGTCATAATTTCTTATCATTTGAAAAATAAATAAATAATTTTATGAGTCCAGACATGAAGTTATACATCGATTCTTCGAACGAAAGAAATCTCCATAGAAAATAATTAATGAGATAAAAATATCTGTAAATAAAATAGAATAAACTTTACATTGGGAAAAGAGATGAATATTTGAACCGATTAGATACAATTGGAAGCGTTTCCCCCTCATAAATACAGATCAATAAAATAGAAAATAAAAACAAAAAAAACAAACACCCAATATGAGCCTAGGTAAAAAATCATACATAAGTGAATAGGTAGATATTCTAGGCAAAAACAAGACATTAAATTTATAAGTTCCCAAAATTCCAACTGGATTGTCCAATTAGACACATAGCCTAGTGGATAAAGGAGTTTGGTTAAAACAGTTCTAAATGACAGTTATCTCTAGACTGTAGGTTCAATCCTGGGCAGGGGCAGCAGTAACAAAGAATAATAATTAACACAGCTTAACACCTGTACTCCAGCTAAGGTTAGCGGAATGAGAACAGGATATCCCCGTGGACTGAATAAGGTGTTAGGTTCAAAGTTCCGTGAAAGCTCCCGATTACGACAGGAAAGTTCCCGAGTTCAAAAAGAAGGTTCCTGAGTCCGACATGAAATACCTGAATAAGGCCGTAGTACAGATAACAATGAAGATGAGGACAATAGTCCGAATAATACAAATAATACAAAAAAAACAGTTTAGATGCATTTACAGTTTCGATCAAAATTATATGTTGGATTTAAAATTGCCGCCACACAAAGAAGCGCTTGGAGGGTGCCTGAAGGTTAAACATCATTTTATTGACGTTTAGATGGTACATTGATTAATTTTAACTGCAGGTCAACCCACCGAGAGTTATTTTTGTCTAGAGGTTAGTGTAGCATAACGATGGTCATGGTACAAGAACGGTGTTTGTCGTATAGGCCAAATCAAGTTGTAGTAGTAGTCACCGTTAGTAGTAGTCGATATTGGGTCAGAAACAACATACACGCAAGTTGTATAGTCACAAAAGGCCTTCGTATTTATTTCCAGGCTCGTGGGTTCTTTTTCAGAGAGAAGGAAAAACAGAGAAAGAGAGGGAGTATCGTCAAATTATTCTATGTTCATAGTATCAGGCTCTGTGCCGCTCTCCAACACCCACACGAGGGACCGGGACCAACGTCTGACTCCTGCTAGGACCAAAAGGAAAAGAGGCAGATTTTGAACTTCTCCCGTTTCTCGTCCCGGCGTAACATCCGGTTCCGGTCAAAACCCGGAACTTCCGTTTTCGTTTTTTAATTCTACTTCCGGGGCCATTCTTCGGTCAAATTACTGGTACCCCGCTTAGTGTTTACTCTTCCCAATTTTAACCTTTCTTTGTTCTCTTTTCTTTTTCTTCTCTTTCTCTAGAAATCTGAATACAGTTTTATTTTTAATTCCAAATTCCCGGTAGACCCTAATAATTACGCTATATTAGGTTAGTGTCGTTCCTCGGTCTTTTTCTTCGGTGTCACTTTTCAGCCCCCCCCTCCAAATTGATCTATCCTGTATTCTCTCCATTCTCCTCTTTTCCTTCTCTTGTTGCTTTCTTTTTTCTTCACTCGTTCTTTCCTTCTTTTCACTTGCTGACCGACCTACGCCTGTTCACTGAATGCCTTTACCTCTGGCAGGGTAAGCAGGTGTTTTTTATGTCCACTTACTTACCCACAATGAATCTGTTACCATCCTATATGAAGAAACTTTTCTTCCCCTCCTTTTATTTGTCAGTATGCTAATGAACACTACCCGACCAGACGTTACAACTTATGGATGCCAGAAATTGTTGGCAGACCGTGTAACGAGAATAAGGTCCGTTAACTTTAAGATCAGTGGAAATTTACCAGTAACGGTTATACCCTGGAAAACGCGCCATGAGAAAGAGAAACACGTGATTAGTTTTAGTTTTGAGATTCAGCTCGGCCGTCAAAGAGTTTAGACGTGCTATGAGGACGGTCTCCCCGGGCACCGAATAAGAATCATGGGCTAGATAAAATAAAAACTTGATCAAGCAACAAAAATGTCTTGTTAGTTCATTTAATTGAAAACAGGTAAGAACAGAAGAAGCAAAATCCTAAGTAGATCAAGTTAGATAGAAGAACCCAACTAGACAAAATGTCGGCCAGAGAAGAAGAAGAGGAAATAGAAGACAGGAACATAGCAATTAGAAGAGTAAAGATGTCAACAAGTTATAAAGAAGAACTCCCCTCTCTAGTAATCTCTCTCTCTCTCTCTCTCTCTCTCTCTCTCTCTCTCTCTCTCTTCTCTCTCTTTCTCTCTTTCTCTCTCTATCTATTACCAGAAAACTCTCTCTGAACACTCTCTCACCGTTTATATACTCGATGTACGATGTTTGATGTGGTATATAATACAAACGCCCCAGCCTCAGAGACGTTGGTAAGTACTTTTTACCACAGTTAAATTGGTTGGTTGTTTCTATGTAACACTGTACCATAAACTTTATGCTTACCATTCACATACAGATGTTACATATGTCAGTATATTATAAATATGGTTCATGGTTGTTTTGTTTTATATCATATAAACCCTTTTCGGGTGATTTAATGGCGAATCAAGTTGTTTTTGATAAACAGAGGATTCAGGTTGCTTACAGTACCTGCTGTTGCTTAAGTAGTCATCCAAAACAGACACATTGCCGCTAACAGTACTTGCTTCTTTTTTTCATTTTTCTTCTTTTTTTCTTTTTTTTCCTCTTTTTTCTTTCTTTCTTTTTTCTTTGTTTTTCTTTTTTTCTTTTTTCATTTTTCTTTTTCTTTCATTTTTCATTTTTTCTTTCTTTTTCTCTCTTTTTTCTTTCTTTTTTCTTTCTTTCTTTTTTTTCTTTCTTTCTTTTTTGTTTTCTTTCTTTTTGTTTTTTTGTTTTTTTTCTCTTTTTCTTTCTTTTTTTCTTTCTTTTTTCGTTCTGTTTTTTTTTTTTTTCTTTTCTTTTTTCTTTTTTTTTCTTTTTTTCTCTTTTCTTTCTTTCTTTTCTTTCTTTTCTTTTTTGTTTTCTTTCTTTTTCTTTCTTTTTTCTTGTTTTTTATCTTTCTTTTTTTCTCTTTTTTTCTTTCTTTCTTTTTCCTTTCTTTCTTTCTTTTTTCTTGTTTTCTTTCTTTTGTCTTTTTTGTCTTTTTTGTCCTTTTTCTTTCTTTTTTCTTTCTTTCATTTTTCTTTTTCTTTCATTTATCATTTTTCTTTCTTTTTTCTTTCTTTTTCTTTTTTCTTTCTTTTTCTTTTTTCTTTCTTTTTTTCATTTTTCTTTCATTTTCATTTTTTTTCTTTTTTTTCTTTCTTTTTTCTTTTTTCTTTCTTTTGTTTTTATTTTTTACCATTTTTCTTTATTTTTTTCCTTTTCTTTGTTTTCTTTGTTGTTCTTTTACTGTTTCTTTCTTTTTCATTTTTTTCTTTTTTTTTCTTTCTTTTTGCTTTTTTCTTTCTTTTGTTTTTATTTTTTCCATTTTTCTTTCTTTTTTTCCTTTTCTTTGTTTTTCTTTGTTGTTTTCTTTTTCCTGTTTTCTTTCTTTTTCTTTTTTTTCTTTCTTTTTTTCACCAAAATAAGTATTGACCAGGCTCATTATTGCTTAATTTAACGGTTATCTAGCTGGAAACGGTGCTTTCAGCGTGACTAGAAGTTAGGGAATCACGTTCATCGTATGTTTGTGAAGTTGTTTCTTTTGTGAAGTTGTTTCTTGGGTGTATGGTGTTTTTTATTTATTTTGCATACAGTTTTAACGAATACGAATAATTTTAAAACATATCTTATTATAAGATAATTCAACATGCAATTCAAAAATATAAATCCAGATCATTTAGTGTCACCTATCGCAGATTTCGTATTTGTACCATTTCATTTCTCCATATTGTGGTTTATTCACAGGTCCTGCTAGTATTATACATTTACAAACTCCTCCGCATGAGTGAGATGTGACACTTAGTCAATTTCTTAATCGGGGTTTAACTCTTTGCCTACTTTAAACAGCTCACAGTGGCTCTCCCCTGGGTTAGATCAGTCAGTAGAGCGTTCGGCTAGAAACCACAAGGTTCCTAGTTCGATCCTGGTCCTCGCCAACTCAGCGTATGAGTAGCACAGGGATATGTGCGGTAAAGTAAGGAGCTGATGGTAGGTGTGGCTCTCCACCTTAGACGCAAATAACAATCTCCTTAGTCTGGCGCTCGTGAAAATAACCTCCCTCGCTGATTGGCTGATACCGACATTAGGCCGCCCCGACGACTTTACTTACTAACATAAACTGATGGTTAGTTCATTCTAAGAAGACTTGTTTGCTAACCATTACACCACGATGGGATGCCCACCTTTCCCAAGAGTATTAGCACTATGTTAAATGCAAACAGCCTAACAAGTTTAGAGTCGGTGTGATCCTTTTGGCTTTCCCTAGTAAGGTAAGATCATACAAGTCTAAAACCGTGAATCCAAATGCCATTGAGGCAAATCTAGTGAGTTGCATTCGGAGAGTATCAGGTGAGCTCGGTATATATCGATCTCGACAAAAGTATCACAAACTGATGGAGTGTACATCAGATTACCAAATATATTACAAAGTCTTTGACTTACGCTAGTAATTACGTCTTCAAACGTTCATGCAAAAGTGTTCTATTCTAAAAGTGCTTCGTTCCACTCAACGTCCATCAAAATCTATTTGTCCATTTGTCGGGGAGTCAAGGGGGGAGGGGTTCATTGTTATGTAAATACAAAGCCTTGTAATCGCGGGGAATGTTGATTTTAGTGAAGCCTTTTTAAACAGAATGACACTTTACGGGGAAATGGACTCAACAATCCATTGACTTATCAAAGCGCCTATACTATTTAACTTTTAACGTATCTGTAAGAAAGTAATTTCTGAAAACGACAGAAATAGAAATCATAGGAATGTTTATTTAATTCTTAGAGGAATTGGTCCTTTTATTCCTGCTTGGAATCTGCTCAGACCGTTATTTCTTCGAACATATAGACTAGGAACCTATTCGAGCCGTACCCAAAGCGATGTATGTTAGTAGTCAGCTACTACCAACTACTGGACTTCAATAAACAACAGATACGTATGTACAAAGAGAGGACCCTTCTTTATTTTCTTCGGTGTGTGGGTGGTGAAGGCGCAGAGCTTACAATGAGTGCCCGAGGGGTGGTTGCTGACGGGAGACGTGAAGTGTCCTTTTGGCTGCCGGCTGGCGTCTCTGTGTGTCGCTCGAAACTTCTCGCCTTTATATTGATAGATACGCCTCCGCATCTTTATCTTTTGATCTGATAACGGCCATTTGTTATATATTTCTTTATCTTCTCCCTACTTCCTTGACCGGAAACCCTCTCTTCCGCTTTATCTTTTTAAAAATATATTTTTATCTTTCTCTATGTCCCTCTGCCGGAAGCTCCGTTTTCCGGGCGAGGACAATACAACTCCTGCACCAGAAAGATATATGTTGCGTAGGGGCCAAGTCGGGTTGTAGTAGTAGTCGTTAGTAGTAGTAGCAGTCGTTAGTTCAGAGTAAGAACATACGAATGTCGTATAGTCAAAAAGGGGCTGTTTATTTCTTTCTAGGCTCGTGGGTTCTTTTTCAAAGAGAATAGAGTGAGGGTAAGGTCAAGCTATTATATTGTAAATCACGTTCATGCGCGCATTTTAACAGCAGAATCCAATTGAAGTGATCTTTGACAACGAAATCTGTCTGTCAAACTATGTAATGTAAAAGATACACACTAATTTTATTTATTTTTTATGTATATAGACACACATACACCTAACTCATAAACATAGACACGTATACATAAACGCACACACACACACACAAACACACACGCACAAACACACATACAAGCACAAACATACACAAAAAGTAAACTACAACCACACACACACGCACACACACACACACACAAGCACAAACACACACACATTCTTTAGAACAAAAAGTAAATTACAAAACCACACACACACACACAGACACACACACACACACACTCAAGCACACACAAAAAGTAAACCACAAACACACACACACACATGCATATATACACATGCACACACACACATTCTTTAGAACAAAAAGTAAATTAAAAACTCAAAAAAGACACACACACCCATGCACACACACAAATGCACATACACACTCAAAAACAACACAAAAATTAAATTACAAAATCACATACGCACACACAAGCACAAACACACACAAAAAGTAAACCATAAACACACACATGCACACACACACATTCATACACACACATGCACACACACACACACACACACACACACACACATTCTTTAGAACAAAAAGCAAATTACAAACACACACACACATAACCTATCAAATATCACAAAATTTTATGAACAACATCAGAGAGACGGATTTGGCTACTAATATAAATAAATGATCTGGTGGTGCTGAGAGGATATTGCATAATACATTTTATTATTGTCTTTAAAAAAGCATCATTAAATAATCAGTGACTAAATATTACTTATGGCAGATATTGTTGGAATATTGTAACATATAAGATGCGCTACAATACACCATCTAAATATATAGACTAAGCGAGGTCACGTGGTTTATTCCCCCGCCAATCAGCAGCCATAATGGATGGCTGGTTGACTACTTAAGCACTGATACTGAGAGCCGTCCATTTGCAAACATTGACGAGGAATTTGTAACACCAAGGAACAACCAAAAGATTCTTTACCAAGGATTTCCGATGGACAAGCGCTCTTGCTTGAACCCTAAAGGATGGCCCATAAAATCGTAACAGATATATTCTATAATTATTGGAAGTATTTTTATGGAATTGTATAATGTTTATACCTCAGTAGGATCATTAATGGATCGTTGGGTAGAAGTGTACATTTTTGTACGTATAATCACTGTTGGAGTGCAGCAAAAATATTTCATATATTGATATAAATAATTAAGTCTACGTTAGAAAAATATGGAGGCGCGTGGTCTAATGGCTAGAGTTGTAGGAAACGGATTCGTCGACCCGAGTTCAATTCCTGGCCGAAGCTGTTTGGATTTCACATAGCTCTAATACCCTTAGGAAAGGTATGAATCCAATTCTCCCTCCAACTATGGGTAAAATAGCAGCGCAGACTAGGCTCTTTAACTATGGATAGGTAACCAGTTTAGGAGAAGAAAAAACTCGGAATCCAAACCTCCGCTTAAGAAATTGATCTTGTGTTGCATCCTGCTCATGCGGGGGATATTATATATATGAAATAAATATTTTAGAAAAAACAAACACATGATGTTAAAATTCGCTGACAGAAATCTGTTTCGACCCTTTATTGAAATGGTCTTCATCAAGAGCGAGAATGTGTATGATAGAGAGACGGTATGAGTGGACCGTTATAAGACGAAAGTGGTACAGACGAAACGTTCAAGTTCATAGCCGCATTTTTTTTTCATATTTACATCAAACTCTTTTGAGTTTTCTTTGTGGATTATAATGCTTCTGATTTAATAAAATAAAATAAAATTTATTTTATTTTATTTTCAAAACAGAATATGCATTTTTAAAATTAAAAACAAAAATTCCGGCTATGAACTTGAACGTTCAGGGATATGTGCTGTAAAGTTAGGAGCTGATGGTAGGTGTGGCGCTCCACCTCAGACGCCAAAATAATCTCCTTGGTCTAGCGCTATTGAAAAGGGGATATACTCCCTCGCTGACTGGCTGATACCGACGTTAGGAAGCTAAGACGACGACTTACATCTTGAATAATAATTTTAAATATTTCATCTCAAAGGTTTCTCCATCAAGCGATTACCAGGATTTACTTTTAAATAACTTTTTAAAGGTTTTTTAAAATTTTTATTTACAGTACATTTAAAGAATAATAGAGAGAGAGAGAATGGAAGAGAGAGAGAGAGAGAGAGAAAGGGGAAGTAGAGAGAAGGCAAGGAGAGTGAGAGTAAGGGGGTTAGGAAGGAGAAGAAGAGAGAGGCGGGGGAAGAAGTACAGGGAGAAAAATGAGAGGGAGGAAGAAAGAAAAGGAGAGGAAGAAGAATAAGAGAAGGAGCAAGACAGTGGAGGATAAAGAAGGTCAGGAAGAGGTGAGGGAGAGGAAAAAGGAAAGAGAGGAGAATCAAAAAAGAGGTGCAGAGAGAGAGGGAGAAAAATGAGGGAGAGAAAAAGAGGAGAGAGAGAGAGAGAGAGAGAGAGAAAGGGAGAGAGAGAAGGGAGGAAGAAGGAGAAAGATAGACAAAGTATATATATATAGAGAGAGAGACAGACAGACAGACAGAGACAGAGAGAAAAAGAGAGATAGAGATAGATAGATAGATATAGACAGAGAGATAGACAGAGGGAGAGAGACACACAGAGAGATAGAGAGAGAAAGAGAGAGATAGATAGATAGATAGATAGAGGGATAGATAGATAGACAGAGAGAGAGGGAGAGAGATAGAGGGAGAGAGATAGAGAGAGAGACAGAGACAGGAGAGGGAGAAAAGGGAGAAGAGATAGAGAGAGAGAGAGAGAAAGAGAGAGGAGAGAGAGAGAGAGAGAGAGAGAGAGAGAGGGATTGGTAGCAATGGACAGAATATCAAATTTCGAATAAATCATTTAGTAAAATCTTCTTCCATTAAAACTAAATCCGGTAGAATCTTCGAGAAAATTTGCTCGGATTTAACGGAAACTCGGTAAATCCTAGAGGAAGGCGGATAATCCGTAAAACCCTTTAGTGTAGCGGGGCGAGGTGCTAGTTCCTGGTTGACGAGTGAGAGCGAGTGATTGTATTCATTTCCAAGTCCATTGGATGCACATGCTAATTACGACTTAATGTCAGGCTGACAAGTTTGTGTGAATAAATAATTTGCATTTCTTCTAACAAATTTTAAAAACGTTATCTTTTCCTTTCTTTTTCCCATGCAAAAATAAATGTGTTTCTTTTCTATCTTTTTTTATTAGTGTAATTATATTGTTTGTTTCGGGGGATTTCATTTTTGCTTGGCTAATTCGTTTACAAAGTTCTGTTGAAAGGATTGTCTCTCTGCAAGTCTTTGTGACTGATACAAATACAATACCGATGAAAAATCTTGAACTCTTATTTCGTTGGTCGGTTCAGACACCTAATATTCTTTCTCTCCTTCTTCCTTGAAAGAGATTGTTTTCTCAACAAGTCTTATCTCTCTCTTTTTT
>CM042152.1:8478379-8505327 GCA_023376005.1 Doryteuthis pealeii
TGTAACCAAGTGACACGCTTTAAAAAATTGAAATATAATTTCTTCAAACGAAGGCAATTTCTAAAAAATATTTTGTGCAGGTAATTCTTTATGTTAACTAGAAAAATGCCACCTTCGGGTGCAGTATTTAGGTTTGAAATTAATAAAAATATTGTACTTCAATTAGAAAATTAATAAACTGAGGGGATAATCAAAAAGAATAGAACAGCTTAATTCTAACTCCTCCCATATTTTCCATCACTCCGTTCTTATAATTTTTACCTAATTTATTATTTATTAATTATGAAGTATTTAATAAAATACATTCTTTCGCTTGTTTATGGATTCTTTAAGATTTATCCCAGAGATTTTTGCTCAAATCCGTTAATGAGAAAAAACCAAACAATATAGAATCAATAAACACTAAGCACCTATTTATTAAAATCATTCTTAATATCCAATATGCAATAGCTTTTTCTTCACACTGTAAACCACTATTTGTTTTGGAAACAATAAATATACTTGCATGTATTATATTAAGAATATAATCCAACAGTATTAATAAGACAACAATTTATCAATAATTAAGTTTAACATAAAATAAATTCACTGGGAATTGTGACGTCAATAGAACTAAGGAATCTTGACTTGATTAAGTAATATAGTTCTCAGTTACAGACAGGGACAACCCCAATCTCCATTATAATAGATTTGCAATTTTCGCCAACATTGGAGCATACAGTTCCAAAATCAACTACCCTAATACATGTATATGCTAAGATCGCTTTGATATTGACGTCATCGCGAACAGATGTTATTTTCTTTCTCTTATCTTATTACAACAACGAAAGACGGAAGAGAACATATGTGTTTATTTTGTAGGAAAACCTCCTTTTCATTTGAACCTTTAACCCATTTGTCAGAATTTGGTCTCTTAATTAGTTTTTCCTGAGGAAGAATACGTATTCCGCACGAATCTTGCCGGTGACAGATGCATTGTCGACAGTTTTGGTATTTCAACGAAGGGCTTATGTCCGGCGCAGGGTTAGTTGTTCGCGTGGAAAACTGTTTCCAACTACCGCTGGAAATACCTCAAAAGAATCTTCGTTTTATTATCTATTTATCTTCTTTTTTATACTTTATTTTTTATTTTTATTTTTTATTTTGTTGCATCAATTCTTAGAAAATTAGGCTTCCGAAAGATCATTAAAAAAAAAATAAAGGAAAAAGATCATCGTTCGTTGGATAATATGGCAAAGTTTAAAAATGGTTCTAAGTCGTTTCGTTTCCGGTTAGAATATAACAAATAATTATTGCTCGTCTACGCATATATATAATAATATTATATCATATATTATAATAATGGATACAGTAGATAACCTACGCGATTTAACCTAAGTATTTCAGGTTAAGATCCACTGAGATTAAGGCAAGATACTGATTATTGCAGTCGATTGGACGTGAAGAAAATACACAGCCGTGCAATCGATGCAAATAATAATTAATTTTTTAATAATAAAAAAAAAAAAAAATAAATGATATTTACATCACAGCATAGTCTTCGGCTCCCGCCATGTTTCTAGGCCGGAAAGATACGCCGTTTCATGGAATTCTGTGTTTAAAAGGAGTGTTGTGTCTGTGGTTGAAATAGATAAAATGTGTATTAAAACAACAAACACACTTAAATTCAAATGATTTCGCCTCGGATGCACTAGAACTTTGTCAGATTATTCTGCTATCGTTAACATACCGATGCGAATATCATTGATTTCGTTGTTTTGATTCATCTATCCGATTTTCCTCTATTTTCAACCACTTGTGTCGATTTTATTCAACTTTACCCTCATTACATATACCATATACTATATATAATAATATATATATATATACACAACAATACACATATATATATATACATATATTAAATGTGGTGTGTGTGGTGTGTGTACTTTCATATTGTAATTTTCATCATTATCATACTACAAGCATGACGATCATGTATTGTCTCCTAAAGAATTTACATGTTTTAATTTAATTTGATACCAAAATTTATAAACTATTCGCTTGAGTTTTTAGATGGTTGATGTATTTGAAAACAGCAATTTTAATTTTCTAATGTAGTCGTAATCGGCAAAGTAAAAAAACTGGCCCCGTCTTACCCACATTCTGGCCTATCACTTCACCCTCTACGGTATATCTTGATTACCTCCTTGCGATGTATGTAGTTTCTCAGTGAGGGATACAGTCAGCCGCTAATTCATGAGACCCGCCTTCAGATGCTCCATATCGAATAACAAAAAGAAATTTTCCATGACCTCCCACCAGCCGGGATTAACACAAAAGGTCTTGCTTAACTGGGGAATTTTTGTATAATGTCAGCATCTAAGATATTCAGTAGATTTAGAAAGCAGACTAGTTTGCTAACTATTTCGACCCAATGACGGATGTCAGAGGTTCTTATCGAATTAGAGCCGGTTCAAGATTAATCTTTGTTAATTTAGTTCTGGAAAACGGTTAATTAAAGTGATTGATATCGGATTTAAAGAATATCGTTATTGTAATGAAGTCTTCTTAACGTGATGAATTTTGTATAATGTAAGCAATCATAGAAATAATATTACAGTAATATCAGACATCGAACTAGATTTGTAACTAATACTTACCATGACGGGAAGTCTAGGGAGGTTCTTATCGAATAAGCGGTTTTTATCAACACGATTTTATCTTTAGTTAATTTTAATTTTGGAAACGGGTTAATTCATGTAAAGGTTGTATCAGATTTTAAAGGAATAATTACTTTAATGCAAGGTCCTTCTTAACGCATGGAATGTTTGTTATATGTGCTCTAGATATTCGTAGTATAGACATGCGAGATAGTTTGCTAACTCTTTACACCATGGACGGCATGTCTAGAGTGTTCTTGTCGAAATAGGAGCCGTTTTCACGATCAATCTTTGATCAGATTCTGAGTTGGGAAACGTAATTCTAAAGTCTGTTGATATTCGAATTTAAGGATATCATTTACATGGGGGTTTATTTTTTTTTTTTCGAAAAACTAAAATTCTGTCTCCATTCGGCTAAAACATGCATGAAAAGTATTCTCTCGAAGCGAAGCATGTATGTGATATTTTTTTTGGAGACGGGGGGCTGAGAGAGAGAGAGAGAGAGAGAGAGAAAAAAAAAAGGAAAGCTTAAAGTTATTAATGCTCAAGGGAAAATTGAGTCACCTTTCTCATATTCAATGCGCAGCTCATTTGAAAAATGATGAGACAGATGGTTGAAGTCTCAGTGGGGCCATTCGGCAAATTGGTGAAAGAATCCCTGCAAAAAAAACAAAAAAAAAAGGTTAAATCATCGCTTGAGGTTTTTCTGTTGCTGATAAATTGTCCAGAGGTGACGATTAGCAGAACACAACAGATGTGACGGTGGGCGCGAAATGAGAGTTAATACATAGGGGTGATGTCAGAGTGACTGAAAGCAACTGCGGAAATAAACGTATGAAATGTCGTCAAAAAAGAAGGAACGGACACGTAAGTATATGGCATTTATTAGCACATATGACCTACGGACATATAAGATCTTAGTGTCTAAGCATAGTGTCGATTTACAAGTATCTGTGATACAACGTTATGGGACACTTTTAAAATGTCATTCCGCTTTTAAAGGTATTTTTCCTATAAAAATAGAATGAACATTCCTGGAAGAAATAAAAGTTATCATTTTTTTATGATATTGCTCTGCATTATATAACTTGAGCCCCTACAGATTTTATGGATTAGAATGCTTTTAGCATTCAATTTTAATCATATCAAATTATCCAGAAAATAAGTAAAATTGTCTTCCACCCACTTCAATTTTTTTAAATTTTTAATTTTTTTTTTTAATTTTAAATTTTTATTTTTATATGTGGTCAAGGTTAAAGTTAGACAATTCCCAAAATTTGAGCCTTCCATTCCAAACATTTGCCGAGTTATATCGATTCTTTAAACTCGAAAAATATTAGGGGGGCCAGAAAAATGGTGACATTTTGTAATCTATTTTTGTCCACACCAGGTACAAAATTTCAGAAAAAATAAGTGGGTGGGTACATGGCCTGAGATGATTTGACATGAATACCTATATATATATATATATATATATATTATATATAATATATATATATTAGTATACAGTGTATAGGAATAACCTACACGAGTTGCACCATAAAGATCTGAAGATCCTTAGGGTGAACTCGATCTGAAGATCATCATGGTGAAACTCGAGTAGGTTATTTAATACCCACGTAATACTAAAGCCGCTCTAACTAAATATTGAGCACTTTATATTTGTTATTAACACTGACTTTATCCGTGTTAATGCTTGTAGCAAATAAATTTGAATTAGCCCTAATCCTATAAAAGATAAAGGTTTACACTAAAAAAAGTCAAGATCAGGCGAATCTTTGAGAAAACTAATACGGATGCGGACTATGCATATGACCTAGCGTTCTTGGCAAAGACACTGCACAAGCCGAATCTCTGCAACATAGCCTAGAAAACCACCACGGAAACATCGGCATCTATGTGAATTCCGATAAAAAAAGAGGACGTGCTTTAAAGGAAAGGAGCCATACCCACACTCGACTTATGGTGTTAAATGCTAAAGCCAATCAGCTTCAGAGTAGGTGTTAAAAAAACAGGTTCACATGGCTAAGTGTTACATAATCTATGCGGTGGCATAAGATATTGTCAACCCCTGTAATTCTGAGGGGATGACCCTTTTCATACTTAGTAAGTAGTATAGAGATATGGTGCGATCAGTGCAGTTGATGCCCTGAAAGTGAGTGACGCGTCTTGACCTCCACTCTCACCTTTGCTTCCGGGGATAAATCGTGGAACCGGAAGCATAGGAAACCTGTTCCGGTTTAAGAATAGTAAGGAGCTTTAGTTTAGTTTGCAGTTAGACGTCAGCAGAACAGCGGCATTTTATGTTCGCCTAAACTGGAACTCACCCTCAGCGCGCTATGTTAGTCAGTATTTAGTTACGTGAAATGTAAAGTTAAGGAAATAAAGTTTAATAAGTATGAATGTTCTTGTGGTTGATGAATGTCTTGGTAACAAGACTAAGAATAAATCCAGGATGACCAGGCCAGCAGGAACATAGCAACAGAAGACCTTAGAAGATTCCAGACCAAAGATGTTTAGAAGATAGAACCAAGCCGGCAAGAAGAATAAGATGCCCAAGATAGAAGCAAGTAATAAGTAAAAATGTGAAGAAAGGTATACAACATATATCACTTTGGTACTGTGAAAAACCTTCAGTACGTAATATAAGTCATACTTTATAGATAAAGAATGTCGCAATCATTTATATATTTACGGTATTTTCTTATTTTGGAGGCATACAGAAGTTATCTTCATTAGCTTAGCATAAAATCAAGGATCTATTTATCCTTGATTTTTTGGGTTTTTTAAGTTATACAAAAAAAAAGTCTTCGAAAAAAAAAGTCTTTTTTAAAAACCATGGGAGCAAAAGTGTCCCGGTCAGATTTTGAATGGGTTTATACACAGGAACCTCATGCCACCCGAAGGAAAGAAATTATGGGTAAAATATATATATTTAAAAAAAATTAAACTATTACTTATTCTTTGCTTATATAGTTTTAAGTTTATAAATACTCCGGTTTTATCTGATGATCATGATAGGTGATGTTATTAACTTTCAAAAGGTTTTTTTTTCTTCTTTCTTTTCTTGTTGATCCTAAAAGCTGAAAAATTTAACTTTTGGAAACCTTTAAAAAAAAGTTCAAATTAAAATTTATAGCAAAATTTAGCTGTTAATTTATTAACCTTAAAACACGAACTCCAGTTAAGTATTGCCCAAGACTTTAAAAGTAATTATAAATCTCTTATCTATATCTAAATATTTCTATATATTTGTTTTACATTCTTTTATTCTTTATATATCCTTGTTTTTTATTTCTTTATCGTTATTCATTATTCTATTTGATTTTTCTTCTATTTGTCTTGTATTGTTTTTCTTTTGTATAATACTTAATTTTTGTTTTTTAACATTTTTTTTAATTGTAAAATATAAATTTGAAGGCAATTTATACAAGCATTGGAATAGGTGTTAAAATGATATTTACTTTTACCTTTTCATTCCTAAATATTTTCGGGAAAAATTCCCATCATCAGAGGTCATAGAATACTTGTGTTTTTTTATACTTATCCCACGGCCCCGGCGTAACGTTTGTTGTTATTAAGTTGAAGAACGCCAGATATTTTGAAATGTTCGGGGTTTTCCGTGAGGGGATGGTCGTACTAACAATTTAACGTCATGACATTACATCACGTAACACCACTATCCACGTCACATAAACGTTAAACAAGCCACAGTTTAAAAAAAAAAACAATTTTAGTTTATATTCCCATCGCGTGAACAACGCTTTCATATAAACGCTAAAAAATTGGTTTTTAACATCTCAACCATTTCACGACTGGTTTTTAACTTCTCAACCATTGATCGCATCTGATGATGGATTACCATGAAACTTTAAGTTATGAGTGTGAAACCATATATTACCAATGATTATATATATATATCTATATTATATATATATATATAGTTAATCCTTTTAGTATTTGGAGAAATGATAATAAACTGCTCAATTACTTCTGTAAGAGCTGTATTTTATTTAATTTAGTTTACAATACACATACTCTTAAATGTATTGTAAACTAATATATATTAATATTAATATAATATATATATATATATATAATATATATAATCGAACAGTTTTTATCTCATCCTATAATTATTACTTCTTATATCCGAACTGACCCATTAAATATCCATTTTGGGTTGATCATTTTGGAAGAGACATCCACTTGAAAATTCATTCCTTTCCGGAGAAAATTTAATCGTAATTAATTTAAATAATCAATTAAATTTAAAATAAATTTGAATATTTAATAAACGCTCTGTTTTTAATTTGAACGAATATCCATTAATTATCTGAAAAACAAGACCATTTGATCCACTCAGATACACAGTCGGAAAAAATACATATCGGATGACAATTCAATATGACCTCGATTGGCCAAGAAAATGGAACGTATATTATATATATATATATATATATATTATATATAGATGGTGAAATATTCTTGGGTAACCACTACTGTTATACAAGGATGGCTTTGGCATTAAATAATCACGAAGATTGAGATGATTAAAACAAAAACCACACAAGTCGAATCCTGCGTATAATAATTAATATAATAATTAATAATAATAATAATAATAATTAATAATAAATATAAAATAATTTTTTGCAAAAAATGAGAAAAGAAATTAGAAACCCTGGATACAAACTATTAGAATATTATAGCCAAGATAAGGAATGGAAATTTTGAATTGAAAATGTGCTAGGCTTAATAATTAAAACAGGGTGAAAGAAAATTAATGAATGGAATACAACTACCAAATCAGGACACTATAAAATCACTTGATGAAAAGAAAGTTACAATATCTTAGGAATTTAGAAGCGGACAAATCAAGCAAACAGAAATGAAAGAAAAGTTAAAAAAGAATTTCTAGGAGAACATAGAAAACTCTCTAGAAACACAAACTTAACAGCAGAAATCTGATCAAAGGTATCAATACTGGGTTGTCCCCATTATAAGATACTCAGGACCATTCTAAAATGACAAAAGAAGAATTTCAACAGATTGACCAAAAACGAGAAAGTTATGACCATGCACAAGGCTCTTCACCCTAGAGACGAAATTATAGATTATATGTGTCAAGAAAGAAGGGGGAAGAGTCTTGCCAACATAGAGGAATGCGTAGAAACCACATCCAACACTTAAGATTCCACAAGAAAAAAGCAAAGACAAACTACTATGGCGGGCCAACAATAGTAGACGACAACGACAATCAGAAAAACAACAAACTAGAAGACAAAAATGGGAAGAAAAACAATTATAGTGACGCTTCAAACGACAAATCGAAGAGGTTGCTCATGAAAAGACTTGGACATGGTTAAGAAAGGAAACCTCAAAAAGAGAAACTGAATCACTTTATATTGTGCACAAAATAATGCCATAGGACAAACTACACCAAAGCGAAAATTGGTAGGACCCAAAAAGTTGTAAATGTAGATTTTGCGCCGTAATAGAGATGAGACTGTAAACATTTACTCTGCGAATGTAGCAAACTAGCACAACGAGAATACAAAACTAGACACGACTGGGTTGGAGGTGATCCACTGGGAATTATGCAAAAAATTTAATTTTGACCATACAACAAAATGGTGTATGCCTAAACCAGAATCTGTTCTTGAGAACGAAATGCATAAAATTCCTGGGACTTTGAAATAAAAACGGATCAAGTTATCCCAGCAAGAAGACCAGACCTAGTGTTGATTAACAAAAAAGAAAGAACTTGTCAACTAGCGGATTTTGCAGTGCCAGCAGATCACAGGGTGAATCTAAAGGAAATGAAAAATGGACAAATACCTGGACCTTGCCAGAGGACTGAGAAATTTATGGAATATGAAAGTGAAAGTGATACCAATTGTAGTTGGTGCACTTGGAACAGTCCCAAAAGGATTGGAAAGGTCTGGAAAGTTTGGAAATCAAGAGGAAGGAATTGAAACCATTCAGAACAGCACTGCTGCAATCTGCCAGAATATCAGAAAAGTCCTGGAGACTGAGGAGACTTGCTGTCACTCAGACTCTAGTGAATGACCATCAGCTAATGCTGATGTTGAAAACTCAAAAAGAATTGTCAACTTGGTGGATTGGTAGTTCTAGCAGAAGATGAAAAAACGAAAATGGAACAAATACCTGACCTTGCTAGAAAAATGAAAAGATATGGGATGAAAGTCCAGTGATACCAATTGTAGTTGGTGCACTTGGAACGACCCCAAAACTTGGAAAAAAGACTGGAATATGGAAATCAGGAAGAATTGAGACCGCCAGAATACTCACTGCTTTTTTAATCGCCAGAATACTCAGAAGAGTCCTGGAGACTTGAGGAGACTTGTTGTCACTTAGACTCCAAGGAAATAACCATCAGTTAAACTGGTGTGAAAAACTCAAATAATAATATAATAATAATAATAATAAAAATAATATGCACTAATAATAATAATAATAATAATAATAAATAATTAATAATTAATATGCACTGAGGAAGATCATTGAAACCATTCAGAGCACTGCACTGCTGCAATCTTGCCAGAATACTCAGAGAGTCCTGGAGACCTGAGAAGATATGCTCACTCAGACTCCAGTGTGAGGGGACCATCAGCTAACACTGATGTGAAAACTCAAAAGAGTAAATAAAAATAATAATAATAATAATAATAAATAAGAAGAAGAAGAAAGAAGAAGAAGAAGAAGAAGAAGAAGAAGAAGACAGAAATAAAAAAACAATACTTGACCTTGCCACTTGTAGAGGTAAAAACCAATTTTATGTTTGACTTTTTCCAGGTGAGATATTGTTCAAAATATGTAAATTTTTGACATTTTCTTTGTACTGAGTAACTCTCTTCCCTGGGATTGTCAATTTCGATAACAGCGATGTTAACTGACGTAAGGCAGTTGTCATAATTTCTTATCATTTGAAAATAAATAATTCATGAGTCCAGACATGAAGTTATACATCGATTCTTCGAACGAAAGAAATCTCCATAGAAAAAAATAATGAGAACAAATATCTGTAAATAAATAGAACAAACTTACATTGGGAAAAGAGATGAATATTTGAACCGATTAGATACAATTGGAAGCGTTTCCCTCTCATAAATACAGATCAATAAAATATAAAATAAAAACAAAAAAACAAACACCAATATGAGCCTAGGTAAAAATCATAAAGTGAATAGATATTCTAGGCAAAAAACAAGACATTAAATTTATAAGTTCCCAAAATTCAAACTGGATTGTCCAATTGGACACATAGCCTAGTGGATAAAGGAGTTTGATTAAAACAGTTCTAAATGACAGTTATCTCTAGACTGTAGGTTCAATCCTGGGCAGGGGCAGCAGTAACAAAGAATAATAATTAACACAGCTTAACACCTGTACTCCAGCTAAGGTTAGCGGAATGAGAACAGGATACCCCCGTGGACTGAATAAGGTGTTAGGTTCAAAGTTCTGTAAAAAGCTCCCGATTACGACAAGAAATTTCCAGAGTTCAAAAAGAAGTATCCCGAGTCCGGCATGAAATACCTGAATAAGGGCGTAGTACAGATAACAATGAAGATGAGGACAATAGTCCGAATAATACAAATAATACAAAAGAAACAGTTTAGATGCATTTACAGTTTTGATCAAAATTATCTGTTAGATTTAAATTTGCCGCCACACAAAGAAGGGTGCATGAAGGTTAAACATAATTTTATTGGCGTTTAGATGGTTCATTGATTAATTTTAACTGCAGGTCAACCCATCGAGAATTATTTTTGTTTAGAGGTTAGTGTAGCATAACGATGGTCATGGTACAAGAACGGTGTTTGTCGTATAGGCCAAATTAAGTTGTAGTAGTAGTCACCGTTAGTAGTAGTCGCTGTTGGGTCAGAAACAACATACACGCAAGTTGTATAGTCACAAGGGCCTTTGTATTTATTTCCAGGCTCGTGGGTTCTTTTTCAGAGAGAAGGAAAGACAGAGAGAAAGAGAGGGAGTATCGTCAAATTATTCTATGTTCATAGTATCAGGCTCTGTACCGCTCTCCAACACCCACACGAGGGACCGGGACCAACGTCTGACTCCCGCTAGGACCGAAAGGAAAAGAGGCAGATTTTAACTTCTCCCGTTTCTCGTCCCGGCGTCACATCCGGTTCCGGTCAAAACCCGGAACTTCCGTTTTCGTTTTTTAATTCTACTTCCGGGGCCATTCTTCGGTCAAATTACTGGTACCCCGCTTAGTGTTTACTCTTCCAAATTTTAACCTTTCTTTGTTCTCATTTCTTTTTCCTCTCTTTCTCTAGAAATCCGAATACAGTTTTATTTTTAATCCCAAATTCCCGGTAGACCCTAATAATTACGCTACATTAGGTTAGTGTCGTTCCTCGGTCTTTTTCTTCGGTGTCACTTTTCAGCCCCCCCCCAAATTGATCTATCCTGTATGTCTCTCCATTCTCCTCCTCTTTTCCTTTCTCCTGCTGCTTTCCTTTTTTCTTCACTCGTTCTTTCCTTCTTTCACTTGCTGACGACCTACGCCTTTCACTGAATGCCTTTACCTCTGGCAGGGTAAGCAGGTGTTTTTTATGTCCACTTACTTACCCACAATGAATCTGTTACCATCCTATATGAAGACACTTTTCTTCCCCTCCGGCCTTTTTATTTGTCAGTATGCTAATGAACATTACCCGACCAGACGTTACAACTTATGGATGCCATAAATTGTTGGCAGACCGTGTAACGAGAATAAGGGCCGTTAACTTTAAGATCAGTGGAAATTTACCAGTAACGGTTATACCCTTCGATCCCTGGAAAACGCGCCATGAGAAACGTGTGATTAGTTTTAGTTTTGAGATTCAGCTTGGCTGTCAAAGAGTTTAGACGTGCTATGAGGACGGTCTCCCCACGCACCGAATAAGAATCATGGGCTAGATAAAATAAAAGCTTGATCAAGCAACAAAAATGTCTTGTTAGTTCGTTTAATTGAAAACAGGTAAGCACGGGAGAAGCAAAGCCCTTAGTAGATAAAGTTAGATAGAAGAACCCAACTAGACAAAATGTCGGCCAGAGAAGAAGAAGAAGAAGAAGAAGAGGAAATAGAAGACAGGAACATGGCAATTAGAAGAGTAAAGATGTCAAACAAGTTATAAAGAAGAACACTCCTCACCGAGTAAGTCTCTAATCTCTCTCTCTCTCTCTCTCTCTCTATATATATATAATATATATATATATATATATATCCACCTGGACCCTAACTAAGCGACTAGAGAATAAACTAGATGGGAGCTGCACAAGAATGCTGCAGGTGATCATGAACAAGACGTGGAAACAGCACCCTACGAGAAAACAGCTGTACGACCACCTACCACATATCACCCAAACCATCTGAGTAAGACGGACAAGACACGCGGGACACTGCTGGAGAAGCAAGGACGAACTCATAAGCGACGTTCTCCTCTGGAAGACAGCACATGGACAAGCCACTGTGGGCCGACCAGCAAAAACGTACGTTGATCAGCTCTGTGCGGATGCAGGATGCTGCATAGAGGACCTCCCGAGAATGATGAGCGATAGGGAAGGATGGAGAGAGATTGTCATGGATATCCGCACTGAAAGCGCGACATGATGATGATGATGATGATGATATATATATCTGATATCTCTGTTACCAGAAAACTCTCTCTGAACACCCTCTCACCGTTTATATACTCGATGTACGATGTTTGATGTGGTATATAATACAAACGCCTCAGCCTCAGCCTCAGCCTCAGAGACGTTGGTAAGTACTTTTTACCACAGGTAAATTGGTTGGTTGTTTCTATGTAACACTGTACCATAAACCTTATGATTACCATTCACATACAGATGTTACATATGTCAGTATATTACAAATACGGTTCATGGTTGTTTTGTTTTACGGCATATAAACCCTTTTCGGGTGATTTAATGGCGAATCATGTTGTTTTTGATAAACAGAGGATTCAGGTTGCTTACAGTACCTGCTGTTGCTTAAGTAGTCATCCAAACAGGCACATTGCTGCTAACAGTACTTGCTGCTTCTTTTTTTCTTTCTTTTTTTCATTTTTCTTTTTCTTTCATTTTTCATTTTTTTCTTGCTTTTTTCTTTCTTTTTTCTTGTTTTCTATCTTTTTTCTTTTTTCTTTTTTCATTTTTTCTTTTCTTTCATTTTTTCTTTTTCTTTTCTTTTCTTTCTTTTTTTCTTTTTTCTTTCTTTTTCTTGTTTCTTTTTTCTTTTCTTTTTTCTCTTTTTTCTTTCATTTTTCTTTCTTTTTTTTTTCTTTTTTCTTTTTTCTTTTCTTTTCTTTTTCTTTTTTTTCTTTTTCTTTTTTCTTTCTTTTTTTTCTTTTTCTTTTTCTTTCTTTTTCTTTTTCTTTCTTTCTTTCTCTTTTCTTTTTTCTTTCTTCTTTTTTCTTTCTTTCTTTTTTTTTTTTTCTTTCTTTTTCTTTTTTTCTTTTCTTTCATTTTTCTTTTTCTTCTTTCTTTTCTTTTTTCTTTTCTTTTTTCTTTCTTTTTTCTTTCTTTGTTTTCTTTTTCTTTGTTCTTTTTTTTCTTTTTTCTCTTTTTTTTTCTTTTTTTTCTTCCTTTTTCTTTTTTTCTTTTTTCTTGTTTTCTTTCTTTTTCTTTTTTCTTTTTTCTTTCTTTTCTTCTTTCTTTTTTCTTTGTTTTTTTCTTTTTTCTTTTTTTCCTATTTTTCTTTTTCTTTCTTTTTCTTTCTTTTTCTTTTTTTTTTTTTTTTCTTCTTTTTTTCTTTTTTTTCTCTTTTTTTCTTTCTTTTTTCTTTTTCTTTTTTTCTTTCTTTTTCTTTTCTTCTTCTTCTTTTTCTTTCTTTTTTTCTTTTTTTTTATCTTTTTTCTTTTTTTTTTTTCTTTATTTTTCTTTTCTTTCTTTTTTTTTCTTTCTTTTTTTCCTTTTTTCTCTTTTCTCTTTTTTCTTTTATCTTTTTCTTTCTGTTCTTTCTTTTTTCTTGTTTTCTTTCTTTTTTCTTTTTTCTTTTTTCTTTTTTCCTATTTTATCTTTTTCTTTCTTTTTCTTTCTTTTTTCTTGTTTCTTTCTTTTCTTTTCTTCTTTTTTTTCTTTTTTTTTCTTTTTCTTTTTTTCTTTTATCTTTTTTCTCTTTCTTCTTCTTTTTTTCTTGTTTCTTTCTTTTTCTTTTTTTCCTTTTTTCTTTTTTCTTTCTTTTTTTTTCTTTATTTCTTGTTTTCTTTTTTTTTCTTTCTTTTTTTCTCTTTTTTCTTTCTTTTCTTTTATCTTTTTTCTTTCTGTTTTTTCTTCTTTTTTCTTGTTTTCTTTCTTTTTTCTTTTATTCTTCTTTTTTCTTCTCTTTTTTTTTTTTTTTTTCTTTTTTCTGTTTCTTTTCTTTTTTTCTTTTTTCTTTTTTCTTTCTTTTTCTTTCTCTTTTTTTTTTCTTTCTTTCTTTTTCTCTTTTTCTTTTTTCTTTTTTCTTTTTTCTTTTCTTCTTTCTTTCTTTTTTCTTGGATTTTTTCTTTTTTCTTTTTTCTTTTTTCTCTCTTTCTCTGTCTTTTTTTCATTTTTTTTTCATTTTTCTTTCTCGTTCTTCTTTTTGTTTATTTCTTATTTTTTTTAGTCGTTTCTTTTTCTCTTTTTTCTTCTTTTTCTCTTTTCTTTCTTTTTTCTTTCTTTTTCTTCTTTTTTTTTTCATTTCTTTTTTCTTTCTTTTTTTCATCTTTTTTCTTTTTTTCTTTTTTTTTTCTTTCTTTTTTATCTTTCTTTTTTTCCTTTCTTTGTTTTCTTTGTGTTTTCTTTTTCCTGTTTTCTTTTCTTTTCTTTTTTTTCTTTCTTTTTTCACCAAAGTAAGTATTGACCAGGCTCATATTGCTTAACTTAACGTTATCTAGCGGTGGAACGGTGCTATCAGTGTGACTAGAGTTAGGGAACCCCGTTCATCGTATGTTTATATTTACATTTTTGTGAATTTGTTTCTTACGGAGATTTGGGTGTATGTGTTCTTTTGTTATTGCATACAGTTTTATCGAATAGGATCATTTTTAAACATATCATTTATAAAGATAATTCAAACATGCAATTACAATTGTAAATCCAGATCATTTGGGTTTGAGTTTGAGTTTGTTTTTAACGCCATATCAACCCCTTGGGGGTCATTAATGCCAAAAAGGTTATTTTTGATTTCAGACTTTAAGGTAGTGGTCTATGGAGAAATTGGTTATGTTCTGTTATATTTTGTTGAAAAGGTTGCTTTTTTAATAAAATTTAAAATGTTTTCAGGGTTTGTATTCTTGAAGATGTCTTTCAGGTTTCTAGCTTGATAGTAATTTGCGCGGATATGTTAAGCTGTTACAATTTAGAATGATATGCTTGTTGAATGTACTTTTGCATTTGAGGCACACTGGGCACCCTCCCTTTAACAGTACGAATGGGTAATGTGGGTGTGCCCAATACGCAATCTATTTGGTGTCACTTATCGCAGATTTCGTATTTTACCATTTCATTTCACCATTACTGTGTTTATCCACAGGTCTGCTTACATTTACCAACTCCTCCGCATGAGTGGGATGTGTGACACTTCGTCAATTTCTTAATGGGGTTAACTCCTTTGCCTACTTTAAACAGCTCAACATCGGCTCTCTCCTGGGTTAGCTCAGTCGTTAGAGCGTTCGGCTAAAACCACAAGGTTCCTAGTTCAATCCTGGTCTCGCCACCTCAGCTATGAGTAGAACAAGGATCTGTCGTAAAGTAAGAGCTGATGGTAGGTGTGGCGCTCCACCTTAGGCACATAACAATCTTCCTTAGTCTGGCGCTCGTTGAAAATAGCCTCCCTCGCGATTGGCTATACCGACATTAGGCCGCCCCCGACGACTTTATTACTTACATAAAACTGATGGTTAGTTTCATTCTAAAAGACTTGTTTGCTAACCATTACACCCGATGGGATGCCCACCTTTCCCAAGAGTATTAGCACTATGTTAAATGCAAACGCCCAACAAGTTAGAGTCGGGTGTGATCCTTTTGGCTTCCCTAGTAAGGTAAGATCATACAAGTCTAAAACCGTGAAATCCAAAATGCCATTGAGGCAAATCTAGTGAGTTGCATTCGGAGAGTATCAGGTGAGCTCGGTATATATCGATCTCGACAAAAAGCATCACAAACTGTTGGATTGTACATCAGATTACCAAATATATTACAAGTCTTTGACTTACGCTAGTAATTACGTCTTCAAACGTTCATGCAAAGTGTTCTATTCTAAAAGTGCTTCGTTCCACTCAACGTCCATCAAATCTATTTGTCCATTTGTCGGGGAGTCAAGGAGGGGGTTCATTGTTATGTAAATACAAAGCCTTGTAATCGCGCGGGTAATGGATTTTAGTGAAGCCTTTTAAACAGAATGACACTTTACGGGAAATGGACTCAACAATCCATTGACTTATCAAAGCGCCTATACTATTTAACTTTTAAACGTATCTGTAAGAAAGTATATTCTGAAAACGACAGAAATAGAAATCATAGGAATGTTTATTTAATTCTTAGAGGAAATTGGTCCTTTTATTCCCTGCTTGGAATCTGCTCAGACCATTATTTCTTCGAACATATAGACTAGGAAATATCGAGCCGCATGGCACAGAGGTCATCATCTGTGGTTACTGTGTTACGTAGCGGCCTTCTTGGCTACTTAAATCGTGTACATTAGTACTGGGGTTTTCACTGTACCCAAAGCGATGTATGTTAGTAGTCAGCTACTACCGATTACTGGACTCCAATAACACAGATACGTATGTACAAGAGAGGACCTTCTTTATTTTCTTCGGTGTGTGGTGGTGAAGGCGCTGAGCTTACAATGAGTGCCCGAGGGTGATTGCTGACGGGAGACGTGAAGTGTCCTTTTTTGCTGCGCTGCGTCTCTTGTGTCGGCTCGAATCTTCTCGCCTTTTATATTGATAGATACGCCTCCACATCTTTATCTTTTGATCTGATAACGGACATTTGTTATATATTTCTTTATCTTCTCCCTACTTCCTTGACCGGAAAACCTCTCTTCCGCTTTATCTTTTTAAATATAATTTTTTATCTTTCTTCGGAAGCTCCGTTTTCCGGGCGAAGACAATACAACTCCTGCACCAGAAAGATATATGTTGCGTAGGGGCCAAGTCGGGTTGTAGTAGTAGTCGTTAGTAGTTAGTACAGTCGTTAGTTCAGAGTAACAACATACGAAAGTAGTATAGTCAAAAAGGGTCTGTTTATATCTTTCTAGGCTCGTGGGTTCTTTTTCAAAGAGAAGAGAGTGAGGGTAAGGTCAAGCTATTCTAATGTAAATCACGTTCATGTGCCATAATACAATTGAAGTGACTTTAACAACGAAATCTGTCTGTCAAAATTATGTAATGTAAAAGATATACACTAATTTTATTTATTTTTTATGTATAAAGACACACATACACCTAACACATAAACATAGACATGTATACATGAACGCACGCACACACACACACACACACACAGAACACACATGCACAAAACCACATAAGCACAAACCACAAGAAGTAAACTACAATCACACACACAAGCACACACACACAAGCACAACCACACACACTTCTTTAGAACAAAAAGTAAATTACAAAACCACACACACACACACACAAGCAAAAACACACAAAAGTAAAAACAAACACACACACACACATATGCATACACACCATGCACACACACATTCTTTAGAACAAAAAGTAAATTACAAACTCACAAACACACACTCACATACACACATGCACACACAAATACACACACACATTCTTTAGAAAAAAAGTAAATTACAAAACCACACACACGCACACACAAGCCAAGCACAACACAAAAAGTAAACAACACACACATGCACACACACACATGCATTACACACACACACACAACATTCTTTAGAACAAAAAGTAAATTACAAACACACACACACATAACCTATCAAATACCACAAAATTTTATGAACAACATCAGAGAGACGGATTTGGCTACTAATATAAATAAATGATCTGCTGGTGCTGAGAGGAACATTGCATAATACATTTTATTATTGTCTTTTAAAAAAGCATCATTAAATAATCAGTGACTAAATATTACTTATGCAGATATTGTTGGATATTTTTGCATATAAGATGCGCTACAATACAACCATCTAAATTTATAGACTATGCGAGGTACGTGGTTTATTCCTCCGCCAATCAGCAGCCATAATGCATGGCTGGTTGACTATTAAGCACTGATACTGAGAGCCGTCCATTTGCAATCATTGACGAGGAACATGCATACTGAGGAACAATCAAAAGATTATTTACCAAGGATTTCCGCTGGAAGAAGCGCTCTTGCTTGAACCCTAAAGGATGACCCATAAATCGTAACAGATATATTCCAGAATTATTGGAAGTCTTTTATGGAATTGTATAATGTTTATTCCTCAGTAGGATCATTAATGGATCTTTGGGTAGAAGTGTACATTTTATACGTATAATCACTATATTTTGGTTGAGTGCAGCACAAATCTTTCATATATGATATATAAATAAGTCTACTCTAGAAAAATATGCAGGCGCGTTGTCTAATGATTAGAGTCGTAGGAAATGGATTGGTCGACCCGAGTTCAATTCCTGGCCAAAGCTGTTTGGATTTCACATAGCGCTAATCCTTAGGAAAGGTATGAATCCAATTCTCCCTCCAGCTATGGGTAAAATAGCAACGCTGACTATGCTCTTTAACCATGGATAGGTAACCAATTTAGGAGAAGGAAAACTCGGAATCCAAACCTCCGCACAAAGAAATTGACCTTGTGTTGCATCCTGCTCGTGCGGGGGAGATTATATATATATATATATATATATATATATATATATATATATATATGAATAATATTTTTAGAAAAAACAAACATGATGTTAAAATTCACTGACAGAAATCTGTTTCGACCGTTTATTTGGTCTTCATCAAGAGTGATAATGTGTATGATAGAGAGACGGTATGAGTGGACTGTTTATAAGAGAAAGTGGTACAGACGAAACGTTCAAGTTCATAGCCGGAATTTTTTATATTTACATCGAACTCTTTTGAGTTTTCTTTGTGGATTATAATGCCTTTGATTTAAATAAAATAAATAAAATTTATTTTATTTTATTTTCAAAACAGAATATGCATTTTCAAAATTTAAAAAAAAAAAAAATGTTTTATTTCATACTGTCGGATTCACTTCCCTTCACTTTTTTCATATATATATATATATATATATATATATATATATATATATATATATTTAAAAAAATTGTTTATACTTTGAGTTGGCTTTTTGTTATTCCTTTTCTGCAGTGATGGCTATAAAACCCAATAAAAGCAAGATGTATAGTTTTTATTAAAGTATTTAGTAAATTGTTAAAAATTATTTCGGCATTAAATCTTTCTTATATAACCATCGACAAACACCAAATGGTTATTAAAAATATATTTTAGATATAATTAAATTTATACACAAATTTAATCTGAAACATTATATATATATATATATATTATATAATTTATATATTATATTATATTTCAACCACTCCGCACGAACAGGATATGACACATGATCACTTTCTTAGCGGAGTTCAAACCGGTTTCAATTCAGGGTTGTCCATTTCCTAGAATGGTTACCTAACAAAGTTAAGAGCCCGTCTGCCCCTACTATTTACCCATATTATTATCGAATACGAATAATGTTTAATGGATCTGATTGACTCATAGATGGGACCTAACAAGTCTTACAATGCCGGGATAAGTAGACCTGAGAATAATGACAATGAAGATGCATTCCCTTTTCTAGATCTCCAAATCTAGAACACACGTTCAGAATACGGTTTAATGTCACATCCAATATACTCTTCTTGAAGTATCTTACACTCTGTAGTGGATAGTCAGAATATTTTAAGGACTGCCCGTTTGAGGTTCTAAAAAGGTATTGACTACGACTGACTCCGAGGAAGACGGAGGATAGAAAGGCCGAATCGTTGTGAAATATTATTTCAACCAACATAATAAGATAAGAGTAATAGCCGGGTTAGCTCAGCCGTAGAGCGTTCGCTAGAAACCACAAGGTTCTAGTTCGATACTGGTCCTCGCTAACTCAGCGTATGAGTAGCACAGGGATATGTGCTGTAAAGTAAGGAGATGATGGTAGGTGTGGTGCTCCACCTCAGAGGCCAAAACAATCTCCTTGGTCTAGCGCTATTGAAAAGGGGATAGACTCCCTCGCTGACTGGCTGATACCGACTTTAGGCAGCTCCGACGACGACTTACATCTTGAATAATAATTTTAGATATTCCATCTCAAAGGTTTCTCCATCAAGCGATTACCAGGATTTACTTTTAAATAACTTTTTTAAAGGTTTTTATTTTATTTACAGTACATTTAAAGAATAATAGAAGAGAGACAGAGAATGGGAGAGAGAGGGGGGAAGTAGAGAGAGGGCAGTGAGAGTAAGGGGGTTAGGAAGGAGAAGAAGAGAGAAGGGCGGGCCAAGAAGTAGAGAGAGAAAAAGTGAGAGGGAGGAGAAAGAAAAGGAGAGGAAGAAGAATAAGAGAGGAGCGAGAGAGTGGGAGGATAAAGAAGGTCAGGAAGAGGGTGCGGGAAAGGAAGAAGGTAAGAGAGGGGAATCAACAAGGAGGTGCAGAGAGAGGGGGAGAAAAATGAGGGGAGAGAGAAGAGAGAGAAGAGAGAGAGAGAAAAGGGAGAGTGTGAAGGGGGAGAGAGAAGAAGGAGAAAGATAGACAAAGAGAGATATAGATAGATAAATATTATATAGAGAGAGAGACAGAGACAAGAGAGAAAGATATAGACAGAGAGAACGAAGATAGATAGATAGATAGAGAGAGATGGATGAGAGATAGACAAAGACAGGACACAGAGAGAGAGAGACACAGAGGAAAGAAGAGAATATACACAGAGGGAGGGGGAGAGAAAGAGAGAGAGAGAGAGAGAGAGGGAGAGAGAGAGAGTTGGGATTGGTAGCAATGGACAGAATATCAAATTTGAATAAATCATTTAGTAAAATTTTCTCTCCATTAAAACTAAATCGGTAGATCTTCGAGAAAAATTTGCTCGGATTTAACGGAAACTCGGTAAATCCTAGAGGAAGGCGGATAATCTCGTAAAACCTTTAGTGTAGCGGTGGCGAGGGGTGCTAGTTCCTGGTTGACGAGTGAGAGCAGAGTGATTGTATTCATTTCCAAAGTCCATTGGATGCACATGCTAATTACGACTTAATGTCAAGGCTGACAAGTTTTTGTGTGAATAAATAATTTGCATTTCTTCTACAAATTTTAGAACGTTATTTTCCTTTCTTTTCCCATGCAAAAATAAATGTGTATTCTTTTCTATTCTTTTTTTTATTATTGAGTGTAATTATATTGTTTGGTTTCGGGGGATTTCATTTTGTCTTGGCTAATTTCGTTTACAAAAGTTCTGTTGAAGAGATTGTCTCTGCAAGTTTTGTGACTGATAACAATACATACGTGAAAAATATTGAACTTTATATTGTTGGTGGTTCGAGCTAGATTCTTTCTCTCGTTCCTTCTTGAAGAGATATTGGTCTCAAAGTCTTTGTGACTGATACGAATACAATACCGATGGAATTTGAACTCTTATTTCGTTGGTCGGTTCGCAGACATGCTAATATCTTTCTTCGTTCTTCTTGAAGAGATTGTTCTGAAGTCTTTGTGATGATACAAATAACAATACCGATGAAAATCTTGAACTCTTTTTCGTTGGTCGGTTCCAGCACTAATATCTTTTCTCGTTCTTCTTGAACAGAGATTGTTCTTTCAGGAAGAACGAGGAGATATTTAGTGCTCTGGACCGACGCACGACTAAGAGTTCAGATTTACATGGTATTGTATTGTACAGTCACAAAGCTTGTCTGAACATCTCTTAAAGGAAGAACGAGAGAAAGATATCTAGGTCTCTGGAACCGACCACGATAAGAGTTAATATTTTCATGGTATTGTTTTGTACTAGTCACAAAGACTGGCAGAGACAATCTCTTTCAAACAGAACTTTGTAAACGAAATTAGCCAGACAAAATGAAATCCCCGAACCAACAATATAATTACACTCAATAATAAAAAAAGAATAGAAAAGATCACATTTATTTTTGCATGGAAAGAAAGGAAAAGTAAGTTCTTAAAATTTGTAGAGAAATGCAAATTATTTATTCACACAAACTTTGTCAGCCTGATTAGTCGTAATTAGCATGTGCTCTGGATTGGAATGAATAGCAATACTCTGCTGCTCACTCGTCAACCAGGAAGCTGCCTCGCCACCGTACCTAAAAGGTTTACGAGAATTATCGCTTCCTTAGGATTTACCGAGTTTCCGTTAAATCGAGCAAATTTTCTGCGAAGATTCTACCGGATTTAGTTTTAATGGCGAAAGGATTTACTAAATGATTTATTCGAATCTTGATTTGTCATTGTACATCCTAACTCTCTTCTCTCTTTCTCTCTCTCTCTCTCTTTTTCTCTCCTCCCTCTGTGTATATTTCTCTCTTTCTCTGTGTCTCTCTCTCTAGTGTTCTGTCTTTGTCTTTCTTACCATCTTCTCTATCTATCTATCTATCTCTCGTTCTCATGCTGTCTATAATCTTTTTTCCTCTGTGCTCTGTCTCTCTCTCTATATATAAATTTATTTCTATATCTCTCTTTGTCTATCTTTTCCTTCTTTCTCTTCTCCCCCTCCATATCCCTTTTTCTCTCTCTCTCTTTTTTCTCTCTCGCCTCATTTTTCTTCCCCTCTCTCTGCACTCTTGTTGATTCCCTCTCTTACCTTCTTCCTTTCCGAACTCTTCCTGCATTCTTTATACTCCCATTCTGCTCCTTTCTTATTCTTCTATCCTCTCCTTTTCTTTCTTTCCTCTCACTTTTTCTTCTCTATTTTGGCCGCCTCTCTTTCTTCTCCTTCTAACGCCTTAATCCATGCACTCTTCTATTCCCCTCTCTCTCCATTCTCTGTCTCTCTCTATTTATTCTTTATGTACTGTAATAAAAATAAAACCTTTAAAGTTATTTAAAAGTAAATCTGGTAATCGTTGAATGGAGAAACCTTTGAGATGGAATATCTAAAATTATTATTAAATGTAAGTCGCTCGTCGAGCTGCTAAAGTCGGTAATAGCGTAGGCGCGGGAGTCTACCCTTTCAATAGCGTAGACAAGGAGATTGTTTTTTGGGCCTGAGGTGGAGCACTACATCATCTCTTATTTACAGCACTATCCTGTGCTACTCATACGCTGAGTTAGGCGAGGACGACATATCGACTAGGACCTTTGTTTCTAGCCGACGCTCTAGCGGGTGAGCTAACCGGCTATGTATCTTATTTTATGGGGTTGAAAATAATATTTGCAACGATTCGGCCTTTCTATCCTCGGTTTCCTCGGAGTTCAGTCGTCAGTCAATACTGTATTAGACCTCAAAGGGGCAGTCTTAAATATTCTGACTATCCTACAGAGTGGTAAGAATACTTCGAAGAGCGTATATTGGATGTGACATAACGTATCTGAACGTGTGGTTCTAGTTTGGAGATAATAGAAAAGGGGAATGCATCTTCATTGTCATTATTCTTCGGTCTACTTTATCCGGCATTGAGACTTGTTAAGGGTCCCATCTATGAGTATGCAGCTCCATTAAACACTTATTCGTATTCGATGAATAATATGGGGTAAATTAGTGGCAGACGGGGCTCTTTAACTTGTTTAGGTTTAACATTCTTAGGAAATGGACAACCTGAATTGAAACGGTTGAACTCGCTAAGAAAGTGATATGTGTCATATACTGTTGTGGCGGAGTGGTTGGAAATATATATATATATATATATAATATATATTATATATATATTTATATATTGTTTAAGATTAAATTTGTGTAATTTATTATATTAAAATACTATTTTTGTTGTATAACCATTTGGTGTTTGTCGATGGTTTAATATAAGGAACTTAATGCGACAATAAATTTTTTTACATTTACTAAATACTTTAATAAAAATATACATCTTGCTTTTATTGGGTTATTATAGCCATCATGCAGAAAAGGAAATAACTAAAATTAGCCAACTAAGTTAAACATTTTTTTAAATATATATATATTATATTTATTATTATTATATATTGAAAAGTGAGGGAAGTGCATCCGACAGTTGAAATAAACATTTTTTTTTTTTTTAAATTTTGACTGGCATTTCTGTTTGAAAATAAAATAAAATAATTTTATTTTATTTTATTAATCAAAGCTTATAATCCACAAAGAAAACTCAAAGAGTTCGATGTAAATATTAAAAATTCCGCTATGACTGAACGTTTCGGTCTGTACACTTTCGTCTTATACAGTCCATCATACGTCTCCATCATACACCATTTCACTCTTGATGAAGACAATAAACGGTCGAACCAGATTTCTGTCAGTGAATTTTAAACATCATGTGGTTTGTTTTTTCGTAAATATTTTATTTCATATATATATATATATATATATATATATATATTATATATATTAATCTCCGCAGAGCGGAGCAACACAAGGTCATTTTTAGTGGCGGAGGTTTGGATTCCCGAGTTTTGCCTTCTCCTAAATTGGTTACTAATCATGGTTAAGAGCATAGTCAGCGTTTGCTATTTTAACCCATAGCTGGAGGGAGAATTGGTTCCTACCTTTCTAAGGGTATTAGCGCTAATGTGAATCCAACAGCTTTGGCAGGAATTGACTCGGTGACCAATCATTTCCTACGACTCTAATCATTAACACGCGCCTGCTAATTTTTCTAGAGTGACTATTTTTTATATATTATATGAAAGATTTGTGGCTGCAACTCCAACAAAATATAGTGATTATAACGTATTAAAAATGTACCTTCTACCGAAAGATCCATTAACTGATCCTAACTGAGGAATAAACATTATCAATTCATAAAAGACTTCCAATAATTCTGGAAATATATTGTACGATTTTTGGGTCACCGTTTAAGGTTCAAGCAAGAGCGCTTCTCAGCGGAATCCTGTAATAATCTTTTGATTGTTCCTCAGTATGGCATGTTCCTCGTCATGATTGCAATGGACGGCTCTCAGTATAGTGGCTTAAGTAGTCAACCAGCCATGCATATGGCTGCTTGATTGGGCGGAGGAATAAACAGTGACTCGCATAGTTCCTATAATTTAGATGGTGTATTGTAGGCGCATATTATATGCAAAAATATTCAAAATATCTGCATAAGTAATATTTGTCCTGATTATTTTATGATGCTTTTTTAAAGAAATAATAAATGTATTATGCAATGTCTCTCAGTCAACAGCAGATCATTTATCTTATATTAGTAGCCAAAATCGTCTCTCTGATGTTGTTCTAAAATTTTGTGGTTTTGATAGGTTTGTGTGTGTGTGTTTGTAATTTACTTTTTGTTCTAAAAGATGTGTGTGGTGTGGTGTGTATGCATTGTGTGTGTGTGTGCATGTGTTGTTTGTGGTTTCTTTTGTGTTGTGGCTTGTGCTTGTGTGTGCGTGTGTGGTGGTTTGTAATTTTACTTTTGTCTAATAGAATGTGTGTTGATGTTTTGCTGTGTGTGAATGTGTGTATGTGAGTGTGTGTTGTGAGTTTGTAATTTTACTTTTTGTTCTAAAGAAGTGTGTGTGCAATGTGTGTGTATGCTATGTTGTGGTGTGTGTTTGTGGTTTACTTTTTGTGTGTGTTTGGCTTGTGTGTGTGTGTGTGTGTTTTGTAATTTATTTTGTTCTAGAATGGTGTGTGTTTGTGCTTGTGTGTGTGTGTTGTGTGTTGATTGAGTTTTTCTTTGTGTGTTTTGTGCTTGTATGTGTTTTGTGCTGTGTGTTCTTGTGTGTGTGTGTGTTGTGTTGCGTGCGTTATGTATAATGTCTATGTTTATGTGTTAGGTGTATGTGTGTCTTTATACTAAATAAATATTGTGTATATTTTACATTACTATAATTTAAGCAGTTTCGTTGTTAAGGGTACTTCAAGTTGTATTATGCGCACATGAACGTGATTTACATTAGAATAGCTTGCCTAACCTCATCTCTTCTCTTTGAAAAAGGCCCCAACGAGCGTAGAAAGTTTACAACCCTTTTTGATATACACTTTCGTATGTTGTTTACTCTGACTAAGACTGCTACTATCATACTAAGACTCTACTACAACCCGATTGGCCCTACGCAACATATATCTTTCTTGGTGCAGGAGTTGTAATTGTCTTCGCCGAAACGGAGCTTCCGAAGAAGATAAAACTATATATATTTAAAAAGATAACGGAAGAGAGGTTTTCCGGTCAAGGAAAGTAGGGGAGAAGATAAAGAAATATATAACAAATGTCGTTATCAGATAAAGATAGGATGTGGAGGGTATTATAATATAAGGCGAGAAGATCGAGCCGACACATCAGAGACGCAGCCGGCAGCAAAAGGACACTTCACGTCTCCGTCAAAGCAACCACCCTCGCACTCATTTGTAAGCTCAGCGCTTCACCACCACACACGAAGAAATAAGGAAGGGTCTCTCTTTGTACATACGTATCTGTTTGTTTATTGGAGTCGGTAATCGGTAGTAGTGCACTAACATAACATACATGCTTTGGGGTAAGTGAAAACCCAAGTAATAATTACACGATTTGAGTAGTCCAAGAAGGCGCTACGTAACACAGGTGCACGATGATGACTCTGTGCCATGCGGCTCGATAGTGTTTAAGTCTATATTTCGAAGAATAATGGTCTGAAGATTATTCCAAGCCGGAATAAAAGGACCAATTCCTCAAGAATTAAATAACATTCTATATTTCTTTTTCTGGTCGTTTTCAGAATTACTTTTCTTACAGATACGGTTAAAAAGTTAATGTATAGGCGTTTGGCTAGTCAATGGATTGTGAGTCCATTTCCCGTAAGGGTGTATTCTGTTAAAAGGTCACTAAAATCAAATTAGCGATTTCAGGCTTGTAGTTTCTAAAATGAACCTCCTTGACTCCGACAAATGGGAAAAATAGATTTTTGATGGGTTGAGTGGAACGCGCATTTAGAATAGAGCACTTTGCATGAACGTTTGAAGCGTAATTTACTAGTAAGTCCAAGACTTTGTTAATATTTTTGGTAATCTGTTGTACATCAAAACAGTTTGATGCTTTTGTGAGATCGATATTGAGCTCACCTGATACTCTCCGAATGACTAGATTTGCCTCAATGATTTTGGTACGGTTTAGACTTGTATGATCTTACTTCTAGGAAAGCAAAAGGATG
>CM042152.1:8505427-8515427 GCA_023376005.1 Doryteuthis pealeii
CAGCGTAGGTGCACGACCAAGTCTATGGGCATCAATGAAACCACTGGCGTGTGAGTTTTCGTAATACCCCGCTAGCGAAGCAAAACACTGGCGGGAATCGACTTGTTTAGGGTAGAATAACAGATGACACAGAAACCGAGTTTAAAGTTTATCTAAATTTTAGTTCTCTTATGAGTTCCTGGAAGATGCATATACCTAGAGGGGCCGTGTTTATAATTGAATATGCTGGGTCCGTTTCTTCAAGACTCAACCCGATATAAGATAACTTGGATTGTAATTTCAGTTCCTACCTTAGAGCGTGTGCAGAATACGGGGTTGCTTCATCAATGTCTTCATGGGGACGGTCTCTCAAAAAGGCCGTAAGGTTTGTTACGCGTGGTTCCGCGACTTATATAGTGACGTAAAACAATCTAGTCCTCCCATGCTTTGTTCTCATGCTTAAAACCGAGATGTGGATCAAACCTCCACTTTCCCCAGTCCTGAGTTCGAACCCTAGAATCCGATTTTCCAAGTGGTAACTAACCAGGTACAAGAGGTAATAGTAACGAATGATAACATTGTATCAAATAACATGTCAAGTTAACAATAACACCACTGAGCCCCTTTAAACTTTTCAAATTACACATGTCTACTCGCACGTGGTGATAATAATGATGATGATGATGATGATGATGATGATGTCTCTAAAACAACGACAACCAAGATAACACCAACATCATTAGACGCCAACTAAGAATACAGAATCGACCGTCATACTCAGAAGTAATGAAGTTAGCTATTCCACACAACAGACTACAGAAAAAAATGTGCTACAGTGAAATATGAGTAAAACATAAGATTAAATATGAGAGACACAACCACGGGTCTCCCACTCATAATATAGATATACCATCTATGTAATAAGACGGCTATATAACGCGTGTCACTGGCTTTGTATCAAACTAAGCAAAGCTTAAAGGATTGAAAAACATCGCATGGCTTAATGTCTAGTAAGCTAGTCTCAGACGAATTAGTGGTAAGTTCAATCCTTACTAGCTGCCCTAGCCCTATGCCAAATCTAAACAAATGCTTGGATTTAAAGAAATGTTTTGCATAGTTCATTGTTGTGTAATACCGTCAATCCTCGAGTATAATCCGCACTTGTTCCCCCAAAATTTAAAGGTCAAAATCCGTAGTGCGTACTATATACAAGTTTAAAAATGATAAATATTTTCTAAGCATTGTCCTAGTCTGTATTTACTGTCCAGCAATGTTTATTCAGACGCATTTCTTCAGAGGTACAGCCCCCTAAAACTCCCCTGCGTACACAAGGGCGGACTATACTCGAGGATTTACGGTAGTTACCGATCTAGGCTAGCAGGCCATTACCAATGAACTTGATCCTCACTGAGTGTCCCATAATATTAAAACTAATTTGGGGTATATCTAGTGCTTTTTTTTCTTTTTTTTCTTTTTTTTTTTTGCAAACAATTATTTAGTCTCAAGAATCTGATGGAACCTCAATACCGGATAAAGTTTAATATCATATTCTGAAAACCCAATTATCCCAAATCTCACTGGTTGCACTTGGCCTTGTGTCAAACTTAGCAAAACTTGATAAAGTATGCGTCAATTCGTGTATTTTAATGGTTACCGAGTTAGACTAGCGGGTCATTTTGGTAATCTCATTTCTCAGTGGGTGCCTCTGCTAATCTGTGAAACTAAGCTAAATTTCATAAATTATTCGGTGACACGTGTACTGTAATAGTTAACTAGCTAGGATAGGATATCATTGTTACATAATTTATGCGGTTGCATAAGATTATTGTCAATCCCCTGTAATTCTGAGGGGGTGACGCTTTTCATATCATTGGCCGGGTCCTTCCATGGAAAATTACAGAATCCCGCCAAATATGTGAAGTCATTTTGGACCTTTTTTTGAGTCCCCAGTCACAATATGACGTCAGGCAGAGAGGTCGGCCATTTTATACTCTGCCTAAACTGGAACTGACGCGCACTATGTTAGTTAGAAGATTATGTATAGTTAAGGAAATAAAAGTTTGGATAATTAATATGTTCTTGTGGTTAATGAATGTCTTGGTAACAAGACTAAGAAATGACGACCAGCCAGCAAGAACATAGCAATAGAAGACGACACCCAAGGTCCCCAAGAAAGTCCAGACCTTAGAAAATCCCAGACCAAGACAAGATGCTATAAGATTCCAAAGGCGGCCAGAAGAATAGAGTAAGAAATAAGTAAGTAAAGAAGTAATGAAGAAGGGTATGCAACATCATGTTAGTGATTTCACTTCTCAGTGGGTGCCTCTAGTCATATCCCAAACTAATCAGCGCAATCAGGTGAGCGGCTGACAAAGGTCTTGCAGAGTGACGCCAGGACACCCTCGGCCTATTTGACAATTTTGGAGATGTCTTTCGTCCAACGTAAATCACTGCTGACAGTAATACCCAGATCACGTTCACAAGAAGATTCCTTGATATTAGTGTTGTGAAGGGAGTATATGTATGATGGGGTTTTCCTCCCAAAATGCATGGTGGTGCATGTGTCCACAGCCAGCTTCAGTTGACAGTCAGTGATCCATTGTTGCACTGTTTAGGAGGTGTTTGTTGTGTAATGGTTATTGTTGTAGGAAATACTTGAAGTACCGCGTTTAAATCCTGGATGAGGTTGTTTGCATTTCATATAGCACTTAATACCCTTGGGAATGGTATAAATCCAACTATTCTCCCTGCATCTATGGCAAACTGGGCTCTTTAACCTATTAAACAGTACTTAAAAACTGACTGTGTCGTATCCTGCTCATGTGGAAGGGTTAGGTAAATACACATAGGTAAAGTTACTGGAAGATGGAATATTTTAATTTTTCAGTCTATTTCTGCATTTATTTATTTTTTGTAGAGCATCTAAAAATGGAACTGTTCCCAATTTGTTGGCTGTCTCTGATTAGAAAGCAAGGTCGAATTTTAAGCGGAATTTATCAGGTTTGAATTTCCTTCTCCTAGAATGGATGTCATACCAAGATTAAAGAACCCAGTCTGACCTTAGCTGGATGCGGAATTGTGGGATGGATACCTTTTCCAAGAGTATTAGCGCTACTACTAAAAAGTATCCGCACTCTGGGCGCAAGTATTAAAGTTTTAATGTAATAAAATATGATACTGAATTACAAAGACTAACGTAACAAAAAAAAAAACGAATAAAAAAGAATTACACTTATTTCTATGTTATTCAAATAGATTTCTATATAAAACTATATATGAAATAAATATTTTTAGAAAAAACAAACATATGCTGTTATAACCCGCTGACAGAAATCTGTTTCGACCCTTTATTAAAGTGGTCTTCATCAAGAGCGAAATGTGTGTGATAGAGAGACGGTGTGATTAAACCGTTACAAAATCAAAAGTGGTACAAACGAAACGTTCAATTTCGGAGCTGGAATTCTTTTTTTTTTTAATTTTGAAAATGCATATACTGTTTTTAAAATAAAATAAAATAAATTTTATTTAATTTTATCAAATCAGAAGCATTATAATCCACAAAGAAAACTCAAAAGAGTTTGATGTAAATATGTATAAAAATGTATAAGAAAGTATCAAAAAGTTCAAGGTTCCAGCCATTGCAGACCACGTTAGTTACCGGAAAGATGTAGATATCCTGGTATTTTGTTTTTTCAAAAGACAATATGAAAAAGTGAATCCGACAGTATGAAATAAATATTTTTTAGAAAAAACAAACACATTATGTTCTAATTCGCTGACAGAAATCTGTTTCGACCCTTTATTGAAGTGGTCTTCATCAAGAGCGAGATGTGTGTGATAGAGAGACGGTGTGATTAAACCGTTACAAAACTATATATATATAGGATTGCTTTTAATACGTATCAGTATAACTATCGTTATACTGAATGATAATGACAGAATTAGAAATCAGTAATAGCAAATAATCATCTATTAAACCCAGTTTTGTTAAAATCATTATGCAAATTAGTTCCACCATATAATACGTAAATCTTTATTTCTTAGAGATATATAACACATATTTCAAGATTTTAAATGCATTAATAATATGGGCAGTTTTGCGGTAAACCTAACTCAGATAGATTTTAATGGAGACGTCGTTAATAAAGAACATGCTAATTAATAATTTCATAATTGTTGAGAATATAATTTAGATAACTAAAGAAATTGCCACGTTAGCGGTGACGTAGTTTCGGTTATAGGCAGATAGCTACATAATCTCCATTATATTAAGATGTGAAATTTAAACAACTTCGTCCGGGATTTGAACTCGGGTGGCCGTGTCAATTAGGATAAGTTGATTTTTCACTTTTAAAAAAATATCAAATTCTCTCAAATAGTGAAAGTTGTGTGTTGGTTTAATGAATGCTGATACCAAAAACTAGATCTCTTATTTGCAAGATTTTTATAAAGAATATAGCATGAAATGTTGTCTGTTAAAATGCACCAAAAATCCTCGTTTTCTTAACATTTAGTCCAGAAGTTCGTTAGAAAAATGAGCAATTTCAATATTTAAAACAGAAAAGGCTATCATTTCATACAAAACGAATAAGATATTATAACTAGAATTCAAATTGAAAATATACCCTCATCATCGCCGACACCTCCAATATGCTGCTTTTTACTTTATAATTAAACTGTAACAGTGGCAACATTTTAAAATATTTCAATCTATTTCCTCAAACGAAGGCAAAGTTTTGAAGAAATATATTTTGTGAGGTAATTATTTATGTTAATTTGCAACTTTCGCCATATTGAAGACATTACAGTTCCAAAATCGACCTACCTTAGTGTTCATTTCCTACAATGATGACTATTAGAGTACAAGCGCATCTATTAATGCCAAATTAATGTAAGCTTTGAAAATGTCAGTTTAGCTTCAATTTCAACCTCTACACGCTATTTATAATTCAACAGAAATTCGATAGAAAATTTCACAATTTCAATATTTAAATCGTTTAAAGTTTGCCATTTTATACAAAACGAATAAACTATTATAACTAGATTTCAAATTGAAAATATGTCTCCTTTCACCACTAACACCTCTGATATGCTTTTTTTACCTAATGAAAGATTGAAATCCTCAAACGAATACAAAGTTTTGAAGAAAAATATTTTGTGAGATAATTATTTATGTTAATTTGCAACTTTCGCCATATTGAAGACATTACAGTTCCAAAATCGACCTACCTTAGTGTTCATTTCCTACAACGATGACTATTAGAGTACAAGCGCATCTATTAATGCCAAACTAATGTAAGCTTTGTAAATGTCATTTTAGCATCAATTTTTTAACCCACCCCCACCACTACACCCATTTATAATTCTACACAATGCGTATTTTTTTTAGTTTTGTTTTTTTTTTTTAGTGGGGGTTTGGATAAAATATCACTAATAAACGGTAATTGCAAATAATTTCTCATAGAAAATAATTGCAAATAATTAATAGTTCAAGTTAATTGCGTGGAAACAATGGTTTATGCATAAACAACTGATAAAAATGGATGACGCTCGGAAATAATGTCTGCCATTTGATATTAGCGTCGGTGATGACCATAGCAAATGAAAAAAGACAAAAGAAACAATATCTGTAGAGACATTGATGAGAAAACTGCTTCATTAATTGCAGTAATTACATCTAGAAATGAAGAAATACGCTCAGAAAAAAATAACGAAGACGCCATTCAATGACGGTTTAACTATGACGTTCTACACAATTAATAATGCGTGTTATTACATTTTCAGCGTGATTAGAAACGGTTATGTTTATGCTGCTAATGATGATGATGTGTTCACCCGACCCGTTCGCCGCGGGTAGAATGTGGCGCTAGTTTGAGTCATCCAGCGAGGATTGAACCCGATATTCAGTTTATGTACTCAACCCATTCGTCACGGGTAGGATGTTACACAAAGTTTCAAGTATGAGGCTTCTGGCAAGGATCGAACTCGCTATTCAGTTTATGCACTTAACCGACTCGCCACGGGTAGGATGTGACACAAGGCCGCAAGTATGGGGCTTCTGGCAAGGATCGAACTAGCTATTCAATTTATGCACTTAACCGACTCACCACGGGTAGGATGTGACACAAATCGCAAGTATGAGGCTTCTGGCAAGGATCGAACTCGCTATTCAGTTTATGCACTTAACCAACTCGCCACGGGTAGGATGTGACACAAGGCCGCAAGTATGGGGCTTCTGGCAAGGATCGAACTCGCTATTCAGTTTATGTACTCAACCGACTCGCCACGGGTAGGATGTGACACAAATCGCAAGTATGAGGCTTCCGGCAAGGATCGAACTCGCTATTCAGTTTATGCACTTAACCAACTCGCCACGGGTAGGATGTGACACAAATCGCAAGTATGGGGCTTCTGGCAAGGATCGAACTCGCTATTCAGTTTATGCACTTAACCGACTCGCCACGGGTAGGATGTGACACAAATCGCAAGTATGAGGCTTCTGGCAAGGATTGAACTCACTATTCAGTTTATGCACATAACCGACTCGCCACGGGTAGGATGTGACACAAGCCGCAAGTATGGGGCTTCTGGCAAGGATCGAACTCGCTATTCAGTTTATGTACTCAACCGACTCGCCACGGGTAGGATGTGACACAAACCGCAAGTATGAGGCTTCTGGCAAGGATCGAACTCGCTATTCGGTTTATGCACATAACCGACTCGCCACGGGTAGGATGTGACACAAATCGCAAGTATGAGGCTTCTGGCAAGGATTGAACTCGCTATTCAGTTTATGTACTCAACCGACTCGCCACGGGTAGGATGTGACACAAATCGCAAGTATGAGGCTTCTGGCAAGGATCGAACTCGCTATTCAGTTTATGCACTTAACCGACTCGCCACGGGTAGGATGTGACACAAATCGCAAGTATGGGGCTTCTGGCAAGGATCGAACTCGCTATTCAGTTTATGCACTTAACCGACTCGCCACGGGTAGGATGTGACACAAATCGCAAGTATGAGGCTTCTGGCAAGATCGAACTCGCTATTCAGTTTATGCACTTAACCGATTCGCAACTAGGATGTGACACTTAACCGACTCGTGACTAGGATGTGACACAAATTGTGCTTATTAGGTATCCAGTTAGGATCGAACTCGCGATTCAATTCATGTACTCAACCCATTCGCCACGGGTAGGATGTGACAAAAGGTCGCAAGTAGGAGGCATTAAGCAAGGATCGAACTCGTTATTCCGTTTATTTACCCAACTCATTCGCCACGATAATGATGTTGTCAAGGTCATCCAGCGAGAATCAAACTCGCTATTTAGTTTATTTACCCAACCCATTCGACATGGGTGGATGTGACAAAAGGTCACAAGTATGAGGCTTCTGGCAAGGATCGAACTCGCTCTTCAGTTTATTTACCCAACTCATTCGCCACGAGAAGGATGTGACACAACGGAATGCTAATGAAGAAAATGTTTTAATAATGTTTCAATTAAATGTCCAATTCTGATTTCGGTTATTTCCTATAACTCCAACATAAACTAGTAGATCAATAAATAAATACATAATTTATCAGTCGAGAGTTCCCCTTTGTTCATGTTGGAGATATAGGAAATAACCCTGATTTCTTTCTTATAATCATTATCTACGCAGAATTTCATTAATTCGTCATTTGCCTTTCTTTTTTTAATACTAAAAGCGACATGAGATTTTTTTTCTAAGTTCTAGGTGGTTATTAACCCCACCCCTTGGCCATAGGATGTGACAGCAGGAACGTACATATATATTTAGCAACCCCTCCACACGAACAGGATGCGACAGAAGGTCAACTTCTTAAGCCGAGTTTTCCTTCTCCTATACTGGTTACCTAGCCATGGTTAAAGAGCCCAGTATGCCCTGCTATTTACCCATAGCTAGAGGAAGAATTGAATTCATACCTTTCCCAAGGGTATTAGCGAAATGTGAAATACCAACAGCTTCGTCCAGGAATTGAACTCGGGTCGACGGGTCCATTTCCTATGACTCTAACCATTAGACCACGTGCTTCCATAAAAAAGTGCGTAGGGGCCATGCTAATCTTCTCTGTATCGTTCCAATTTTTGTATATGTATTGCCGAAGCAAGTACAGATAGCACATATGGAGCAGCCAAAGATGATCGAACGAGATGAATTGGAAAACATATTGACATTAAAGCAGTTCAATTCATTCACAATTGGTTTCTTTGCCTTTCAACATATATGTTATAGGTGATATGCCCTATTGACCAATGGAATGCGCCGACGAGTTACTATAAGTAACAGGGATAATTGTGGCTTGGCAGTAAGCCAATGCGAGTAAGCCAATAACTCTATTTGTCGGACGTAATTTCCACTTATCTGTATTGTATTTGTCAAATTTCTGTTAATACATTTTCCTACATTTGTTACCTGTCGTTTTGTTCTTATTTTGACCCCTTAAAACCTCACAACAATACATATTCCAGTGAGATTTTTATTGGTCGAATCAATTCTGAAATTGCTTTTGTTTTGTTGGCTGTTTGTTTGGTTGAATTTTACGGCACGTCAACTCATTGGGTTATTTTATGCCGAAGACGTTTTTAGGTTTTATTCATTCTTGATGGTTACTGTTTTACAATTTGTTCTTAAGTACATTTTTCTATTTAATGCATAGATATTACCCTAACAGGTACTACCACCCCGGGTCAGAGTCGATCTGGAAGTAATGGTGATGAAGGCGTACCCGACGTTCCCCAAACTCCAGAACTGGAACTCCACCATCAAAATGAGATGAACTCAGCAGAGTATGACCCTCAGCCACCGCTTTCTAGCCATATAGAATACAAAGTTTTTTGGGTTGCCATAAACAAAATAGGGTTGAGAAAATCAAGTAGGTGCTTAAGCTGGTCATGACCAGTCGATTGATCGGAGGTGGCCTCTCCGACCGCCCGTCTAACCTATGTAAGGGCCTAAGTGGAGTATTGCATGCCATGGTCTGCTCATCCACACCAGAATTCCGTCCTTAAGTATCACTGGGCCCCACTCACGGCCAACAGGTGGCCCCATATGGAGTGGGATCTTACCCCTCTGCAGAACTGCATTCGGTGTATTCTAAAGACTCAACTGATAGGGCTGGCTCTTTATGTCGCTCTTCCAATATGTGATCTACTGAGTTTTTTACATTTCAATATGTAATCTACCCATTAACTACCCATTATTTTTCCATTAAACCGTGCTCTTCCAATATGTGATCTACCGATTTTTTTACATTTCAATATGTGATCTACCCATTAACTACCCATTATTTTCCCATTAAACGTTTACTCTTCCAATATGTGATCTACCGAGTTGTTTACATTTCAATGCATCTACCCATTAACTACCCATTATTTTCCCATTAAACGGTGTTTCTTCCAATATGTGATCTACCGAGTGTTTACATTTCAATATGTATCTACCCAATAACAACCCATTATTTTTCCATTAAACGGTAACCTTCCAATATGTGATCTACCTAGTTGTTTACATTCCAATATGTGATCTACCCATTAACTACCCATTATTTTCCCATTAAACGGTACTCTTCCAATATGTGATCTACCGAGTTGTTTACATTTCAATATGTGATCTATCCATTAACTACCCATTATTTTCCCATTAAACGGTGCTTTTCCGATATGTGATCTACCGAGTTGTTTACATTTCAATCTGTGATCTACCCATTAATTACCCATTATTTCCCCATTAAACGGTACTCTTCCAATATGTGATCTACCAAGTTTTTTTACATTTCAATATGTGATCTACCCATTAACTACCCATTATTTTCCCATTAAACTAACCCTAACCCTAACCTTAACCGTGTCTTCTTTTTTCCTGTTAGATCAAATGCCATGAATAGCAGATCAATAGGTAGAACACAAACCTTCGGTATATCACGTATTGGGAGCACCCTACTTTTTTCTGGATATGTTCTATGGTTCTGCAATTGCACAGACCTATGTTTCAGGAAAAC
>CM042152.1:8520427-8537927 GCA_023376005.1 Doryteuthis pealeii
TAATACACAACTCCTACCCCAGCTATGTTAGCGAATGAGAACAGGATACCCCCGTGGAATAAATAAAGGGTTCGGTTCAAAGTTCCGTGATGGCTCCCAAATACGACAAGAAGTTCCCGAGTTCGAAAAGAAGGTTCCCGAGTCCGAATAGGTTCTCAGTCCGACAAGTAATACCTGAAGAAGGCCGAGGGTATTATCGGTGAAACGTTGTACAAATACAATGAAGATGGAGACAATAGTCCGAATAACGCAGAGATAATACTATAATCATTGCTACGACAAGTGAGGCACAATTTGGCAGGTCTTTATGCTTTGTTGAGGGTCGTAAATGTGATGTTCTCGAATGTTACTCTTCAGGTCGCCTCCGCACTATTCGGTTGGGGTTGTAGAATACTCCGACTGAACTTCTGCAGAGGGCGTTATACATCTCCCCCCACCCCCAGTGTGGCCCACTTGTTGATCATGGAAAGCGACCCATCCTGGCAAAGATTGTTTGTACACACACACACACACACACACACACACACATATATATATATATATATTTAATAGTACCACAGAATGGAGAGATGACGTGTCAACGCTTGTTATGTTATGGTTCTTATCTCTCGGAATGGAGTGATGATGTGTTGGTATAGAAATGATATAGTATACTTATGTCTGGAGTGGTACTTCATGTCGAAGATATTTGTTTTATTTAATCTTATTGGGTAACGTATTTTTAAAATTCCTTTTTTTATCTCTCTAACACATAAATGGGACCCTAGCAGGTACTACCACTCCGGCTCTGGTGAGATCTAATGGCATTGAAGGATACTCGACACTCCCCCGTGCTCCAGAAATGGAACCTCACAATAAGATGGAATTTAATGTCACACCGAGGACACTAAGACTCTCAGCTACCGTCTTTTAGCACGTATATAATAAAAGTTTAGGTGGTTTTCCACAAGATAATCATGTAGATTCTAGGACTGGACCTGACCAGCCAATTAGGGATATATATATATATATATATATATATATATATATATGAGAAGAAAATATTTTCAAAAATATAACAAACACAGGATGTTATGATCAGAGGAAGCAATTTTATGTGTCTATACTTAAGTATTTCGGTATTAAACCATCATCAGGACACTGTTACATAAATTTTATATGTGCGTTTGTTTAACGGTTAATAACATTATATTCACACATTCACATACAATTAATCTTTTCTCCCTCACAAAAATTTCTGTAACAGTGTCCTGATGATGGTTTGATACCGAAAATACTTAAGTATAGACCACATAAAAATTGTTCCTCTGATCATAACATCCTGTGTTTGTATATTTTTTGAAAATATTTCTTCACATATTGTCGGATTAATTTCCTCATCGTATTTCCATATATATATGTATATATATATATATATATATATATATTATATAATATATATTATATAATATACCAAAATGTGGTAAATCCTTGCGGTAAAAAAAACCCGGCAAATAGTTTGATTGTAAAAATATACCTACCAAACATCACTGGGGAAAAAAAATTGAAAAAAAGAAAAGACCAAGATATCGTACCAACGAAAATAATCGCATTGATACTATAATAATTGGCAAAGGAAAAAAAACAATTTATATGTATATATATATGAAAAATATATATTCATACAAAAACCGCTAGGATATAATAAAGCTAAGAAGTAAAGAGTGCTCAATACCTAAGTAGAAGCAAATAATATATATTTTATATATATATATATTATACATATATATTATATATATATATATATATATATATATATATATATAGTTGGGCGTACGTGTGTAATGTGGATTTATAAATAGGAAAAATAAAATTAAAAATATAAAACTTATTTTTATGTCGACGTTTAAACATTTCGGTTTATATAAAACCGAAGTAGTCAACCAGCCACGCATTTGGGCAGTTGATTGGCTGAGGCTTAAACAACGTGTCCTCGCTTAGTCTATAAATTTAAGTGGTGTATTTCAGCACACCTTATATGAATCCTATTCTCCCACCAGCTATAGGTAAATAGTAGAGCAGACTTGGCTCTTTAACCTTTGTTAGGCAACTGGTCTAGGAAAGGGAAAACTTTGAATTCAAACCTGCTGAACTCCGCTTAAGAAATTAACCTTTGTGTCGCATACTGCACGTGCGGAGGGGTTGGTAAATATATATATATATACAAAAATTCCAACATTGGTATATTTGTCTCATACCCCACTTGTATGAACTAGGCACAAGGTCTCGTTTTAACGTGGGCCCACCCACAAGCAGAAGCAGGAAAGATAAAAAATTGCGTCGATCCCGTCAGCATTCCCCCTCAAGTGGGCGCCTCAGCGGCGCGGGCAATAAACCCAGCACTGCCCCCAAGGGGGCAGGTATTGTCTGGTGGTAGCCCACTGGATCGCCGCTAATAATTGTACTTTAACCCGGTCCAGTGGCCGAAGCACACTGGAACCCCTGATGGTAATAGGCAAGTCTCAAAGCATAGTAACTGGAACAGATACTACACTATGATCCCCGCCTAATTCGGGTAAGTATTTAAAAAATTCCAACATAGGTTCCCATAACTTTTGCTTGTTTGTTTTGTTTTGTTTTGTTTTACGGCATATCAACCTCAGTGGGTCATTTAATGCCGATAAAGTTTTAAAATAAATCAATTCTTAATGGATAATACAATTTTTTTTTATAAATACATTTTTCTATTTAACCATAGATGGGACCCTAACAGGACTACCACTCCGGGTCAGAGTGACCAGGGAGCAATGGTGATGAAGGGCGGCTCCACATTCCCCAAACCTCCAGAACTGGAACCTCTCCATTAGATAGAGTTTAACGTCATTCCCAGGACATTGTAGACCCTCAGCCACCGCCTTCTTTAGCACCCATGAAAAAAGGGGTTGGGGCTTGCCATAAGGGCATAGGTTGGAATATCATATAGGTGCTAGGGGCTTGACGTGACCAGCCGATTGATCGGAGGGGCCTCTCCGACCGCCCGGTCTAGCCCAAGATAGGGCCAAAGTGGATATTGCAGTCATGAACCTGTCATCCACCTGCTCTTATCCTTTAAGCATCACGGGTCCCCACCCACGGCCAACAGGTGGCCCCATTGGGAGTCTTACCCCTCTGCAGAGGGCAGTTGGTGCATTCTAACGCCCCAGACGACAGGGCGGATAGCTTTTGCATCCCTGTTACTTAGCACACCATGACTGGAACGGGAATGGTAAGTAACGTGATTTCACAATCGGTATTCTAAATGATGAAGACTGTTAGGCTACAAGTGACTCTCTTCGCTACAGCGCTACTCCTATGCCATGTAGAAGACAAGGATGTTAATCAAAACTGAAAAGTGTTAATAACCAGAAGAGAAAAGGCGCCTTTCACATACAGAGATGTTTATGAGACCTCTTCTCAGATTATTCGTTAATATTCACAGGTTCGATCCTCGTCGGCCTTCTAAAACCATCACCTTAAACCGGACAAAACAATTTTTTAAAAGAAATAACTTCAGGGGTAATGCTTGATTATTTAGATTGGGTCCCATATATTAATATTTACCAACCTCTCCGTACGAGCAGGATGTGACACAAGGTCAATTTCTTAAGCGGAGATTATTCGTTAATATCATAGGTTCGATCCTCGGTCGGTCTTCTAAAACCATCACCTTAAGCCTGACTAAACCAATTTTTAAAAAGAAATAACTTCAGGGTAATGCTTAATGATTTAGATTGGGTCCCATATATATATATTTACCAACCCCTCCGTACGAGCAGGATGTGACACAAGGTCAATTTCTTAAGTGGAGTTTAACTGGTTTGAATTCGGAGTTTTCCTTCTCCTAGACTGGTTATATAGCCATGGTTAAAAAGTCCAATCTACCCTGTTATTTACCCATAGCTGGATGGAGAATTGGATTCATACCATTCCCAAGGGTATTAGCGACATGTGAAATGCAAACAGCTTCTTTCAGGAATTGAACGGGTCGACGAGTCTATTTCCTATGACTCTAACCATTACACTGCATGCCTCCATATTTGGGTTCCATATAAATCGAGGCACGTGGTGTAATGGTTACCGTTGTAGGAAATGGACACGGCGACCCGAGTTCAAATCCTGGACGAGGCTATTTGCATTTCTCATAGCGTTAATAAATCTAGGAAAGGTATGAATCCAAGTATCTACCCTCCAGCTATGGGTAAATAGCAGGGTACACTGGCTCATTAACCCTGGTAAGGCAACCTGTCTAGGAGAAGGAAAACTCTGAATTCCAGCCCGTTAAACTTTGTAGGTATTGAATTTATGTCGCATTCTGCTTGGGCAGAAGGGTTATTATTATATATATATATATATATATATATGTGTGTGTGTGTGGTGTGTGTGTGTGTGTGTATGTGTTGTGTGTGTGTGTGTGTTGTGTGTGTGTGTGTGTGTGTGTGTGTGTGGAGAAAGATAGGCAAACATGGGATGTTGTACAAAATGGATGTTTATTGTTGGTAGTGATGTCGATGTTATAATGTTTCGGTCTGTTAGACCTTTTTCAGGACGTTGGATTGAGTTCTTGCTTCAACGGTGAACATTTTCATACTGGTGAATTAGGAGGACGTGAATAGGGGAGGGGGTGGTCAATAAATAGAACTCCCACTACCAACTCCTGCTAACACCAACAATTGACTACCCCTCCCCTATTCATGACCTTCTAATTCAACAGTATGAAAACGTTCACCGTTGAAGCAAGAATTCAATCCAACGTCCTGAAGAAGGTTTAACAGACCGAAACGTTATAACGTTGACATCACTACCCACAATAACATCCATTTTGTACAACATCCTGTATTTGTCTACTTTTCTCAGCATATTTTCGGATTAATTTCCTCTTATTTTTCGCATATATATATATATATATATATATATATAGGATCATCCACCGACACGTGTTTCGACTTATCAAGTCTCTTCAGTGTGGCTAGACATTTTATAAGCTACCTATAGCCGGAATTGAAATCCGATCGGTTGGGTGTCAGTCCGGCATCTTAACCATTAGGCTGTCTTCACTTACAGAATGGGAAGGGGATTTTAACTGTTTTAATACACACATCGCTTTGTGTGTAAAGGCCATCACAGAGTGCTCCATTCCTTATAGAGAAGAGCGTTGCGTTTACGCTTGAGTTGGCGGCCGTCAGCGAGATCCCCCCCAGAGTGCTCAACCCTAGGGGATGGGGAGCATATATAGGATCATCCACAGACACGTGTTTCGACTTATCAAGTCTCTTCAGTGTGGCTAGACATTTTGTAAGCTACCTACAGCCGGAATTGATAATATATATATATATATATATATATATATATATAATTTTTTTTTTTTTTTTTTTGGAGAGAAATTTTATTTATATAATTTTATATATATATATATATATTATATATATATGAGGCAATCTCACCCCTTGGAAATCGACACCCCAAATTCCGTGACATCCATGAAGAAAATATATTAAGACCTACGGCAGTCGTGTAATGTTATGAGGAATATATATGTGTTGTGTACTAAAGTTTCAATAAGAAAAGATGCGTATTTTCGTCGCTAGGGTGCTGGAAAGTTTCGCACTTACTAATGATGAATACACATATCAACGTGTCTGCGCATCACATTTTTCAACTTTATTCCTAGAGGCCGTAGCGTAAAATATCATACCATTTCGGAATCGGGCCGACTCCGTAAAAATTTAATAAAAACAACCTTTCGCTCCGAATCCAGACTAACATTCATGAAATTTAGGATTCTAAAGTTTTAATTATTGCAATTTTTTGAATGCGAATATCAGTGTCTGTGCATCACATTTTTCAACTTTATTCCTAGAGGCCGTAGCCTAAAATATCATACCATTTCGGAATCAGGCTGACTCCTTAAAAAAACAAAAAAACAAAAAGAAACGTTTCGCTCCGAATCCAGACTAACATTCGTGAAATTTAGGATTCTAAAGTTTTAATTATTGCAATTTTTTGAATGCGAATATCAAAGTGTCTGTGCATCACATTTTTCAACTTTATTCCTAGAGGCCGTAGCCTAAAATATGATACCATTTCGGAATCAGGCTGACTCCTTAAAAAAACACAAAAACAAAAAGAAACGTTTCACTCCGAATCCAGACTAACATTCGTGAAATTTATAATTCTAAAGTTTTAATTATTGCGATTGTTCCCGGCGATTTTTTAATGGGATTCTTTGCGATTAACTTATTTCACGATAATATTTTTTTAGAATTTGGGAATAAATTTCGCTACAATCGAAATTAATTGCAAAAACCAGCGGAATAGCTCTAGTAAAAAAGAATAATTGTTTTTTTCCGGAATGTAATTCATGTAGTTTTGCCATCTTTGCGATCAACTCGAGACACAGTGCATTGTCTTGATGAAAGGGCACTTTTTTCTTCTTCATTTGTGACCGTTTTGGGGGCGATTTCTTCCTTCAGGTGCACCAATAATTCTATATAATATTCGCTATTAATGGTTCTTTCTTTTCTTAAGGCAATGGAAGAACAAAACATCTTGCGCATACCTCAAATTGTATTTAAGATAAGTGGAGGCAGATGCGTGACATACTGATGCTGCTGCTGTTGATGATGATGAAGATGAGGAGGAGGATGATGCTGATAATGATGATGAGGATGATGATCATGATGTTGAAAAGGTAAGCTTAAATAATTAAATTATTATTTAGACTTCAATATTATCCTCATAAAATATATTAAATGAATTGTATATTTTAGGTATAGCCAATTTGTCGAAAAATCTGTTTTTACTATACGAAATTACCCCACCCACCGTTTGAAAAAAAAATTACCAAAAATCAGGGAATTGTCGGATTTTAATGAAATTTTTAGGGTTGATTTATCAATGAATACATTTTATAATGCATCAGTTATTTTATTTAAAAACTTTCTGGGTTTTTTTTTCAGGTCGCTTAACTTTGACCCCTCCCCCCGTTATTTTTGGTGCGAAAAATATCGGTTGGATTATATGTGATTAATAATTTTGTATGCATAAATGAAAATACAAAAGACCGAAGGTATGAATAGAAGGAACAAAATTTCAAGGAATCTGCTCTGGTAGTAAATAAGTACCGAAAATCGGCAAATAAAATGAAAATAAAAACTACAAAATAATTTTGGGAGGTTTTTTTTTTTTTTACTCATTTCGATAATTATTTAATTGCAATACTTAAATAGAAAGATCAATTTTCAGGCATAATGTAGATTATTGTTAGCTATCACATATCTATTTGTACCGCTCACGAATGTAAAAAACAAAACAAAAATGTTATTTTATCCCACATCTTTGCAATAAGTTCCAAATAAACAAATTATATCATTGTAGGGCCGGTTTATCTCAGTCGGTAGAGCACTCGTCTATGAATCGCAAGGTTCTTGGTTCGATATCGGCCCTCGCCAACTCAGCGAATGAGTAGCACATTGTTGAGAATTTTGTCTATAAGGCGTGTGCTAGATCGTCGCCCATACTTATAGACTAGGCGAGATCATGTGATCTACTTCTTGGCCAATCACTGGCAGAACTCTGAGGTTGATACAATACTTAAACCGACCTTACTGGTCATAATTACTGCAACATTCTTCGATGACGGACATAGGACTTAATCACTGGTACTTTACCAATACGCAGGATAGAACTTATACGCTTACCAAAGGATTCCATAACATAGGACCTTCTTTAAGCCCTTTTCAACTGGCTAAGGATAGCATTTAATAACTTTACACACATGGATCTGTGCAAGAAAATAAAGAGCTGATCGTAGGTGTGGCGCTCTACCTCAGACGTTAAAAACAATCTCCTTGGTCCAGAGCTAGCGAAAAGGGGATAGACTCCCCCGCTGTCTAGCTGATACCGATTTTGGCCACCCCGATGACTTTACTTACTTTCTTGAAAACTGTTGTTCAGAAAAAAATTTTTTTGTTAAGTTTCATAAAATTTAATACGCATGAAATTGTAACATAAGGGGTGGAGTGGGGCCACTAATGAAACATGATATGTAAATTAGTACAGAAAAGTTTGTTTTTTTAGCGAAAATATCTGTTAGATGAGATTGGAAAAGTTTAAGGATGACTCCTCATTGCCTTATTGCTTTGTTTCTATTGGACGAGTGATGAAACGGTGCGAATTGGGAGAGAGGAGGCGTGAGAGGTCAGACTGGGAATTGAGTTTGGAATTATGCGTCGAGAGTGAGACATGGATCTTTTGCTCCTGGCAGTTTTGGCTTGGGGGAAAATAAACATCTCATGAGAAAAAGAAGTGGCCTTGTGTTATTACTAAAACCTCTAAATGGCACAAAGCAAGATGTTCCACCAGCACCATAAGTTGGTTTCCAGACTCCAAATATCCAGGAATCGTTAGCAAACTCAAGCATAGATTCAGCAACCAGGATTCCAGCTGCTTCAATGTAGTACCGGTCTAGAGATAAGTATACGAATATTTCTACTACCAACACATCATCACTCCATTCGAAGTAAGAGACGTAACGTAACAAACGTTGACACGTCATCTCTCCATTTCGTAAGGAGATCGTAACATAACAAGGTGTCAAGAATCCTCGGCATCCAGTGAGCTAGGTATACCAAGATATGCCTGATCTAGCACGCCAGATCGAGTCTAATGATAGTGTCCTGTTGGATAGGGCTGTAGAATACGACAACTGCACCTCTACATAGGAGCAAAATCCCACCAATTGGGCCACATGTTGGCTGAGTAGTCCATGATATGCAATACTCAACTTTGGTCCTTACTTCGGCTAGATGGTCGGTTGGAGAGTTCAATCGGCTGGTCAAGTCAATCCCTAGCACCTATATGATTGTCCCAACCCTATTGCCCCTATGATAAGCAACGACCCTTTTTATTTTAATTGTTTCCCGAATAGGCGGCTTTTAAGCTAGTATTTGATAACTACCAGGTGTTCCTAGTTGAGTACGCTGATCAGAAAGCTGGCTTTGCAGATCAGGTTGCTGCTTAATATTATTAGTATTATTCGGACTATTGTCCTCATCTTCATTGTTATCTGGACAACGTTTCCGCCGATAGACTCTCCGGCCTTCTTCCGGTATTTCTTGTCGGACTCGAGAAACTGATTTCTATTTGTTTAGTATCTTATGACTGGTGACAACGTTTTGTGTTCCATTCTCCTTATGTGAGCTTATTTTCGACGTCATAATTGTTGTATTTTGGTATGAACATTGTTTTTTTTTCTTAGATAGAGCACCACACCTACCGTCAGCTCCCCACTTTACCGCACATATCAGATTATCCAATCTGTGCTACTCATTTGCTGAGTTAGCGGGTACCGGTATCAAACCAGTAACCTTGCCAATATCATAATTATTCTATTTGACATTAAATGACCCCAAAAGTGTTGAGATGCAACAAAGACAAAATAAAATAAAAAATAAATAAAAAAAACAAAAAAAAACAACCAACCAATTTTTCATGTGTGTATATTTATTAATAATAGAGATTCGGTATCTATTTTTCTGCAGCCGAAACTACGTCACTGTTTACGTGACAGTCATTTCAGGAAATAATTGTGTTTATCAATGAGTATTTAATCTTTAGTCAGTATAATTATTACATAAATATATTAAAAATCTATGAAAAATCAGTTTATAGTCAAATTTTCACGGAAATTTCGATACTTATTCATTATTAGATGATTTTATGTTTGAAATAGTTTTTTGTTTCCTAAAATATATTAGGGGAAATATTTTTTTACTAGTGTCACATAATCTATGCGGTTGCATAAGATCCCCTGTATTTCTAAAGGGATGGCCCTATTCATATCACGGGCGGGACTTTCCATGGAATAGTACAGAAAGCCCGCGAAATACGTGAAGTCACGTGGGACCTGGTTGGGTCCTCAGTTTTCAGTTGGACGTCGGGCAGAGAAGATGTCCTGCCTTAACTGAAACTCACTGCATACGCGCGCTATGTTAGTCAGATGTTTAGTTACATGAAATGTTTAATTAAGTAAATAAAAGCTTAAGAAAATAACACGGTTTTGTGATCAATGAATGTCTTGGTAACAAGACTGATCTAGAAGAAGAAATGAGTTAAGTGCGACCGACTACCAAGACGAAGTCCAGAAACGCCAGAAGAGACACTAGAAGAACTTAAGATGTCAAAGACGCCAGAAGAAGAATAGTAGTAAGTGAGGAAAAGGGTATACAACACTAGGTTGACCCCGCCTTATTAAATTTTATGAAATCGGAACAAAATATATTTTACTCGAAAGATTTTTAAATTTTTCTCTAAAGATAAGAGTTTGAATAGTAAAATCAAATTTCTTTAGGAACGTTATGGATGTCCCTAAAAACAAAACAGATATCTCAGTGAAGTGAATATGATACTTTTTAAGTAAGTAATTGATTTAAAAAAAATATCAAACGTTTTATTTGCATATATACTTTTCCCACATCTTTCCGGCAATATCTTTCAGAATTTAGTTTTACACCGCCAGGCGGGCGTTTGTTTTGCTAGTTTAATACAATAAACATTGAAAAATTACATAATTCCATAAAACCGTTTCTTGATAAAAAAAATTAAAAAACACACAAAAAAAATAAAATTACGAAAAAAAAAAAAATAAAAAACGAAATGAAAACTGTGCCTTATATAAGTGGTATATTTGAACGGCTACAGTATTCTTTTTTTTTATTGAAATAGATCACTAAGTAGGACTGAGCCGATTCTAGTAGTAACGACCTCAAGCGGAGATTTAAGAGGTTTGAATTCAGAGTTTTCCTTCTCCAAGACTGGTTGCCTAACCATGGTTAAAGAGTCCATCTGCCCTACTATTTACCCATAGCTGGAGAAGGAGAATAGTTAGATTCATACCTTAGCGCTATGGGAACTGTGGCTTCGTTCAGGATTTGAACTCGGGTCGATGAGTCCATTTCCATCAACTCTAACCATTACACCACCGCGCTCCCATAATACTAATATTGTAATAAAATTATCGTGGCGTATTTATGACGTTGGAATTAGGCTTTAAAGATGAGTGGATCTTAACAAAATACAAAGGCATAAGAATTGAGATAATGTAGCGGAAATTCATTTGCAAATCACTTATCACTCTGATAAGGAGTTGTGCGCCTTTTATGTTTAATTAAAATAAAAGCAAAATGTTTATTTTCTTATTTATTAATTATCATTGTAATTAGACGTGGCATTAATTACGAGACGATATATACAATCTGTCTTTATGGAGGATGTGGAATACTTAGGGAAACTATCATATATATATATATATATATATATATATATATATTGAAGCAGGAAACAAATATATATATATATATATATATATATATATATATATTATATATATATATATATATATATGTATATGTATATATGTGTGTGTGTGTATATATATAGATAGATAGGTAGAGAGATAGATAGATTTTTCTTTATCCGTATTTATGGATAATATGGAAGACTCAGGGAAACTGTCAGCTATATATATATATATATATATATATATATATATATATATAGAGAGAGAGAGAGAGAGAGAGATAGATAGATAGATAGATAGATAGATAGATATTCTTTATCTGTCTTTATGGTAATATGGAAGACTCAGGGAAACTGTCAGTTATATATATATATATATATATATATATATATATATATATATATATACGTGTGTGTGTGTTTGTGTCTGTGTCTGTTTGTATGTGTGTGTACATATATATATATATATATAAAAAGTTAAAAGTTAAAAGAAAGGAAATGAATCCGACAGTATGAGTATGAAAAGTTGGAATGAAAACATCACACATTGCTGTTAAAGAGAAAACAATTTATAATATAATCATATTGATCAGTATCAGCTATGATTATATTATAAATTGTTTTCTCTTTAACAGCATTGTGTGATGTTTTCATTCCACCTTTTCATACTCATATATATATATATATAATATATATATATATATATATAATATATATATATATATAGATAGATAGATAGATAGATAGATTTTTCTTTATCCGTCTTTATGGATAATATGGAAGACTCAGGGAAACTGTCAGTTATACATATATATATATATATATATATATATATATATATATATATATATATAGAGAGAGAGAGAGAGAGAGATAGAGAGAGAGGGGACAGGGAAAAATTAGGTACTACTTCAATTAAGCACATTTTCTCCCAAAAATTGTCGGCTAAAAAGCCATATCAAAACCTATTGTTTGTTTGTTTACTTCTCATATATATATATATATATTATATATATATATATATATATATATATATATATATATATAATGAATATAGAAATAACAAAATAGAAAGAAATAGATAAATAGATGAATAGATAACAATGGCAGTAATGTAGTTCATGTGATTTTATACGTGATAGAATAAACATATATTTAATTCCACCTGGATTGCAAATACGAATGTCGTCTCAACTCGAATGTTTTATTTCTTCGTAGTAAAAACCTTATGAATTATTGTAAACCAACCTAAGAATGCAAATGTTACGAGGTAAAAACTATTTTTCTAATAAATATTTGATAGGTGATTTCAAATTAATCGGCTTCCCGGGACACATTTTAATGGCGGACATAATACATGTTTTATCATAATGGAAATAATTCGAAACACACTCGACAACAATATACCCATCTTTTTAAAAGATTCACTCGTAAATTGGAAATGTTATATATTGTACAAACGGAAATATGAATTTCCAGTTTTATTAAACAAAGAAATATAACTTCCCATTATTAGATCAAGAGATAAAAATACGTGGGAGTAGCTATGAATATAAAAGAACCGAGGGCTCGAGACAGGTCAGTCGTCAGTCAGCCCCGGAGGCAGTCACCCGGAGAGAGAGTGAGGTGATCGGGGTCAGTAGTCGGGAGAGTCGATGCGAGTTAGTTGGCCGAGCGGGACCTCGTGTAGTTGGTGTCGGAAAAGCTAGCCTTAATATTTACCAACTGAAAAGGCTTGTCACCAAGAAATTTAATCGAAGGACCGAAAGTCTAAAGACTGAATATATTAATTAAACTGACCCTCTCTCTCGAAGTTAAGAAGCTTGAATTTATTTCAATAAACTTCTGGAGGATAACTTTGGTGTTATTGTCATCCCTTACAACGAAGATAAAACTATTGCAATTTAGTACCGTGACGACGCGCTACGCAACAGAAATATAAAACATCTATTTAAAATGTATGCACCGTGTTGTACGATTACATGTCATACAACACATTCATAAAGTGAATTCGTGCATCATTTAGACTTGCACAGTGATACTTATTCCCTAATGATTGTTTAACTCTTTCCCTGCTTTAAACTGCTCACAGCGGCTATTTAACCACTGCGATATTACCGTAAGTGTTGTATATTTTACAAACGGAAATAGGTGTTAAGTATCTGGCCGCCATCCTTGGCCAGTTGTAAAAGAAATTGAAGTAAATAAGTAAGTAAGTCAATACGTCCTGTGGTATATTATCCTTTAGGTCCGACGTCCAAGAAGATCCAAGTAGCAGTGAGCTAAGATTAGAATCAGCCAGTATAAATACAACAACAACAGCAGCAGCAGCACTGCCAGTGATTGGATAAGAGGTTAAATTAAACAAAGAAAAGACGACAAAAAATAACAAAGGACTTTTTTTCCCGGTAAAAGCGAACAAAGAAGTTAAAAAATCGGAAGCGAGGCCTTCCGGTCAAAAAAGCAGGGAGAAGACAAAGGAATATATAACAAATGTCTGTTATCAGATCAAAAGATAAAGATGCGTAGGATTATCTATCAATATAAAAGGCCTGAGGGTTCGAGCCGACAGGTCAGTCAGACAGCGGACGGCGAACAGAGCACAAGGAGCGACTGTCGGCACGGTCCATCGCTGCCAGCAGGCAGTGAGGTTCGTCCACCCCTTTACCTCAACATCACCAGTCATTCCAACAAGAGTAGTAGTCATTGTCAACGCTTGCCACCCACCATGCGAGGAAGAAAGAAATAAACTCAAAGTTTTTACAATACCCATGTGTTGTGATTTTCTAAGTTCGACTACTACATACTTCGCTATGTAACATAAACCAATGATGGTTAGTTCATTATAATTCAGCAGAAGCACTCAGATTGCAATTCTAATAAGACTGTATTTGAATAGGATGAGTTCTGAGGTGAATAAATAGTGAACATTGAAATATTCCATCTTACTGGTGTAATAAGTAATTGTGAGTTACCTCCCTTATTTTATTATTACCTCCCCTTTGGGTAACTCTTTGGTGTTTCTAAGAGTATATAAGGTCTCAGCAAACTGTAACCTTATTCTAAGTAGAATAAAGCTTTCTTAAGCCTATCCGTATTTTCATTTATTATTACAACCAAATGTCCTGGTATTTTTATACCAAGAAATTCGGTACAGAGTTGGGGGGGGATTTGGTAGGCAAAGGGTTACAAGAGCAAAGTATCAAAATGAAAAAGTTAAAGAAAGAAAATATGAAATCCACTGGAGAATAAAAAGAATTTCCGTGGATATTTTAAAACTTTAATGAGCGCCATTTGTTATAAAATATATATAAATATATAAAAGCAATTGGTAATTTGCTTGAAGCATTGTTAAGTATGTTATAATATATTAATATTTTGAAGGCCAATACAATGCGTATGAAAAATAAAAACAAAAACATCTTTTTATTTTTACTTTTCATACGCATTGTATTGGCCTTCAAAATATTAATATATTATATAAAGGGCCGGTTTAGCTCAGTCGGTAGAGCGTTCGGCTAGAAACCACAAGGTTCCTAGTTCGATACCCGCCCTCGCCAACTCAGTGTATGAGTAGCACAGGGATCTGTGCGGTAAAGTAAGGAGCTGATTGGTAGGTGTGGCGCCCACCTCAGACGCTAAAATAATGTCCTTGGTCTAGCGCCAGTGAAAAGGGGATAGACTCCCTCGCTGCATGGCTGATACCGACATTAGGCCGCCCCGACGACTTTTACTTATATACATAAAGTGTGCTTTTCTGACTGCTCGCTGTATAAAGGGAGTAACGACAGCAGTGGAAAATAAAAAACCCTTGTCTTCATGGGTTTGGTGGCCAGAGTGGGATGGTGTATTGGTTTATGTGCCAGCAACACGAGCCAGGCCCGATCCCCACTTCATTTTCTGCTTCTCTCGTGATGGGTTTCGGGGTTTCGAGGTTCGCCAAACAAACCCCGTCTCCCTAGAATAAATTTTGGTTTGGTTTGTTTTGTTTTACGGCATATCAACCTCAGTGGATCATTTAATGCCGATAATTTTTTGAAATAAATCAATTCTTAATGGATAATACAATTTTTTTATAAATACTTTTTTCTATTTAACCCATAGATGGGACCCTAACAAGTACTACCACTCCGGGTCAGAGCGGACCAGGGAGCAATGGTGAGGAAGGGGTGCTCCACATTCCCCAAACCTCTAAAACTGGAACCTCACCATCAAATAGAATTTAACGTCATTCCCAGGTCATGTAGACCCGCAGCCACCGCCTTCTAGCACCCATATGATAAAAAGGGGTTGGGGCTTGCCATAAGGGCAATAGGTTTGGGAAAATCATATAGGTGCTAGGGCTTGACGTGACCAGCCGATTGATCGGAGGGGGCCTCTTCGATCGCCCGTCTAGCCCAAGATAGGGCCAAAGTGGAGTATTGCATGTCATGAACTGCTCATCCACCTGGGCTCTATGCTTAAGCATCACGGGGTCGCCACCCACGGCCAACATGTGAACTCGATTCGTTGGGTTTTATTTCGTAAATGGTGCCTTCTTGTTAAAGATTATCTTTCGGGTTCATTTAGTGCGAATTTCGAAAATCCTGTTATAAAATTAACTAGACTTTAGACGTAATGGAAAAAAAAAAGTTTAAAAAACAAAAAGAAAAAGTAAAAAAGTGACCAATTATGAAAGAAAGTCAAAGAGGTTATTCCGTTAAGTTAATAAAAGCGATTACCATCCTCGAACTAAATTATCGCACTAGTCAATAGTTTTCTATAATCATTTGTAGCTTCAGCTTTCAAACTTATCAGGCCAATCAGCAAGTTGATCCCCGACAGATAAACACTCCCATTATATTTCAAGAACATTGATCCATTTCGGTTTCTTCCAACTTTGGTATCATCTGCCAAGTTCTTTCTCTTTCAGTACGTGATTGATAGACAGACGCCAATCTCTAGGAAATTTCACTCTTTTTGTAACACAATCACACGTCGCTTTTAATATAGAACTTACCAGCTAAGAAACACTGGGAGAATATACAGCATCTCTTAGTCCTATCTAAAGGTCAAATATATCTGTTTAAGGATTATTTGTAAAGTAATTGAATGTGAAACTATATAAGTGTGTCTAAACTATTAGTATTAGTTCATCATCATCATGTCGCGCATGTAGCACGGTTATCGACAACAATCTTACGCCAACCCCCCTATCATTCATTGCACCTGGAAGCTCCTCTGCGGAACAGCCAACATCTTCACATAGCTGGTCAATGTAGGCCCTTACTGGGCGCCCCACATTTGCATTACCATGTGTTGGCTTCCACAGGAGAACGTCGTTTATGAGTTCACCCTTACTTCTCCAGCAATGTCCTGCATGCCTTGTCCGTCTCACTCGGATAGTTTGTGAGATGGGGGGGTAAGTGACCGTATAGCTGTTTCCTTGTGGGGTGCTGTGTCCATGACTTGTTCAACACTGCTCGCGGTATCCTTGTGCAGCTCCCATCTAGCTTATTCTCAAGACGTTTAGTTAGGATCCAGGTGGTGCAGCCATATAACAGCACCGACACAACCACAGCCTGGAAGAACTGTCGCTTCAGCCTGTTAGGGAGATCTGACCTCCATATGACCGATTATCAATTTGTGACCGACCATGCCTTTGCTATCCGCGTATTAACATCGCTCTCTGTGGAGGAGATATTACCTCCCAGGTAGGTGAATTGTTCCACTGGCTTAAGAGGCTGGCCATTGAGTGTGGAGCAAATTATTCGGATTAGATAGAAATACTTGATACCACATAAATGTGTGCAAATAATTTGTATTGTAGGGAGGTAAAAAAATGTTTTTCCTTCGATTGTAGGCGTGGCTCCCTATGTTCCGTGTCCGTTGGTCACATGATAATTCAGCCCCTTAAAACTTTCTCTTTTGTCTCGTTTCTTAGAAGGGACAATACCTATCTGTTTTTGGTCATCGCAAATTGATAAAAAAGGAGCCTTATTCATTACTATATCAACACTTGAAAATTCATTAAATTCAGTTAATTCCTTAATTTTTTTTTCTTTCGGCAGGGTGACATACGATGGTGGAATTTAAGTCCGTTAAGTTCAATATAACTCACTTTTTATATTAAGTTACTTAAGGGCTACGTGATAGATTAGTAATTGATAAAGGTTAGTATTTAGTAAATGGTAACAATTTCAATTCA
>CM042152.1:8542927-8545427 GCA_023376005.1 Doryteuthis pealeii
TGAGTTGGTAGAGGTGTGAAGAGTAGGGTGGTTAAGTGCAGAGGGAGAGAAGCATGATAGGAGAGAAATTAAGGAATTTGCTCGATTGAAGTAGAGGGGGAGAAGTTAAAGGTGAGGGAGTGGGGTGGAAGGGAAGGGTACTCATTCAATAGTGGGCATATATAATGTGTGTTATAAATGGAAAGTTAGTTTTTTCAGAATACAAGGTGTGTCATAAAAGTATCGAGATTGAAGCTGTATTTACCAAGATAGAAATAAACAATGAATGGAAAGTTAGATTTTTCAGAATACAAGGTATGTCAAAAAGTATTGAGATTGAAGCTGTATTTACCAAGATAGAAATCAACAATGATTATTTTATTACTATTATTTTATTTCATTTTGTTATTTAAAAATAATAGATAGAACAATGTACACATGGATAAACTCCTGACCGAAACACGTGTAAGTTAAATTAATTAAAATATCCTATTTTATTCATTCAATATTTTCTTTCCTTTCTTTTTCTTTTCAACACACACACACACACACACACACACACATACACACACACACACATATATATATATGGTGGTAAATGCCAAATTAATACTTACGACAGTAATTTGTTGAGATTTGTAATATATTGCGGTGAAGTCACACTAAAAGTAACAGTTCCCGCTAGATCTGTTCAATACTTAATTGGGTGACCACCTAAGCAACAACAGGTACTATAAGCAACCTGTGTTGTTTGTTTATCAAAATGACTTGATTCGGCATTGAATAACCCGAAAAGTGTTTATCTGCCGTAGAACAAAACAACCATTAACAATATTTGTTATGTACTGACATGTGTTACATTTGGGGTATTCATCTCGCATCCCACGTTTGCGGGTATGGCACAAGATCGTTTAATGTGGTACGACTAACGAATCAAAGCTCATGGGATAGCAGGTGCAAACAAATGTGTACATCCCGTTAGCATTACCAGTCAAGGTGGGGGGGTCTCAGGCACTGGGCAATAAACCCATCCCTAATCCTTTAAATCGATGTGGGCAGGTGTTGCCTGGGGGGATGGCTTCCTGGGCTTACGCCGTTAAATTAACACACAGGTCCAGTGGTCGATCTTTTGGGCCATCCTGTAGGCTCTAAGCAAGAGATGTTGTATACCCTTTCTTTACTTCTATTCTTCTTCTGCTCATCTTTGGTATCTTACGTTCTTCTTCTAGCGTCTGGACTTCGTATTTCTCTGTTCTTGTTTTATTTCTTCTTCTAGGTCAGTCTTGTTGCCAAGACATTCATCAACCACAAAACCATATTATTTATTTAAACCTTTATTTACTTAACTAAACATATTTCCCTAACTAACATAGCGCGTGTGTGCAGGTGAGTCCCAGCTAGAGCAGATATATCTTCTCTGCCTGACGTCCAAGCTGAAACTGAGAGCCAACCAGGTCCCACGTGACTTCCCGTATTTCGCGGACTTTCTGTTATATTCCATGGAAAGTCTCGCCCGTGATATGAAAAGGGGCCATCCCTTCATAAATACAGGGGGTTGACAATAATCTATGCATAGCTTATGTAACAGACGGTTTGTCGAGTGGAATTGGATCCTTGGTAATCCTCTCATAATGAATCCTTTGGTTCTTTTGGTAAAGAGTCCTCAGGTCCATCGTCAATGGTCGTGAGTTGCTCCTCAATGATTGCAAGTGAACTGTGGAAAGTATCCGAGTTTAAGTAGTGAATCAGTCATGCATTTTGGTTGTTGATTGGCCTGAGGAGTAAACCACGTGACCATGGCTGGTTTATAAATCCAGGTGGGGCATTGGAGCCCACCTTATATACCAAAATAATTCCAACATGACCCCGACCCGAAGAGCGGGTTATTGGTGCGTTACATATGTAATATTTGTCTGTGAATGGTAACCATACGATTTATGGAACAGTATTTTATTGAAAAGTGGCGTAATAAAAACTGGTCAAGACTTCATGGTTAAACTTGACCGAAGTGTCAATTTAGAGGTTAGGACAGATAAAATGACATTGCGAATGGGAAATCTGTTTTATATTACCCCGAATACAAACCCAATTTGTCGTGCATTGTCAAAACGAGTAGTACAAAAATACAAAAGAAAAACCTATGCACTAAATATGTGGTAAATTGATTTTTTTCTTGAAAGAATTATCAAGTGTCGACTTACACAGGTGATTGAATCAGACACAAGTCTATCGGTTATTCTGATTCAACCCAGTCAGATTCTTATCTATGAAGGTATACATTCACCACCAGACCATTTCAAGACGTTTTCCAGTTGTCTTTAATTCGATTATTAAGACAGAAGACGTAGGCATGTATGTGGTAAGTCATCTATGTTTGTGAATGTGTGTGTTTCAGGGTGTGTGTGTGTGTGTGCGTGTGTGTGTGTGTGTGTGTTTGTGTGTGTACGCATGTAAGGAATCTATGTGTGTGAATGAGTCTTTAGGGTATGTGTGTGTGTGTGTTTTTTGTATGTGTGTGTGA
>CM042152.1:8550427-8589078 GCA_023376005.1 Doryteuthis pealeii
AACCCTTTTCGCGTCATTTAATATACAATCCAGTTATTTTGATAAACCAAGGATTTGGTTTGGTTTGGTTTGGTTTTACGGCATATCAACCTCAGTCGGTCATTTAATGCCAATAAAGTTTTGAAATAAATCAATTCTTAGTTGATAATACAATTTTTTTTTATAAATACATTTTTCTATTTAACCCATAGATGGGACCCTAACAGGTACTACCACTCCGGGTCAGAGTGTACCAGGGAGCAATGGTGATGAAGGGGTGCTCCACATTCCCAAAACCTCCAAAACTGAAACCTCACCATCAGATAGAGTTTAACGTCATTCCCAGGACATGTAGACCCTCAGTCACTGTCTTCTAGCACATAAAAAGGGGTTGGGGCTTGCCATAAGGGAAGTAGGGTTGGGAAAATCATATAGGTTCTAGGGCTTGACGTGACCAGCCGATTGATCGGAGGGGACCTCTCCGACCGCCCGTCTAGCCCAAGATAGGGCCAAAGTGAAGTATTGCAAGTCATGAACTGCTCATCCACCTGGGTTCTATCCTTAAGCATCACGGGTCGCCACCCATGGCCAACAGGTGGCCCCATTAGGGGAGTCGTACCCCTCTACAGAGGTGCAGTCGTTGCATTCTAACGCCCAGCCGACAGGGCGGCAAGGATTCGGGTTGATTACAGTACCAGCTATTGCTTAAGTCGTCACCCAATTAAGTATTGAACTGGCTCATTTTGATGTTGATTGTGAAGAAGTACAATTACAACCGTAGAAGGAACTGAAGATTTATATCGCAAGTTTCTTTCACATACGTGATTTCTATAAGAACTACATGCTTACATCTAACAAATTAAAAATGGACTAAACCTGACTGTACAACTATGAGCCTAAGTGCAAAAGACAGTCAATCAATTGGAAACATATTTACTCTTCGGTATAGATAAAGTCATAGGCGCAGTGGTCTGAAAAGGAGAGAGAGAGAGAGAGAGAGAGAGAGAGAGAGAGAGAGAGAGAGAGAGAGAGAAAAGGAGACTGAAAAGGAGAGAGAGAGAAAAAAGGAGAGAGAGAGAGAGAAAAGGAGACTGAAAAGGAGAGAGAAACAGACTGGGACAATATAAAACCTATTATCATAGATTTTCTCCAAGACAAGTGATTTCTATTACCATGTTACACAATGGTCATGACGTGGAACTATGATGGTGGTCTGAGAGATTAATTATGGAAAAGTTTGAGTGGTGGTGTGTGTGTCGCAACGAAAAAATTTGAATGATGATGTCAGCATAGTCGCGTGGCAGGAATTTTGCATTCGACGAGGAATGGTACGTGACGAAAGGGAGAAAGGAGGAATGAGAAATGAGAGTTTTAAGATTCAGCCCGGCCGTCAAAGAGTTGAGACGTGCCGAGGCTGCTCTCCGCGCGCAGTGATATGGGCATTTAAATAATATAAAAGCTTGATCAAGCAACAAAAAATTATCTTGTTAATTTAATTGCAATGACCAAATCAGCCCTTTGTCAGAAGAAACAACCCTAAGTTAAGAAGTTAGTTAGAAGTCAACCCAACTAGACAACAAGATGGCAGCCGGAAGAGATGGTAGAAGGATCAGCAAGACATAAGTAAGATCTCCTCACCAAGTAAGTCTAATCTCTCTCTCTCTCTCCCTCTCTCTCTCTCTCTCTCTCTCTCTCTCTCTCTCTCTCTCTCTCTCTCAAATATCTCTCTATATCACCGAAGAACTCTCTTATCTGTGAACTCTCGCTCTCACCAATTCTATAAGCGATGTCAATGTGAATATGTAATAGTACCACAGAATGGAGAGATGACGTGTCAACGCTTGTTACGTTATGGTTCTTATTTCTCAGAATGGAGTGATGATGTGTTGGTATAGAAATGATATTGTATACTTATGTCTGGAGTGGTACTTCATACCAAAGATATTTGATTTATTTAATCTTATTGGGTATTCAATTTGTTTTTTTGTTTTTTACAATTCATTTCTTATCTCTTTAACACATAAAGGGGACCCTAGGAGGTACTACCACTCTGGCTCTGAGGAGATATAATGGCAATGAAGGATACTCCACACTTTCCCCCGTGCTCCAGAAATGGAACCTCACCATAAAATAGAATTTAATGTCACACCGAGGACACTAAGACCCTCAGCTACCGTCTTTTAGCACGTATATAATTAAAGTTTAGGTGGTTTACCACAAGATAATCATGTAGATCTAGGCTTGACCTGACCAGGGATATATATAATATATATATTATATATATATATATATATTATATATATATAACTACTAAAAGTAGAGGAATCATATGTAAAATGGGGAGGTGATATTTTATTAGGAAATAAAATATTAAATAAAAGGGATACGAAGACCTTTTCGACCGGTACTTTTTCAAGTATTTACACCGGTGACAATTAAAAGTCAGAATGTAAAGAAATTGATAATAACAAATGGGGTAAACCAGAGAGTGTGGGGAGACAAAAAATGGGGAAACAGGGGTATGTGTGTGTGCCCTAGGTTAAACCAGGGTTATGTATACCCCCCCCCCCAGTAAACAGATGGAGTGTCTCGGTTTTTGTCTGCACAGAGTAGGTCTGAGAAGAAATACTAACAGCCTCAAGGACTGCTAGATGTTGTTTAGACCTGCTCTGTGCAAGACGGAGAAGCACTCATCGGTATAGTCAGTCAAACAAGCATTTATAGAAAGGTGCTCAGCGATCGCTGAGTCAAATGCAGCATCAGGACACTATTAAGGAATGTTTTTGTGAGGGACAAAATGAAAAATGTTAAGTGTATAGTGAATGTATGAATATGATGTTATTAACCGTTAATTTTTATATGTGATGATGGTTTAATACCGATATATATATATATATATATATATATATATAATATATTAAAATTCCAGCATTGGATAATATCGTTTTGTTTGTACCCTTTCGTCTAACGGTTATTTATTCTGTCTTTCTCTCATATGTCTTTCTCTTTTTCTCCGTCTTTCTCTCATATGTTGCTCTTGATGAAGACCGATCTATTAAAACGGTCGAAACAGATTTCTGTCAGCAATTATAAACATCATTTGTTTTTTCAAAAATGTTTAAATTCATACTGTCGATTAACTTGCATTTATTTTCATATATATATTATATATATATATATATATAATATATATATATATATATATATATATATATATATGAGAAGAAATATTTTCAAAATATAACAATCACAGGATGTTATGACGCAGGGGGAACAATTTTTATGTGTCAATAGTTAAGTATTTCGGTATTAAACCATCATCACATATAAAATTACCGGTTAATAACATCATATTCACTATACACTTAACATTTTTCATTTTGTCCCTCACCAAAACATTCCTTAACAGTGTCCTGATGCTGCATTTGACTCAGCGATCGCTGAGCACCTTTCTATAAATGCTTGTTTAATACCGAAATACTTAAGTATTGACACATAAAATTGTTTCCCCTGATCATAACATCCTGTATTTGTTATATTTTTAAAAATATGTTCTTCTCACACACACACACACACACACACACACACACATATATATATATATATATATATATGTGTTTAATTGGAGTCGTACCTAATTTTGAAAATTAATTAATTAATAATGAATTAGGCGGGAATACCTATTAAATGTATGGCTAAACAAATCGAGAAAAATCAATCTCTGTATGTACATTTCGGCCTATTAGGCCTCATCAGCAGAGCTATAGATCGGAAGACCGCCCTGTGCGTGATTTGAAACCGGACTGCCAAGCTGACAGGCCGATCTCATAACCCCAACACCAAACGAACTTCTTAGATTTTATGATTTGTTTAGAGTAGGTTAACATTCCTCTTCTAGTGACTTTTATTACACGACGATGTGGTAAGTTGTAAACAAGGTTTATTTAGAATGGCTTTTTGCCGATAATTTTTTGGAGAATAAGTGTTTAATTGGAGTCGTACCTAATTTTGAAAATTAATTAATTAATAATGAATTAGGCGGGAATACCTATTAAATGTATGGCTAAACAAATCGAGAAAAATCAATCTCTGTATGTACATTTCGGCCTATTAGGCCTCATCAGCAGAGCTATAGATCGGAAGACCGCCCTGTGCGTGATTTGAAACCGGACTGCCAAGCTGACAGGCCGATCTCATAACCCCAACACCAAACGAACTTCTTAGATTTTATGATTTGTTTAGAGTAGGTTAACATTCCTCTTCTAGTGACTTTTATTACACGACGATGTGGTAAGTTGTAAACAAGGTTTATTTAGAATGGCTTTTTGCCGATAATTTTTTGGAGAATAAGTGTTTAATTGGAGTCGTACCTAATTTTGAAAATTAATTAATTAATAATGAATTAGGCGGGAATACCTATTAAATGTATGGCTAAACAAATCGAGAAAAATCAATCTCTGTATGTACATTTCGGCCTATTAGGCCTCATCAGCAGAGCTATAGATCGGAAGACCGCCCTGTGCGTGATTTGAAACCGGACTGCCAAGCTGACAGGCCGATCTCATAACCCCAACACCAAACGAACTTCTTAGATTTTATGATTTGTTTAGAGTAGGTTAACATTCCTCTTCTAGTGACTTTTATTACACGACGATGTGGTAAGTTGTAAACAAGGTTTGTTTAGAATGGCTTTTTGCCGATAATTTTTTGGAGAATAAGTGTTTAATTGGAGTCGTACCTAATTTTGAAAATTAATTAATTAATAATGAATTAGGCGGGAATACCTATTAAATGTATGGCTAAACAAATCGAGAAAAATCAATCTCTGTATGTACATTTCGGCCTATTAGGCCTCATCAGCAGAGCTATAGATCGGAAGACCGCCCTGTGCGTGATTTTCCACGACTCCAATTAAACACTTATTCTCCAAAAAATTATCGGCAAAAAGCCATTCTAAAAACCTTGTTTACAACTTACCACATCGTCGTGTAATAAAAGTCACTAGAAGAGGAATGTTAACCTACTCTAAACAAATCATAAAATCTAAGAAGTTCGTTTGGTGTTGGGGTTATGGATCGGCCTGTCAGCTTGGCAGTCCGGTTTCAAATCACGCACAGGGCGGTCTTCCGATCTATAGCTCTGCTGATGAGGCCTAATAGGCCGAAATGTACATACAGAGATTGATTTTTCTCGATTTGTTTAGCCATACATTTAATAGGTATTCCCGCCTAATTCATTATTAATTAATTAATTTTCAAAATTAGGTACGACTCCAATTAAACACTTATTCTCCAAAAAATTATCGGCAAAAAGCCATTCTAAATAAACCTTGTTTACAACTTACCACATCGTCGTGTAATAAAAGTCACTAGAAGAGGAATGTTAACCTACTCTAAACAAATCATAAAATCTAAGAAGTTCGTTTGGTGTTGGGGTTATGAGATCGGCCTGTCAGCTTGGCAGTCCGGTTTCAAATCACGCACAGGGCGGTCTTCCGATCTATAGCTCTGCTGATGAGGCCTAATAGGCCGAAATGTACATACAGAGATTGATTTTTCTCGATTTGTTTAGCCATACATTTAATAGGTATTCCCGCCTAATTCATTATTAATTAATTAATTTTCAAAATTAGGTACGACTCCAATTAAACACTTATTCTCCAAAAAATTATCGGCAAAAAGCCATTCTAAACAAACCTTGTTTACAACTTACCACATCGTCGTGTAATAAAAGTCACTAGAAGAGGAATGTTAACCTACTCTAAACAAATCATAAAATCTAAGAAGTTCGTTTGGTGTTGGGGTTATGAGATCGGCCTGTCAGCTTGGCAGTCCGGTTTCAAATCACGCACAGGGCGGTCTTCCGATCTATAGCTCTGCTGATGAGGCCTAATAGGCCGAAATGTACATACAGAGATTGATTTTTCTCGATTTGTTTAGCCATACATTTAATAGGTATTCCCGCCTAATTCATTATTAATTAATTAATTTTCAAAATTAGGTACGACTCCAATTAAACACTTATTCTCCAAAAAATTATCGGCAAAAAGCCATTCTAAATAAACCTTGTTTACAACTTACCACATCGTCGTGTAATAAAAGTCACTAGAAGAGGAATGTTAACCTACTCTAAACAAATCATAAAATCTAAGAAGTTCGTTTGGTGTTGGGGTTATGAGATCGGCCTGTCAGCTTGGCAGTCCGGTTTCAAATCACGCACAGGGCGGTCTTCCGATCTATAGCTCTGCTGATGAGGCCTAATAGGCCGAAATGTACATACAGAGATTGATTTTTCTCGATTTGTTTAGCCATACATTTAATAGGTATTCCCGCCTAATTCATTATTAATTAATTAATTTTCAAAATTAGGTACGACTCCAATTAAACACTTATTCTCCAAAAAATTATCGGCAAAAAGCCATTCTAAATAAACCTTGTTTACAACTTACCACATCGTCGTGTAATAAAAGTCACTAGAAGAGGAATGTTAACCTACTCTAAACAAATCATAAAATCTAAGAAGTTCGTTTGGTGTTGGGGTTATGAGATCGGCCTGTCAGCTTGGCAGTCCGGTTTCAAATCACGCACAGGGCGGTCTTCCGATCTATAGCTCTGCTGATGAGGCCTAATAGGCCGAAATGTACATACAGAGATTGATTTTTCTCGATTTGTTTAGCCATACATTTAATAGGTATTCCCGCCTAATTCATTATTAATTAATTAATTTTCAAAATTAGGTACGACTCCAATTAAACACTTATTCTCCAAAAAATTATCGGCAAAAAGCCATTCTAAAATAAACCTTGTTTACAACTTACCACATCGTCGTGTAATAAAAGTCACTAGAAGAGGAATGTTAACCTACTCTAAACAAATCATAAAATCTAAGAAGTTCGTTTGGTGTTGGGGTTATGAGATCGGCCTGTCAGCTTGGCAGTCCGGTTTCAAATCACGCACAGGGCGGTCTTCCGATCTATAGCTCTGCTGATGAGGCCTAATAGGCCGAAATGTACATACAGAGATTGATTTTTCTCGATTTGTTTAGCCATACATTTAATAGGTATTCCCGCCTAATTCATTATTAATTAATTAATTTTCAAAATTAGGTACGACTCCAATTAAACACTTATTCTCCAAAAAATTATCGGCAAAAAGCCATTCTAAATAAAACATATATATATATATATAATATTATATATATATATATATATATATCCCTAATTGGTGGTCAGGTCCAGCCCTAGAATCTACATGATTATCTTGTGGAAAAACCCTCTAAACTTTTATTATATACGTGCTAAAAGACGGTAGCTCAGGTCTTAGTGCCCCTGGTGTGATATTAAATTACATTTCCTGTGAGGTTCCCTTTTCTTAAGCTATAACGTGACAACGCTTTAAAAGATTGAAATATATTTCCTCAAACAAAAGGCAAAGTTTTGAAAAACGAATATTTCCATGTGGTGACTCTTTATGTTAATTTGCAACTTACACCACTTGGGGGGGCCGGTTACAGTTCCAAAATCGACCTATCCTATTTGGTGATATGGGTAGTTGCCCAGGTTTGGGTCCTGTTTTCTTGTTTAATTATATTACAAATCAACTTCGGTGGGTCTTATTTAATGCTGTTTTCTGTCCAGCATTTAAGATCTTAGTCATAATCCTGCTACATCGAGCTTACCAGTGTCATTTTAAACGAAACAATAAAGTATCAATAATACCATCTTGGGTTAAATAGAAAACGTGTTTAAATAAAAAATGAATATCCACTTAAGAATGAATTGTATTTCAAAACTTGTCGGCATTAAATTGACCCACTGAGGTTGATTATGCCGTAAACAACAAACCACACTAAAAATATCGTAACTAGAAACATCAAAACATCACCACCACACCGACTATATATTGATTTTAACGCTAATAATTAAGCTTGTAACAGTGACAAGCTTAAAAAAGAATTGAAATATAATTTTCTCGAACGAACAGGCAAAGTTTTTTCAAAGAAAATATTTTGTGCGGTCAATTCTTTATGTTTTAACTAGCAAATATATGCACCCTCCGGTGCAAGTATTTAAGTTTTTACTTAATAAAATATCATATTAAATTAGAAAGGCCTATGAAACACTGAATAAAAAATACAAGTAAAAGGTTTGGAAAAGAGGGGTATGTTGAAAAATAGAACAATTTGAAACTAACTCTTCAGTCATTTTCCGTTACTCGCAGTCTTTTCATTGGTAAATTTTCCTAATTTTAAACTATTTAGTTAAAAAATAGAAAGTAAAAGATTAATATTACAGTTATTTTTTCTTGTTATGGATTTCTTTAAGAGTTATCCCAGAGATTTTTTGCCTCACTATTCAATAAGATAAAACCAACAATTAAAATCAATAATAACCTAAGCATAATATTTATTGCAATCAAAATTTTTAAAGATCAATATCAAATTTAGCCTTCCCATTCACACTGTAAACCGCTATTTTTGTTGTAATATATAAATACAATTGCATGTTTAGTAAATGTAGATATGGTCAACAGTATTAATAATGTAAAACAATTTTATTAATAATTGAGGTTTGAATAAAAATAAAACCAATGGAGAAATGTGATGTAAATAACAAAAAGAATTGTGACTTGTTTAGTAAATAATAGTTTCGGTTACAGACAGACAAACCCACAATCTCCATTATAATAGGATTTGCCAATTTTCGCCACATGGGAAGCATTACAGTTCCAAAAAAATCACCTACCCTAACATATGCATGTAATATGCTTAAGAGTCTTTGATACTTGACGTCATTCGTCGAACAGAATGTTTTTTCTGTCTCTTTTTCTTATTCAACAAGAAAGACGGAGGAACTTATGTTGATTTATTTTTAGGAAAACCTCACTTTCATTTGAACCTTTAACCTTTGTCAGAATTTGGGTCTCTTAAATTATGTTTTTTCCTGCAGGAGAAATACGTATTTCGCGAATCTGCCGGTGGACAGATTGCTTTGTCGACGGTTTTGTATTTCAAGAGAGCTTATGTCCGCAGGTTTGTTGTTCTCGTGGTAAACCTTTCCAACTCACCGCTGGATACATACCTTCAAAGAATCTTCGTTTTTCATTTATCTATTTATCCTTCTTTTTTATTTTATTTTTTATTTTTTTTCTTTTTATTTTTTTTTGTGATTCAGATTTTAGAAATTAGGCTTCGAAAGATCATTTAAAAAAAAAAGAAGAAAGATCATCGTTCGTTTGTATATATGGCATTAAAAATGGTTTCTAATTTCCTTCGTTTCCTATATGAATATGACATAAATATTGGTCTTCTACCATATATATATTGATATTAATATATATATATATTATATATATTATACAAATGTATAAACGTAATAACCTACGCGAGTTTTCACCATAAGTATCTTCAGGGTTTAAATCCAACTGAATTAATCAAGATACTGATTAAATGCAGTCGATTGGACGTGAAAAAATACCACGTGCAATCGACTGCAATTAATAATAATTTTTTAATAAAAATAAAATAAAAAAATAAAAACTGATATTATGCACGCATAGTCTGCGGCTCCCCTCGCCGTATTTCTGCGTTTAAAAGGAGTATGTGTGTGTGTGTCTGTGGTTGAAATAGATGAAAATGTGAATAAAACAACAAAACACTAATTCCAAATGATATTTCGCCTTCGGTGGCACTAGGAAAGCTTGTCAGATTTATTTCTGCTTCGTTACATACCGATGCGACATATCATTTGGATTCGTTGTTTTGTTTCTATCCGTATTTTCCCTCATTTTCAACCACATTTGTGGTCGGGATTTATTCCAATCTTTTACTCCTCATATATATATATATTATTATATTCATATATAATATATATAATATATATATAATAACATACACACATATATTATATATACAATATATATATATGTTGTTTGTGTGGGGTGTGTGTGTGTGGTAGTGTGTGTGTGTATTCATCATATCGTAATTATATCAATTATATACTAAAGCTGAGCGAATCAATGTTTGTCTCCCTAAAAGGAAGTTTACTGTTTAAATTTAATGAATACCAAATTTATACTAACTATTCCTTAAGTTTTTAGGATTTGATTATGTTTGAAAACACAATTTTAATTTGTTCTAATTAGTCGTAATTTCAATTAGTAAAAAATACTGGCCCGCCTCTTACCCCACATCTGCTATCACTTCCACATCTCTAGGTATATCTTGAATAACCTCTTGCTATGTATGTTAGTTTCCTCAGTGAGGGATACAGTCAGCGTATTCTGAGACCCGCTTTCAGGTGCCTCCTATCGAATAAAAAACAGAAGATTTTACTGACCCCCACCAGGCCGGATTAAGCACACAGGTCTTCTTAACGTGGAATTTTTTATAATGTAGCATCTAGATATTCATGTAGATAATAGAACATGATGCGAGACTAGTTTGCTCATCTATTTCAGCCATGACGGATGTCTAGAGTGTATCTTATTCGAATAGAGCCGGTTTCAACGATAATCTTTGTCAGTTTAGTTTGGAAACGGTTAATTTATAGTGCTGATATCGGATTTAAGAATATCTTTTAATGAAGGTCTCCTTAACGTGGGAATTTTTGTATAGGTGTAGCCTTAGATAAATCTGTAGATACAGACATTGCGCAGACTTAGTTGCTAACTATCACACCATGACGGGATGTCTAGAGTGTTCTTGTCGAATAGGCCGTTTTCAACGATACACTTCTGTCAATTTAGTTTGGAAACGGTTAAATTTAAGTGGTTGATATAGGATTTAAAGAATATCTTTACATGGGGGTTTTATTTTTTTTTTTTTTCGAAAAACTAAAATCTGTCTCATTTCGGCTAAAACATGCCAAAAGTTATTCCTCTCAGAAGCTGAAGCATGTAATTGTGATATTTTTTTGGGCGACGGGGGGCTGAAGAAGAGAGGAGAGAGAAGAAAAAAAAAGGAAAGCTAAAGGTTATTAATGCCTCAACGGGAAAATTGAATGTCACTTTCCCATATTCAGATGCAGCTCAATTTAAAAATGATGATCCGATGGTTGGGAAGTCTCAGGTGGGGCATCGGCAAATTGGTGAAAGACATCTCCCCTCGGCAAACAAAGAAAAAAAAGGTATAATCAATCGCTGGAGGTTTTTTTCTGTTGCCTGATGCAAATTGGTCCAGAGGTGACGAATAGCAGAACACAACATGTTGACTTTGGCGCGAAATGAGAAGTTAATACATAGGGGTGCTTGTCAGAGTGACTTANGGCAAAGAGAAGGATTCTGGGGTTGTTATATTGCCGCAGAGCGCGCTGAGGCGCCGCCCTGCAAGGGAACTGCACCGTCGGGATCCGACGCGAAGTCATTTTTGTGCCTACACCCATTGAGGTCTGTGTGGCTCCTTTAGGTGGTCTCGACAGTTAGATGAGGTGCCTTGTGGCCTGACCCTGCTTGCGATGGGTTTCCGCTAGCAGGAGTAAAGGGTATCGCTGTTAGGTAGAAGTTAACCTCGGGAGAACGAACGGGTGGAAAGTTGATGGGACGGGTTGGGCGAGAGTGTGTCATAGGATAGATTCTGTGACTGCTTATACTAGGCACGACATGAGTGATGCATATGTATATGATTCGATAGAGATGGGGTGTGTGTGGCTCTGACACCTCTGGTCAATTTAATTCGGTTACGAGCCTGATATGTCTGATAGTGGTGTATAATTGACGTTTCCGGAATGAATGATGCTCGGATTTTAATTGAAAACCGATCATTCCAGAGCAGAATGCTCACATTTAGGGATCAGGTCGATCCTTAATCTGAGAAACGCGAATTCAAAGTAAAAGAAAGAAAAAAAATGGCGGCGAATTAACTGCGTGTCTTTCTTTATATTATCCAGAACTCACGAGGCAACATTAATGAAAATATCATAGATTAATGTTTTATTCTTAGATTTTGAAGAAAATTAATTTGAAAATGCCATAGTATCAATATTCCTTTGGATTTAGCAAGCAATTTCAGTTTTTGAAACAATAAATTTCCTCAATAATTATTTTCTCGGAATAACCTGGTTGAATTAATCTAACCAATTTCATTTATGTGACATTCTTTTCTATACTTAGAGCGAGCACATTAAAAATGTCTCACTAAGATACGCATCACTCACAAGAGAAAAAGGGTAGAGCTTCACAGATCTCATCTATCAGGCCCACATCTCGATCATCACACAGTCAGCTACACCAGCAACAGCACGTAAAATCTATCATACAGATGTGCTATAGACACAATATAGAGTTCAAAGTATATAACAAAACCTGACACACATACATCAGTGCTACGATGTTTGACAGACAACACACCACAATACAGAGATAGACTTTTTCTTCACGAGATCTCTAAAGCACTTATACGACCATATATAACGGTATAAAACAACGAACTCATGAACACACAACACCACCTAATTCATTTAATTATAATTAATTAATTCACACACCAAATTAGGTATGCATGCATATCTATAAACTATACAGCACATAATCTCACACCACCAACATAAATTCGTTCGGTAGAACAACAATAGTAAATTAAACTCAAAAACGAGACACAACATCCAAACACTACGCACACATATCTAGATATTGTGGAGACTAACCATCACTCATCATATAACACACAAAAATTTAATTACAGAAATCAACACTATACGCACACACAACACAAACACACACACAAAATAGTAAACCATAAAACACACACATGCTACTACACACATCACACATTCATACACTAACACATGCACACATCAATATATAGTATATATATATAGTATTTGGTAATTTGGCCTGAAGCATTGTTAAGTATGTTCGTGATTATATGATAGGAAAAGGCAATTACAATGCGTATAAAACTAAAATAAAAAGATATTTAGTCTATCACAACTACAACACACACGAGAATTCAACAAAGTAATCTTTTTATCATAAGAACAAAAACGCAGAATTAACGTATTTAAAAAGAGAAACGACGTTTTTGTGTCGTATTTGTTTTTTAAATTTCTAATAAAACACTCATTTTAACAAATATAAACAAAATATCGAACAAACAAAATTTTGTTTGAGTTTGTCACTCATTATCATTTCATATGAGAGATCGGACACTATTGGCTAATACGTAAATCCCAATGAGCTAACAAATAAGATGTGTTGATTCTCTGATGTTGCTGTGTGGCTAGGGAGAGAGAATCGGAACGTCATGGGCTCACTTCGCCATATACGCTAGCTACGGCCAGCGCTAACTGAGAATTTCTGATTTATTCCCACGAGTCTTTAAAAAAGCTCAGAGTGCTAGAAGATTACACGGCGAGTGGACAATGAGATACTAGTTTTATACCTCTACCTAGAGTACAGATATATAGACTTATTAGGAAATAACTTGTTATCATTCAAATATCATAATAGTTATTTAAGATTGGAGAGCGAGCACAATACAAAGAGGCACCTTCATATCTAAATAACTATATTCGCATACCACAAAATAGTCACGAGGATATCACCACGCGAGCATGATTTTGGTTCAATTTTCCTTGCCAGATTATATATATATATATTATATATATTGGTTATATTATCCTATCAGTTACGACCGCCAATTCAGAGTAGATAAACTATGACCACATTAATCACAGTGGAACTCGGCTGACGTTGAATGTCTTCAAAGGTTCTTACTAACAGTTCACAGCTGTGGCTTAGAATCAAGTACTAGCTACCGCAGGCCGCCGTACGGGACTTCGAGACCCGAATGAATCTTTCGTTCGCTTCGCAAAAAACCTCTATAGCTTCGCGGAGCAGCAGACTAGAGGAGTAATTGTCTCTGTATCAAAAACATACGCGACGCATAATTAATACGCTAACATTTTTCTAAGCGGAAATGAAAACGTAGAGGTGCACCTCAAATCACACACGTTATAGTGATTATATTTATAAACAACCGCAACGCATATGCGTAGAAGTTACCCGACGCAGAACGAGTGCAATGCTCGCTTCCATATAGGGCTTGAACCCTAAAGGATGGCCTCACTCTAAAATTATCGTAACAGATACTAGTTCTATAATTATGAAGTAGTACTTTTTATTCGCGAAATTAAAGCTATATAATGTTATTACTCTCAGTAGGGAGTATATAATCATATATAATATTAATAAGGTAATCTCGTTGGGTAGCACCATAGTGAGTGAACAACATTTTTGACTACGGTATTATGGTATTTCACACTTGGTTTGGTCAATGTCGACAGACTTTCATCAAAAATCACATGTTGTGTTCGACTTATAAATTATGATATAAATACCAGATAAGTCTAACAGACTTAGAAAGAACTTATTGAAGGCCCCGTGGTCTAATGGCTTAGAGTTTGTAGGGGAAACGGAGTTACGTCGACCCGAGTCTCTTCATTGGGCGCTCGTGTGGTCACCGATAGAGCGGATAGTTATTGGAATTTACACTATAAATATGACTCTAATTTATTAACTATATAACTTTAATGGAGTAAATAATGATATAGGAGAATTAGTAATAAAATTACCAATTTCGTCTCGTATTAATTACCTATAGATAGCTCATCACCTGTAACCTTATATACTACGAAACACTATGGGTAAAATAATAGTATATGCAGCTGAGCACAAGACTAGCTCTTTAACTATGTGAATATGAGTATATACGTATACAGTTATTAATGAAGGAAGATATGAAAAAAACTCGGAATCCTAAACCCTATATATATATCTACGCTTAAAGGTGAAAGTTGTATATCTTTGATAAGTATGCAGGTGAATGATCCAAATCAGTCCATCACACATGGAACGCGGGGATATTATATATTGAAATAATGCTGTATAAATATGAAAGAAATAACTAAGTAAAAATAAACAAATAAATCAAAACATGATGTATTCAATATAAATTCGCAGCGCAGCTGATATCTGATACAATAGAATTTCGATTTTAAAAAATAATCTTGTTTTGGGTCGGAGAAGAATGGCAAATCAGCTTCACAAAACAAAAAAACCTGAGACTCAATGATATATAATATATAATAATATTCATGTTTTCGAATATAACCACTTTTATAGAAATGGTCTTTACTATTATAACAAGAAGCGGAGAAAATGTGTTATATAATAAGAAGAAGTAAACGGAGTATAGAGTGGAACGTTATATATATATATATATATAAGTTACGAAGGGTACAGACGAAACGTTCAAGTTTCATGAGCCACTTTTTTTTGTTGTTTGATAGTATATACAATGTCTCAGTACATTACACTATATTAAACCTCTACCTTTTAGTTGGAGATGCTAGTTTCTTTGGTATAGAGTGAGTGATTTATCCAATGGGAATTATATGCGCATCTGATCACTGATTTATATAATAATAGAACTAAAAATAAAATTTATTTTAATTTTAATTTCTCACAAACAGAATATGCAATTATTTTAAAAAAACTTAAATAAAACAATAAAAATGTTATACCCGGCTAATGACTAGCAACCTCGTTGTCTAGAGGATTATCTATGTTGTTCTAAGTATTTATATCGCAATATATGGAGTGAATTAGTAATACAAGCTGATGGTAGATGTAGGGCAGAGACTTTTGCTGCACAAACATAACCAAAAATTAAATAGATTATTATACATAAAAAAAATTTAAAAACTCAAAACTGGACAAATTGACAACACAGACGCTAATGTACATTATTTTTTATAGATAAAATACCTCACTTGTAGTCAACATAGGTCTTCTCCTCTAAGGTGGTGATGGTTTTCATTTTACAATAGCGCTAATTGCATAAAGGGGAATAGGACTGCTAATATTGTCCCAGTTCTTGCGACTGGAACAGATGGACATGTTGACAAATCACAAATTGTTTATAATTATAAAAAAAAACATATAGACGTTTAGGAAGCTTAAGTACAGGAAAAAGAAAAACGTTCGGCCACGACTTAGAAATCTTGAATAAAAAATGAAAAATGTATTTTATCAATAAATAAAAATATGCATATCATTATTTTTGACTCTAATAAAAGGTTATATTTTTACTCTCAGCTAATCAAGCAATATTACCAGGTAGTATATTTATCATATTTAAAAATAACTATTTTAAAGGTTTTTAAAATTTTTAATATTTACAGTAACATATATAATTTTTATTAAAGATATATATAAGTAGAGAGAGAGAGATAATGGAAGAAGAGACTGAGAGATGAAGAGTAGAAGGTATAGGAAGTATAGAGAGAGAGGCAAATAGGAGAGTGAAGGAGTAAATGGGGACGTAGCGAAAAAGATATAGTTTATGAAGAGTTATAGTCCAACGAGTTTAAGAAAACGTTAAGACTCTAATCCAGCTGATTGGGGAGTACTTAGAAAATATTATCGTTATCCTGTCACACCTCAGGCGAGCTGAAGTGGAATAGGTTGGTGTGTATTTTAAAAGATACCAGGTGTTAAGATGATTACTTAAATGTAGAAACTATTATTTGGTGAGATGAAGCAACCATGCAACATAGGACCTCATGCCGACACATTCGGTTGGGACGAGGAGGTTGTGTAAACTTAACAGTAAAAACGAGAACACGAGGAAATGAACATACCGCCAGTAAATACAGGGAGAAAAAGTGAGAGGGAGGAAGAAAGAAAAAGAGAAGGAAGAAGAATAAGAGAAGGAGCACAGACATGGGAGATAAAGAAGGTAGGAAGAGGTGAGGGAGAGGAAAAAAGGAAAGAGGGGAATCAAACAAAGAGGTGCAGAGAGAGAGGAGAAAAAATGAGGGAGAGAAAAAGAGAGAGAGAGAGAGAGAGAGAGAGAGAGAGAAGGGGAGAGAGAAGGGGGAGGAAGAAGGAGAAAGCATAGACAAAGATATATATATATAGAGAGAGAGACAGAACCAGACAGACCAGAGACAGAGAGAAAAAGAGAGATAGAGATAGATAGATAGATATAGACAGAGAAACAAGGAAATTAAGAAACCAAGAGGGGGAAAGGAAAAAGGAAAAAGGGAAAAAAACCAACACAAGAGAGATAGAGAGAGAAAGAGAGAGATAAGATAGATAGATAGATAGAGGGGATAGATAGATAGACAGGATGAGAGAGGGAGAGAGATAGAGGGAGAGAAGATAGAGAGAGAGACAGAGACAGAGAGAGGGGGGAAAAGGGGAGAGAGAATAGAGAGAGAGAGAGAGAGAGAGAGAGAGAGAGAGAGAGAGAGAGAGAGAGAGAGAGGGATTGGTAGGCAATGGACAGAATATCAAATTTCGAATAAATCATTTAGTAAAATCTTTCTCCATTAAAACTAAATCCGGTAGATCTTCGAGAAAATTTGCTCGGATTTAACGGAAACTCGGTAAATCCTGAGGAAGGCGGATAATCTCGTAAACCCTTTAGTGTAGCGGTGGGCGAGGGTGCTAGTTCCTGGTTGACGAGTGAGAGCAGAGTGATTGTATTCATTCCAAAGTCCATTGGATGCCATGCTAATTAACGACTTAAATGGTCAGGGGACAAGTTTGTGTGAATAAAATAATTTGCATTTCTTCTACAAATTTTAAAGAACGTTATCTTTTCCTTTCTTTTTCCCCATGCAAAAATAAATGTGTATTCTTTTCTTTCTATTCTTTTTTTATTATTGAGTGTAATTATATTGTTTTGGTTTCGGGGGATTTCATTTTGTCCTTGGCTAATTTCGTTTACAAAGTTCTGTTGAAAGAGATTGTCTCTGCAAGTCTTTGTGACTGATACAAATACAATACCGATGAAAATCTTGAACTCTTATTTCGTTGGTCGGTTCCAGACACCTAAATATCTTTCTCTCCTTCTTTCCTTGAAAGAGATTGTCTCAACAAGTCTTTGTGGACTGATACAAATACATACCGATGAAATAATCTTGAACTCTTATTTCGTTGGTCGGTTCCAGACACCTAAATATCTTTCTCTCCTTCTTCCTTGGAAAGAGATTGTCTCAACAAGTCTTTTGTGACTGATACAAATACAATACCGATGAAAATCTTGAACTCTTATTTCGTTGATCGCTTCCAGACACCTAAATATCTTTCTCTCCTTCTTCCTTTAAAGAGATTGTCTCTGCAAGTCTTTGTGACTGATACAAATACACTACCGATGAAAATCTTGAACTCTTATTTCGTTGGTCGGTTCCAGACACCTAAATATCTTTCTCTCCTTCTTCCTTTAAAGAGATTGTCTCTGCAAGTCTTTGTGACTGATACAAATACAATACCGATGAAAATATTGAACTCTCATTTCGTTGGTCGGTTCCAGACACCTAAATATCTTTCTCTCATTCTTCCTTGAAAGAGATTGTCTCAACAAGTCTTTGTGACTGATAGAAATACAATACCGATGAAAATCTTGAACTCTTATTTCGTTTGTCGGTTCCAGAGACCTAATATCTTTCTCTCATTCTTCCTTGAAAGAGATTGTCTCAACAAGTCTTTGTGACTGATACAAATACAATACCGATGAAATCTTGAACTCTTGCATTTCGTTGGTCGGTTCCAGACAGCTAAATATCTTTTTCTCTCCTTCTTCCTTGTAAAGAGATTGGTCTCAACAAGTCTTTGTGACTGATACAAAAATACAATACCGATGAAAATCTTGAACTCTTATTTCGTTGGTCGGTTCCAGACGCTAAATATCTTTTTCTCCTTCTTCCTTGTAAGAGATTGTCTCTGCAAGTCCTTTGTGACTGATACAATACAATACCGATGAAAATCTTGAACTCTTATTTCGTTGGTCGGTTCCAGACACCTAAATATCTTTCTCTCCTTCTTTCCTTGAAAGAGATTGTCTCAACAAAGTCCTTTGTGACTGATACAAATACAATACCGATGAAAATCTTGAACTCTTATTTCGTTGGTCGGTTCGACACCTAAATATCTTTCTCTCCTTCTTCTTGAAAGAGATTGTCTCAACAAGTCTTTGTGACTGATACAAATACAATACCGATGAAAATATTAAACTCTTATTTCGTTGGTCGGTTCCAGACACCTAAATATATTTCTCTCATTCTTCCTTGTAAGAGATTGTCTCTGCAAATCTTTGTGACTGATACAAATACACTAGCGATGAAAATCTTGAACTCTTATTTCGTTGGTCGGGTCCAGAGACCTATTAAGAGCATTTACGGGTTTCGAAAGAGCTCTTATTTCTCCGTAGTTGTAGGCAAATTGTTGGACAAAGAAGACAAACACAAAATGGAAATTTAATACATGTATTGACAAATAATACAAGAACTTGTTGCAAATTTTATTGGTATTTGCTACCAGACTTATCTGAGTTAAGTAATGTTCTGGAATAGTGGTGATAACAGGGGTATTCTGTTGCTGGTTGGAAAGTTGATAGGATGCTTGTTTTCACGTTTCTTGTTCTTCCTGGTAACCGGTTCAGTGATAAGTGATGGGGGATGCTATTTTAGAAGTTTCTCGCCCGGGTAACAGTTCCTTTAAATGACGGTGAATGGACCCTTTTCAAGTAGACTATTTGTTCTTCGTGCCTTCTGTAGTGTGCTATTGTGACCGCATTGTAGTCTGCGGACACAATGCCTTCGAAAGTGTGCTGTGAAAAAATGCCTCCATCCAGGTCAACGGTCCGTAGATAAGTAAGCCCTGTTTTTGGGCTAAGTGATGAGTGAAGTTTAGGGACCACTATTTACGCAACTACCCTCAGTGAGTGCTCCGTGATAAGTAAAGTTTTTTGGTTTTGGCGCCAACATATGATGTTGGCGATTTTCCCCCTAGCGGCAAGGGGAGATAATTAACTATGGAATTTCCAATACTATATATCTTTCTCTCCTTCTTTCTTGAAAGAGATTGTATCTGCAAGTCTTTGTGACTGATACAAATACACTACCGATGAAAATCTTGAACTCTTAAACACACAATGCTGTTAAAATGAAAATACTTTATATCATATTCCTAACTAATATCGAACAATATTTCGATTTATAAAAATCATCTTCAGAGCTTGCTTTTAATCCGGACTCATCGAGAGAGAAGTAGAAAATAATTTAAATAAAAAACGAAAAACATTGATGTTCCAAAAAGCGTGCAAGTCATGCGATCATTTTGTCATCAGCACATCCGCCTCGCGTCTCCAAACCAACGACACAACTGTGTATCTTTAGTGTAAACGACACAACTGTATATCTTTAGTGTATATATATATATATGTATGTATGTATATTATGTATACTAGCAAATATATGCACCCTTCGGGTGCAAGTATTTAAGTTTTAATGTAATAAAATATTGTATCAAATTAGAAATGAAACTGAATAAGAATGCTGATAAAAATATTTCGAACAGAGGGGGTATGATCAAAAAATAGAACAACTTTGAAACTAACTCTTCCATCATTTTCCCTTACTCCCGTCTTTCATTGGTAAATTTTCCTAATTTAACTATTTAGTTAAAATAGGAAGTAAAGAATAATATTACAGTTATTTTTTCTAGTTAATGGATTTCTTTTAAGATTTATCTCCAAGATTTTTGCTCATATTCAATAAGATAAAACCAAACAATTAGAAATTAATAATACTAAGCATATATTTATTAAAATCAAATTTTTAAGATCAATATGCAAATTAGCCTTCCCATTCACACTGTAAACCGGTATTTTATTGTATATATAATTACAATTGCATGTTATTAGTATTTATATATGGCCAACAGTATTAATAATGTAAAACAATTTTATTAATAATTTAGGTTTAAATAATAATAAAATCATGGAGAATGTTGTGTAAATATCTAAGGGAATTGTGACTTGAGTAGTGATATAGTTTCGGTTACAGACTGACAAACAGACAATCTCCATTATAATAAGATTATTATTATGATTATTTATATATTTTTTTGCTTGAAGGCAATTACAATGGGTATATCGCATAAAATTCGATTATTATAGTAAATGAACATAAGGAAATATCGGCAAAGGATCGTTCGGTCTGTAGAACATCGTACAGACTGTTTTGACTTTATTAAGTCTCATCAGCGATGTATGCTTGATGAGACTTAATAACAGAAGGCACGAAGAACATTAATTGACTATTAAAGGGTTATATTAACATAGGGAACCACACACAAAACGAAGCTCATGCAGTGGCCAGTGTGTGATCTCTTCAGCATTACCCTTTTGGTGCGTCTCAGGTACCAGGCAACAAACCCGGCCCTGCCCCTTTTATATGAGGGCGTAGGTGCTGCCTGAGGGAGGGACACAGCCCCCTGGGATCACATGATTTAAATTATCTTACTGCTCCTGAAACCAAAGTTCCTTAATGATATCCTATTCCTAAGTATCCATGTGGTAGGTATTCTGTAATTGTTCACTAGCTAAGTAGGCAACCGAAATCACAACCTGGTGGAGGAATAGAATAATCAGTTTTTTTCCCCCAGGGGACTCCAACTTCACCTGCCCCCCTCGCCTAAAAAGGTATAAGGACTGGGAATCTTTAAAGACTGTCTCATTTTGTCCTCGTGGGGAGATAATAATTTTTACTTATACTTGTAAAGTTAGTGGTGTGAGTGTGTTTCTTTTTTACTACAAAGAATTTCGATTTAAGAAAAAAAGATTTTTTTTAAGTATTCCACCATATTTGTTTTTTTAATCTGGAAATTTTGAATTTTACAAATAGTTTTTATTTTCATTTTTAGAAATATTTATAAATCCAAAATTACCTAGTGTTAGTGTTAGTGTTGCCTAACAGATGTTCTCTTAATTTGGGAATCAATTTTTTTTTAATCTGACAGAATTAAAAGACAACGACAATAGATCTAAAATCTATGGTTATATTATTTCTCTGAATTTTTTAGATGAGGCTTGATAATTTGTATTATTTGGACTATTGTCCTCATTGTTATATTTACAATGTTTCGGACGATGTGCCCTCCGGTCTTCTTCAGGTATTAATTCCCGGACTCGAGAACCTTATCAAAGTCGGGAACTTCTCTTGTAACTCGAGAACCTTCTTTTCGAACTTGGTGATCTTCTTGTCATAATCGGGAGGTTCCCGAGTTCGAGAAGGTTCCCGAGTTCGACAAGAAATACCTGAAGAAGGCCGGATATCACATCGGCCGAAACGCCGTAGAGATAACAATGAATATGATGGCAATAGTCCGAATAAACCAAATGATGCAAATGAACTGATATATTAAGACGAATCATCTCGTCTGCGGCAGTGAACGGGTTAAAACCTTTAAGAGAACCCGCAGGCCAAGGAAGCCAATAAATTGACGAACGCTTTCACCGTTAAGCGAGGTTAACACTGCGCTTTAGGTTAATAGATTTGGCCCCGTGCAGATTCTTAGCGTCAATGCAATTTACCTATTGAAATCGACACTGTTGGCTCCTGTAATTATTGTTGATAGAGGAATTGAGACAAATAAGTATCTTAGACATCTACTGACTCATAAAGGACGCAGAAGTTACACTCCTCATTCAATTTTCTAAATAAGGGAATCACGTTTGGCACAAGGCCTGTTATTTATTCAAAAGCTATTGCGAGATAGTTCAATATGTATAATTGTCCTGGGTATGACGTTAAACTGCATCTAATGGTGAAGTTCCAATTCTAGAGCTCTTCGGAATGTGAAGTACCTATTCATGGGGGAGCAGTCCATGATATACAACACTTCATTTAGGCCCTTACTTAGGCTAGACGAGCGGTCGGAAAGCCCTAGCACCTATACGATTGTCCCGACCCTATAGTACTTATGGCAACCCCTTTATCATATAGGTGCTAGAAGGTGGTGGCTGAGGGTCTTCATGTCTTGGGAATGATGTTAAATTCTATCTGATGGTGAAGTTCCGGTCCTGGAGTTCTGGGGAATGTGGAGCACCCTTTTATCACCATTGCTCCCTGGTCCACTCTGACCCGGAGTGGTAGTACCTGTTAGGGTCCCATCTATGCGTTAAATAGAAAAACATGAGTTTATAAAAATTGAGTATCCATTAAGAATTAATATTTAAAAACTTTATCGGCATTAAATGACCCACCGAGGTTGATATTCCGTAAATAAAACAAACCAAACCAAATCAATATGTATAACGTACAATAATCTCGATTTAGCTCTCTCACTAGTTTTTCTTCCTTCTTTTCATCTTTTCATTATGTTCTATTGAAACAGATTAATGGTATCACTTCCGCATGCTCGCCCCCTTTCTTTATCTTTCACCTACTTTCTTTCTTATTATATTTTATTCTGTGTAAAATGTCCTTTTTCTTCCCTTTCGTTCTTTATAACAAAAAACAGAATGATCCATTATTTAGGTGAGGTGATGAAACTCATAAGAGAAAAGGATTCGGTGGATAAGCAACACCAGATAATCAGGATTTACATTTTTGCTTTTCATCTTGGATGATTTGGATGGTCTTATCATTAAACAGAGGGTGTTGCAATATGATAATGGTCGTGCAATTAAAGAACAAGTGTATTAATATATAGATGAACCTAACAGTAACCTTTCTACGTAAAAGATATGATAAAAAATGAACATTCTTGGTGATTAAGGTAGGTTGATTTTTCACTTTTTTTAGAAATATCAAATTATCCCAAACCGTCGTTTAACGGCCGAATTCTTTATTCCTAATGAATGTCATCACCTCAGTTAAACAATGGACTATTCTGTTTTTATCATAAAGAAAAAAGGGAAGGAAAAAGGCATGTGACACAGAAAAATATAATAAGAAAGAAGAGGGTGGGAGCGTGCGGAAGCCATGGTTCTAATATGTTTCAATTGCACATAATTAAAAGACGAAAAGAAGGGAAAAAAGACAAAAATAGTGAGAGAGAGTTAAATGAAGATCATTATACTTTTTACATATTGAACTATTTGGCAATAGCTCTTAAGTAAACATATCAAGCGTGTGTTGGTATAATGAATACTGATACCAAACACTATATCTCTTACTTGAAAAATTGTTTGAGGAAATAGCATCAAATATTGTCTATAAAAATGCACTAAAATTTCTTGTATTCGCAACTTTTAGTCTATAATTTGGTTAGAAAATTTTTTGAAATTTTTACTTTAAATATACGCTCCTACATTTGGGGCGCTGTTGATTGTCGTCAGTGATGTAATCCGCAGGGTTCATTGGGAAGTTTCGGGTCTTCCAGCATCAGACTTCCCTCGCCCTGCTGACCATATCAGAGGTGATCAAACTCTGGTACAACCACCAACAATAGCCGCTAAAAGATGTCTGACAATAATTTGGTTAGAAAATTTTTAGCAATTTCAGTATTTAAAACATAAAAGATTGTAATTTCAAATGAAACGAATAAAATATAACTAGAATTCAAATTGAAAATATGTCCCTCTCCCATCATCACCGACATCTCCGATATTCTGATTTTTACCTCATTAATTAAGCTGTAAAAGTGATAAAATTTTAAAAGATTGAAATCTATTTCCTCAAACGGAGATAAAGTTTTGAAGAAAAATATTTTGTGTGGTAATTTTCTATGTTAATGTTCAACTTTCACCACATGGGAAACGTTAAATTTCCAAAATCAACCTACTCGCTTGGTGATATGGTGGTTTCCAGGTTTGGTCTTGTTTCTTTGTTTAATTATATATCAAACTTCGTGGGTTATTTAATGCTGTTTTCTTTCCAGCGTGCTAGATCAAACATATCCTGTTACATTTAGCCTACCAGGTGAGATGTTAAACTTTGTCAACTGTTACATACATTTTTAAGGTATTGTAGAAATCATTATGGCGATCAGTACAGCTGATGGCCTTGAGAGTGAGTGACAGCGTTTGACCTCACTCTGATCTTGCTTTCTGGGAATAGACCGTGAGAAACGGAACCCCGATAGAAAGCCCTCTTCCGGTTTAAGGATACTAAGTAAGTAAGAGTCAGTTAGAAGTTAGAAGCCAAGCTAGCAAGATGTGAGTCTCACTGCGCAGATTGTCTGGTCTGGGGATCTACGAATAAAGTAACATCATCGTAAATCGAAGTCTTGTGTTTATTACTAAAAACTAACAATGACACAGGGCTTCTGATAACAAGAAATCCCTAGCCACAGAAACCAGACCCGGAATCCTCAATAGAAGACCAGACGAGACCTTAGAAGATATATCAGACCAAGATAGATGATAGACGATCAGAACTAAAGCCGGCCAGAAGAATAGACGACCAGAGTAATAATTAAAGAAAGGTATATAACGTTATATGCTGATTTGGCCTAGTGAAAAGACCAGTATATAATATATACCTATTTAGTGCCAGTAAAGAAGGCGCTATGCAACACAACTAGTATTTCTTATGGCAGCTGGCTTTTCAGAAAGTAGCTTATCCATTTTCACCCTGGTTCTATTTGTTTACAATGTTACACATCGTACATGATATTAGCCCCAAATTGGCTCGGAGGTAAATAGTTTTCAATTGTTTTATTTAAAAGAAGCGGACACATAATAAAGCGTTACCTGTAATTAAGCGCATAGATTACTAACATCAGTTTAACGTTAGTCATTCTAGATATTTTAGTTTGGATACTGGATGCCGCACAGAGGACCAGCCTGGGACTATGAATGATAGGGATTGTTGGCAAAAGATTGTCATAGATATCTATGCAACTAGTGTGACCTGATCATGATGATGAGCAATCTGCGGTGTAAATTGTTAGCGTTAACCTGGAAGTAAGCTATAAGAGTCCATGAAATATCACTCATTTCAGCTTGTGCTCTGACGTCACACACACACACACACACACACACACACACACACACACACATATATATATATATATATATATATATATATGTGTGTGTGTGTGTGTGTGTGTGTGTGTGTGTGTGTGTGTGACGTCAGATATATCACAAACCATTCAAGTAAAATTTCGAAAGGTAAATATGTAAAATTGTAAGCTATAAACATTTTTTTCAGTACCTCCTTTTAAATTACCAGAGGAAATTTTGGGATGATACATTTTGCATTTAGGATTCTTAAATTTAAACGACATTGAATTTCTAGGCTGCTTCATTGTTTTTTTTGTTTTTTTTGTTTTTGTTAATTGGACTTGAAAATAAGAAAAATAAATAGTTTAATGGCATATCAAACTTCGTGTGTTATTTAATGTTAAAGCCATCTTTGTAGAAGAACACTAGTGGTTATATTTAACCTATAGCTTGGGGGAGTGGGTTAATATCTCCTCAAAGTGTATTTATCCGAAAGTGAACGTAATCGCTTGACTGGTGTTCGAACTAGCTATTACGATATTGCAGTTCAGCACGTTAGCAACTACGTCACGTGGTATTCCCCGATAGTAGCCAGGATAAGTTTGCAAGTTGAAACTGGTTGCATAAGTTTATGAGTTAATAAAAAACACTTGTTACGCATTTACCTAACCTCTTCGCCACAAGGTCAATTGTGGGCTCACTTTCGCTTCCATCAAATCAGAAGCAGCGTAATAGTATACGTGCTAGCTTACGATAATCAGGAGCCAAATTCACGACATATTTCGGCAGGAAGTCTCATATTTTATCGTGAAATTTGCACATTTGATTTGTTTTGGTTTGGTCTGGTTTGTTTTACGGCATATTAACCTCAGTGGGTCATTTAATGCCGACAAAGTTTTGAAATAAATTCATTCTCAATGGATACTCAATTTTTTTTATAAATACATTTTCTATTTAAGCCATAGATGGGACCCTAACAGGTACTACTACTCCGGGTCACAGTGGACCAGGGAGCAATGGTGATGAAGGGGTGCTCCACATTCCCTAAACCTCCAAAACTGGAACCTCACCATCAAATAGAGTTTAACGACATTCCCAGGACATGTAGACCCTCAGCCACCGCCTTCTAGCACCCATATGATAAAAAGGGTTTGGGGCTTGCCATAAGGGCAATAGGGTTGGGAAAATCATATAGGTGCTAGGGCTTGACGTGACAAGCCGATCGCCCGTCTAGCCTAAGAAAGGGCCAAAGTGGAATTTTGCATGTCCTAGACTGCTCATCTACCTGGGTTCTATATGCTTAAGCATCACGGGTCGCCACCCACGGTCAACAGGTGGCGCCATTGGGGGACTCTTACCCCTCTGCAGAGTTGTAGTCGGTGCATTCTAATGCTGCAGCCGACAGGGCGAACATCTTATCTAAAGAAAGTGATGTCAATGCAATGACTTGATGATGATGATGATGATGATGATGTTGATGTTGATGTTGTTGTTGTTGATGAGGATGAGGATGAGGATGATGATGATGATTATCTCTAGGTCTTCATTGCTATCCGCATTTACAGCAGTTTGAGTGTCTCAAGATCATGTGATTTTAAGTACACAGCTCTTTCTTTCACCTGCATTTCTATTTGCAAATGTTGTTTTTGAAAGTTCAGTCAATCCATGATATATGCTTTCCTCTTAGGCACGCACGAGGTCTTTTGACATCACGTTTTTAGACGTGCTGCACAATTCAAATACCTACTTTACAAATTTTATTTCTAATTTTAATTAAAATACACTAGATAGATAGATAGATAAATAGATAGATAGATATGAACAGACTGGGAAAGAAAGAAAGAAAGAAAGAAAGATAGATAGATAGATAGATAGATAGATAGATAAGAACAGACATTAAAAGACTGAGATAGATAGAAATGAACAGACTGAGATGGGTAGATAGATAGATATGAACAGACTGAGATAGATAGAATTTTTTTTTTCAAACACTTCAAAAATTCTCCGTTTTTTCCAACAATTTTCAGTTCAAATAAAGATTCACTCTGATGAAAACCGAATTTTCTTTGTGTACGGAATATTTTTACATTTTTTCTATTATTATTATTATTCCATTTCATTTGTTTATTTAATGATAATAATAGTTTGAATAATGTACACATAGATAAACTCCTGACCGAAACACATGTGTAAGTGATATTGATTAAAATTATCCTTTATTATCCATTCTGTACTTTTCTTTCCTTGATTCATTCTTTCAACAGATAGATATATGTGAAAATAAAATGGAAATTAATCCGACAGTATGAATAAGATATAATGAAAAAACAAACGATGTTTACAACTGAAATAGGCTCATCAGAAGAGAAAGTGTGCAAAGTGGCCCCGAAACGGTTTGCACACTTTCTCTTCTGATGAGCCTATTTCAGTTATAGATAGATATATGTATTAGAAAATCTATGTCCAATATGTTTAGTCTAGTTCTAATTAGTTTCATATCTGGGACAAAAATAGGGTGTGGATTTTATTTTGGTGTTTCCTTTATAAAAAGACGTGTGCTTGGTGGTTGTACAAACAAATACACAGACAGACACAGATATATCCAATTTATACCAATTAATAGTCGTAAAACTATTGATTGATTGATTGGTTGATTGATTGATTTTAACGGCATATCAACCCCTCTAGAGTTATCTTATGCATACACATTTGGTAAATAAGTTTATTGTACATTTATATTTACATTTTTTCTCTATTTTTTTAATAATATGTGCGGTTATATGATATCAAGTATTCTTATCTAATCTTATTATAATGGAGATTGTGTGTTTTCCTGTCTGTAACCGAAACTATATTACTACTCAAGTCACAATTCCCTTAGTTATCTACATCACATTCTCCATGATTTTATTTATAGTTAAACCTCAATTATTAATAAAATTGTTTTACATTATTAATACTGTTGACCATATCGATATTTACCGCGTACCCCACTTGTACGGGTCAGGCACAAAGTCCCTATTAACGTGGGACCACCCACAAGCCGAAGCTCATGGAGTGGCAGGTGAAAAATTGCGTCGATCCCGTCGGCATCCCTCCTCATGAGGGGCGCCTCAGGCACTGGGCAATAAACCCAGCCCTGCCCCTTTAAATCGAGGGGGCAGGTGTTGCCTGGGGGGATGGCCCCCTGGGATCGACGCCGTTAATTATATCAATGGTCCAGAGGCCGAAGCCACTGTTGACCATATCTACGTACTAATAACATGCAATTGTATTTATATATACAAAAAATAGCGGTTTGCAGTTTGAACGGGAAGGCTAATTTGCATATTGATATAAAAAATTTGATTTTAATAAATATGTGCTTAGTATTATTGATTTCTAATTGTTTGGTTTTATCTCAATGAACATGAGCAAAAGTCTCTTCAATAAATCTTAAAAGAAATCTATTTACAATATTAACAGTAATTCTATTCTTTACTTCCTAATTTAACTAAATAGTTAAATTATGAAAATTTAGCAATGAAAGACTGGAGTGAAGAAAAAGCAAGTTTTAGTTGTTTCCCCTCTGTTTCAAATATTTTTATCGGCATCTTATTTAATTTCATTAGCCTTTCTAAGTTAACATAACATTTTATTACAATAAAACTTAAATGCTTGCACCCGGAGGGTGCATATATTTGCTAGTACACATAATTTACTTACAGTTGTATGGTTTGAAATATTCCTACTAATAATTATGTTGTATTTAACTTTTGTGCTGAAAAATCTGGAAAGAGTGTATGTCTTATTCACAAATAATTACTGTATTTATGAACAAACATTCATATTTCATAAAATAAAACAGGTGGGGGTAGACCTCGTATAAAAATATTTCCCCTAATATATTTTAGGAAAACCCTATTTCAAACAGAATTTTATCAAAAGGTAAGTAATTATTAATTTGAAATATTGATATAACCTACTTTCGGTCGTCCAGTCCCGAATATGATTAGAAATGTATGGTTTAAAATATTCCTATCTGATACTAATCTCGTAAAATACATCTATAAGATGATAGAGGGAGGAGTCATCAGCGATGTTGTAACCCTGGGATCATTGGAAATTTCGGTCATTCAACATCGGATTTCTTCCCCCAGGGGACCAATCGGGGCTGATCAAACCCCGACCCTCCCCCACTCAGCAAATGGCTTTCGTAAACCTCCCCTCCTTTTGACCATAGATTTATTGTACTGGTCACCTGACCCCCAATGGCAATGGAACTCTTCTTATATATATTGCTTTAATTTTAATAATCGAGTTTGTCAAGTGGTAGACTTTGCAGTTCCAGCAGATCACAGGCTGAAGATGAAAGAAAGCGAAAAGATAGACAAATACCTGGACCTTGCCAGAGAATTTAAAAAAGCTATGGAATATAAAAGTCAAAGTGATACCGATTGTAGTTGGTGCACTTGGAACGGTCCCCAAAAGCTTAGAAAAGGGACTAGAGGATTTGGAAATATGAGGAAGAATTGAGACCATCCAGAAAACAGTATTATTGAAATTGGCTAGAATACTGCAGACCTGAGGAGATTTGTTGTCACTCAGATTCAAGTGAAAGACCATCATCTTACGGTGGTGTGAAATATGGAGTGAAATAATAATAATTTTGATTATACAACAAAATGGTATATGCATAAACCAGAATAAATTCTTGAGAATGAAAGACATAAAATTCTCTGGGAATTTGAGATAAATACGGATCGCATTTTCCCAGCCAGAAGACCAGACCTAGCTGAGGTCCTTTCCAACACCCCTCTTTGTTAAATTTTAATCTAACCATTTTTTAAATTTCTTTCTTTATTTCTTTATTTATAATATATAATAATCTATTAATAATGGATATTGTCTGTATTTCTGCCTGTAACAAAAAACTACGTCATAGCTCTACGTCACAGATTAGGTCACAATATTCTTATGCTATATACACCCAAAATTTGAGTAAGCAATTTAAAAAATTGTTTTTTACTCTCCTCCCTTTCTTTTTACAGTAACAAGAAGTTAACTAAAAAGTTTACAAATAAATAAATACCTACGATTTTAATGTGGAAAATATTCAAAATAATTGTTTGATTATTACATGCACGCAACATTTTATTTGAGAGAGACGGGGCTCAGTTTTCATTTCAAATTGTTGTTTTTTTTACTCCTTTAATACATATGAGGATTTGTCTTACTTATGATACAAACCCTCTGACATTGAATTTTTAACTCCCACCTTCTCAGGTGATGTCTTTCAAAAATACATTTTTACGACGTCCGGAGGGTGTTTTCCGTTGCTAGTAATTATAATGTATCTAACTTTGTGTGCTGAAATTTTTTTGAAAAAATGTGCGTCTTATATACAAATAATTACAGTATTTATTTTGTTAACCCCCTTAAATACTTGTATATAGTTTTAGTCATTACCTGCGCTTAAAATTTTAAAAAAAATTAAAAGCCGTATTCAACTTCGACCAAATTGAATATGGAGTAATTTGTATATTGTTATTATATAAAAACAAAAACAAAAGGAAAAAAAACAGACTTCTCAATTGTTACGACTTACATTCCTTTCTGTCACACATATACAACGCGTTTTTCTTCATAGTATCATCCCAGCTATGCCAATGCATTTATTAAAAAGAAAATGTCTGTGTCACGCGATCCTATTTCTAACAACTACTCTTAACGATGATTGGCTGTGGAATTGGCCAATCAGATATAAATAGATCGAGGATCGCGTTGACGTATTTTAAACACTTTTCGTTTGGCGTTGCACAAGGGTGGCGTGTTGGAGTTTGATCGTCTCCAACGGGATCTGGCTGGCTGAGGGGGGTATTATGTTGGAAGACCCGAAACCCCCCTATGAAGCCAGCCGATAACATAACTGACGACGCCACCCTGCGCTAAGTCTGGCGTATTTCAAACAACTTATAAACAAACATTTACGTAATCTAAATGAGTGGATCATAATTGTGGGGGTGAAGTTTAAATTCCATAATTCAACAATACAACGATTAAATAAAATAAAAAATGCCATAGACATAGCAAAGTGAATCGACTTGAAAGTATTATTGTTAACTCAATATATTAGTTTTGCTGAAAGAGCCAAGCTCAGCAAGATTTTTCTATTAAAAATTCTTCACAAACATCACATCGCCAATGAAGTATTTTGCAGGTTGGGTTGATTCGTTCCTTCTTTCTTCTGCCTAATAAATTGAATCACTATTCATTCGGGTATCATGAATGTTTCTCGTCTTGAATTTTCATTGTGAAATTGAACGTTCTTTATCAATGATCAACTTCTCTACAAGTAACGTGCAATAAGTTGTGCTGAGGTAGCTATCTCCAGGTCTTCAGAAGCCAATATAAAAATTTGGTTTGGTTTTTCTCTGAATGTTTGAGATGAGGCTTGAAGATTAGTATTATCTGCATTATTCGGACTATTGTCACCATCTTAATTGTTATTTGTACCACGTTTCGGCCGATATGCTCTCCGGCCTTCTTCAGGTATTTCTTGTCGGACTCGGGAACCTTCTCGGACTCAGGAACCTTCTTTTCGAACTCGGGAACTTTCTTGTCGTAATCGGAGGCCATTACTTAGAACCTAACCCTTTATTTAGTCCACGGGGGTATCCTGTTCTCATTCCGCTAACCGATAAGAAATACCTGAAGAAGGCCGGAGGGCATATCGGCTGAAACGTTGTACAAATAACTATGAAGATGGGGACAATAGTCCGAATAACGCAAATAATATTGGTTTGGTTTGTTTTACGGCATATCAACCTCGGTGGATCATTTAATGCCGACAAACCTTTAAAATGAATTCATTCTTAATAGATAAACAATTTTATTCATGAACTCATGTTTTTCTATTTAACCCGTAGATGGGACCCTAACATGTACTACCACTCCGGCTCAGAGTGGACCAGGGAGCAATGGTGATGAAGGGGTACTCCATATTCCCCAAACCTCCAGAACTGGAACCTCGCCATCAGATAGAGTTTAACGTCATTCTCAGGATATGTAGAACCTCAGCCACCGCCTTCTAGCACCCATATGATAAAAAGGGCGGGGGCTTGCCATAAGGGCAATAGGGTTGTGAAAATCATATAGGTGCTAGGGCTTGACGTGACCAGCCGATTGATCGGAGGGGGTCTCTCCGATCGCCCGTCTAGCCCCAGAAAGGGCCAAAGTGGATTTAAAAAAAAAAATCATCTTCACGAATATAAATAAAATCGTCAATATTTTTGTTTAAAAAGCAAGATCTGGTGGCAGTGAATGTGTATATATATTTACTTTGTCATTAATAGTTTTATTTTAGTAGTTTCCTCCGGACATACATACCCACAACTGACCTTTATATATGTATAGATATATACATATTTACCAACCCCTCCGCACGAGCAGGATACGACACATGGCCAATTTTTTAAGCGGAGTTCAACAGGTTTGAATTCAGAGTTTTCCCTCTCCAAGACTGGTTACTAAGCCATGATTAAAGAACCCAGTCTGCCCTGCTATTTACCCATAGCTGGGGGGAGAGTAGGATTCATACCTTTCCCAAGGGTATTAGCGCTAAGTGAAATGCAATTACCACGTCCAGGATTTGAACTCGGGGCGACGAGTCAATTTTCCATGACTTTAACCATTACACCACGCGCTTCCTATGTATAGATATATAGATATGGTTTGCAAACCTCGGAATCACCAAGGACGAGAGAACTACTACTCTTACTGCTATAGCTGCTAAGATATATAATGCCCTTCTGAATGACAGCGAACACTAAAGAGAGAAAATCCTTAGCAAAAAGCAAAACGAATTCCGCATAAATCGATCTACAACTTCTCAGATCCTGACTATTTGTCGAATAATAAAAGATGTGCAAACACAGCTATTTGTGTTACATAATCTAAGCGGTGGCATAAGATTATTGTCAATCCCCTGTAATTCTGAGGGGATGGTCCTTTTCATACTTATGTAAGGTAGTATAGAGATATGGTGGCGATCAGTGCAGTTGATGGCCCTGAAAGTGAGTGGCGGCGTTTGACCTCACTCTCACCTTGCCTTCCAGGGATAAATTGTGGGAACCAGAAGGCATAGAAGAACCTGTTCCGGTTTAAGAATAGTAAGGAGCAGTCGGCCATGATGCTCTGTCTAAAACTGTAACTCTGCATACGCGCGCTATGTTATGTTTGGGTTGGGTATTTACCGAATAAAGAACATTAAAAGAAAATCGAAGTCTTGTGTTTACTAAAAACTAACAATGACACAGGGCTTCTGATAAGGAGAAATCCCTAACAGAAAACCAGACCCGAGGTCCCTAAGAAAGTCCAGACCCAGACGCAAGATGTTAGAAGATTCCAGACCAAGATGATAGAAGATAGAACCTAAGCCGGCCAGAAGAGAAGCCGACTAGAAGTAAGAAGTAAGAAAGGGTATACAATATTATATCGATTTAGTACTGTGAAAACCTCAGTACGCAACATTTGTAGATTTCTCCAAAGCATTTGACTCCATACACAGAGGGAAAATAGAACAAATACTACAAGCAACACGGTCTTCACAAAGAAACAGTTACAGCTACCCTGATACTCTACAAGGACACTAAAGCAATGGTGCATTGTAATATAGATAGATGTATGTAAAAATGAAAATGGAATTGAATCCGACGGTATGTTGAAATAAATCCGACGGTATGTTGAATAAAGGAAAGAAAAGTACAGAATGGATAATAAAGGATAATTTTAATCAATATCACTTACACATGTGTTTCGGTCAGGAGTTTATCTATGTGTACATTATTCAAGGGAAAATAGAAATGGTACATTGTAATATAGATAGATATATGTAAAAATCAATATCACTTATACATGTGTTTCGGTCAGGAGTTTATCTATGTGTACATTATTCAAGGGAAAATAGCAATGGTACATTGTAATATAGGGAAAAATGGAAAAAAGCAATGGTACATTGTAATATAGATAGATATATGTAAAAATGAAATTGGAATTGAATGCGACGGTATGTTGAAATAAATCCGACGGTATGTTGAATAAAGGAAAGAAAAGTACAGAATGGATAATAAAGGATAATTTTGATCAATATCACTTACACATGGGTTTCGGTCAGGAGTTTATCTATGTGTACATTATTCAAGGGAAAATAGATACAAATACTACAAGCATACGCTCTTCACAAAGAAACAATTACAGCTACACTGATGCTCTACAAGGACACTAAACCAATGGTACATTGTAATATTTAAACCATAGAATGGACTCTAACAAGTACTACCACTCCGGGTCAGGGTACAAAAGGTACTCTACACTACCCAGATCTCCAATAAATCTTGTATAATACTCAGCATACCCTATTTCGGGTGGAAAGGTATTGCCCCTCACCAAGGGCGACAGTTGGCGTATTTGTAATAGGCTTTATTTATTTATTTTTCTTGGCACCTTTCCGTCCACTAAGGACGATGGCGTAGTGTCCAAATAAAATAAATAAATACATTATTTGCATCTGCGCAAGTGAGTCTGCAGGCCTATTCCTGAGTGACAGTCTTTGGTGCACAGAATGCACACAAACTGTGGCGCTGTCTTCTCTCCCTCTTTCTGGCTCTCTTTGCTGTCGAGGCTACTCTCCTCTCCGCCTCACCCCTCTCTGTGCCTTGCTTAATTTTAAGGTGCCATACCGTTCTATTTTTTTGGCATCTACCTCCCACGTGTTTTTTTCAATATGGCATATCCTCATATCTCGCCTGTAGACATCTTTAAATCGTAGGCGTGGTCTATGCTACCGATCGGGAGCCTTTTTCCTCGTACAAAAGATCTTTTGGAGTGCGGCTATTTTCCATTTTCCTGACATGTCCAAGCCAGCGAAGCTACTTCTCACAGAGAATGGAGACCATCTCGGCGCAATCCAGCACGACTGTGTTGGGCACTCCATATTGCTAGGGGATATGAAGAATTTATTTATTTATTTATTTATTTATTGAATGACTTTAAAAACCCAGCATTGATGGCTTTTTTAATTTCAATGAAAAAAAATGTTCTTTGATGAATTAATTTAACCGGTGTCACATAAAAGTTTCTACAACGAAATATTTTCCGTTTCGCTTATTACAAGTCAAATATCGATCTTTGTCTTCGAATCAATAATTTTCGCATTAAAAAACAAAAGGTTTTTTTTTTTAATTATCATTCTTTTCTTTATTGCTTTACCTTATTTCGCCTAAGGGTCGTTTGAGTAATTATAATAAATGTCTATTAGATGCGAACAAACGAATTCTTTGTTTCTTTGGAGAATAAAAAAGAAATGAAATGTATTAAAGAAACAAAATTAAAATCAAAATTCTTCCCGAAATTAAACAGCGCCGCCGATTATAGCGGCCATGTGGCGTATTTCTAAAAACATCTTTTGTATGGTGCGTGTTCTAAAATCACGGAACACATCGCTTCATAATGAGATATTCTGCAGTTCAAGGCTTTTTTTCTTCAAATAAATTGTTTTATTTTCTAAGCTAATATTAATAACATCCCAAAATACATTTATTAGAATGAATTATCTTTTAAAAAATCCAACAAACTATATGATAATAAAAATAAACAGTAACACATTATTAATATGGTTAAGTTAGATTATTTTATTCAATGCCGTATAAACCACTGTGGGTTATTTAACGCCAAATCTTGTTTTTCTGTGTATATGATTTGTGAGCGAATTGTTTTAATAGTTAATCTTATTATAATGGAGATTATGTGTTTGTCTGTCTGTAACCGAAACTATATCACTACTCCCGTCACAATTCCCTTTATTATTTACGTCACATTCTCCATGATTATTAGTACTATTTAAACCTCAGTTATTGATAAAAATGTTTTACATTATTAATACTGTTGGCTTTATCTACATACTAGTAGTATGCAATTGTATTTATATATACAACAAAATAGCAGTTTACAGTGTAAACGGGAAGGTTAATTTGCATATTGATATAAAAAATGTAATTTTAATAAATATGTGCTATATATTATTGATTTCTAATTGTTTGGTTTTATCTTAATGAATATGAGCAAAAATCTTGGCGATAAATATTAAAAGAAATCCATTTACAAAAAGAAATAACTGTAATTTTATTCCTGACTTCCTATAGTATTCTTTACACCTATTTTAACTAGATAGTTTGAAATATAACGTTTATTTAGCCTTTCTAATTTAATATAATATTTTATTATATTACATGTTAAATACTTGCACCCGGAGGGTGCATATATTTATTAGTATTAATAACATCTAAAATAAATCTATTAGAATAAGATATGTAAAGCAAAAGCAAAAAAAAAAAAAAAAAAAAACCCAAAAAAAACATAGTGCCGGTTTAGCTCAGTCGGTAATACGTTCGACTAGGAATTACAAGGTTCCGTGTTCGATACAGGTTCCTCGCCAATTCAGCGCATGAGTAGCACAGGGATCTGTGCGACAAAGTAAGGAGCTAATGGTAAGTGAGGTACTCCATCTCAGACGCTAAAATAATCTCCTTGGTCTAGTGCTTCTGAAAAGGGGATAGACTACAGCACTGTCTGGCTGATGCACAGTTTAGACTACCACGACGACTTAATAACAGTAACACATATTATTAATGAATGGTTAGGTTAAGTCATTTTATTTAATGTTATATCAACCACTTTGGGTTATTTAAATCCAAATCTTGTTTTTATGATTTTATATGAATTTTGGGTGAATAGTTTGTCGAAAGAGACAAGAAGACAATGGTTTATTTTCACATATTACACAATAGAAACGATGTCACACAAAACAAAAAAAAAACGTAATGTTGGTTGTTATATTGTGGAGGATGATTTCTAATTAGGACTGGGCCTATTCTAGGAGTGACCACCTCAGTTAATTTTTAAAACTTAGTTTGAAAGTTGATTATAATCATAGGTAAATATTTTGTTTTTAAATCTATTTCTAGAGTGTGAGACAAAAGTTAATTTACTGACAATGACTGAAGCAGCTTCAAACAACCGAAAAATTTATAAAATGCTAATTAGAATATTTGACTCCTTCCGAATGTGGGGGGATTATCTTCCATTTGCCTGGAAGAGTTATCTTCCCACTGGGTTTACGTGCCGCCACCAGGGGCTATAGTATATAAGCGCCTAATTTAAACTTCTCTTCCTCTTTTGGCTACATCTCCGTAACGAGCACATGGGTTAGACTACTGTCTACCATTTTCTCGGTGGGGGCTTCGCCCCCTGCTAGTAAGTAATTTCTATGTACGGCCGCTCCAGTCCTTTTATGTATGTATGTATGTTTATGTACACTATCTTGTATTTGATGTATCGTTGTCCATGTGCTGTTATCTATATAAAATGTTTTATCTCACAAATGTGTCGGAGTTTGTTATGTTTCGACTAGTTATGACTTTGTTATAACTTTGAATCTTACAGAAGCATTGATATCATCGTAAACGTTTTTTTAAGATAGACATTCTGACATTTTGATTTAGAACAAAACAAAGGTTGGTGCAGAAAACCGAACGGCCTGGCGCCTCCTTGTCAAACAAGACACAAAAGGAGTGAAAAAGAGAAGAGAGAAGCCATCACAGAAAAGAGAGCCAGAAGAAAGGAGAGACAACAGTAACTCCAGTAAGAATCACTGTTTGTTTGCAGTCATTGCACCAGAGATTGCTATTCAAAAATGTTGCCTGTTCTGTCCGTAGATGCAGTGAAAAAAATGGACACAACGCCATCGTCTTTAGCAGACGGAAGGACGCCAACAGTCACTTGATATGTGTTAATCATTTTTTTTTTAAATCTCTGTTCTTAGCATTTTTTTCTCTTGATTGCTATATGATTCAGAATAAAGAAAATCAGTCACGCATTTTATCACGAAAAGATACACT
>CM042152.1:8589178-8591678 GCA_023376005.1 Doryteuthis pealeii
AGTTTTTAGCCAGCAGCATCACAGGCAGTGAATCTAAAGAAATGAAAAAAAATGAACAAACTGAGACCTATGCCAGATAGGACTGAGAAATTATATGAGAAATTAATGAAAGTGAAATTGAATACCAATTGTTTAGGTTGGTATGCACTTGGGAAACAGTCCAAGGATTGGAAAAGAGGTCTGGAAAGTTTGGAAATCAGAGGAAGGATTGAAAACCATAGAAACACTGCACTGCTGCAAATCGCCAGGAATACTCAGAAAAGTCCTGGGACCTGAGGAGACTTGCTGTCACTTACAGAACTCTTAGAAGTAGAATGACTGCCATCATGCTAATGACTGATGTGAAAACATCAAAAAAGAAACTTGTCAACTTGGTGGAATTTTGTAGTTTTTCTAGCAGGAAGATTGAAGGAGAGAAAACGAAAGAAAAGATGGACCAAATACCTGACCTGCTAAGAAAAATGAAAAAGATTATGGAATATGAAATCCAAGGATACCCAATGATGTTGGTGCACTTGGAACGGACCAAAACCTTTGGAAAAAAAAGACTGGAAAATATGGAAAATCAGAGCGAAGAATGAGACCATCCAGAATACTTCACTGCTTTTAATCTGCCAGAAATTACTCAGAAGAGTCCTGCGAGACCTGAGTGAGACCTTGTTGTCACTTAGACTCCAATTGGAAATACCAATCACTTCCTTAAACTGGTGTGAAAAACTCAAATAATAATTAATAATAATAATAATATAATAATATATCGCACTAATTAATTAATAATAATAATAATAATAATAATAATAATAAGTAATATGCACCTGAGGAAGAATTTGAAAACCATTCAGAGCACTGCACTGCTGCAATCTGCCAGAATACCAGAAGAGTCCTGGAGACCTGAGAAGACTTGACTCCACTCAGTACTCCAGTGTTGAGACCATTCAGCTAAATCAACTGGATGTGAAAACTTTCAAAAGGAGTAAATAGATAATAATAATAATAATAATTAATAATAATAAAGAAGAAGGAAGAAGAAGAAAAAAAGGAAAAAGAAGTAAGAAAAGAAGACAACTTGGAAATAAAAAACACTAACTGAACCTTGCCACTTGTTAGAAGGTTAAAACCATTTTTATGTTTGACTTTTTCCAGGTGAGGATATTGTTCAAATATATGTAAATTGTTGACATTTTCTTTGTACTGAGTAACTCTCTTCTCCCTGGGGATTGTCAATTTTCGATACTCACGCGAATTGTTAACTGACCGTAAAGGCAGTTGCATTAATTTCTATCATTTGAAAATATAAATAAATAATTTTCATTTGAGTCCCAGACATGAAGTTTATACATCGATTCTTCGAACGAAAGAAATCTCCAGTAGAAAATAATTATGAGACAAAAAGTATCAGTAAATAAAATAGAACAAACTACATTGGAAAAGAGATGAATATTTGAATCCGATTAGATTTACCAATTTGGAAGCGTTTCCCTCTCATTAAATACAAGATTCAATTAAAATATAAAAAATAAAAACAAAAAAACAAACACCCAATATGAGCCTTAGGTAAAAAATCATACATAAGTTGAATAGGTAGTATATCTAGGCCAAAAAACAAGACATTAAATTTATAAGTTCCCAAAATTCCAAACTGGATTGTTCCAAGTTTGGACACATAGAACCCCTAGTGGGATAAAGGAGTTTGATTAAAACCAGTTCTTAAATGACAAGCTTATCTCTAGACTGTAGGTTCAATCCTGGCAGGGGCAGCAGTAGTAACAAAGAATAATAATTAACACAGCCTTAACACCTGTACTCCAGCTAAGGTTAGCGGAATTCAATGAGAACGGATACCCCGTGGATGAATAAGTGTTAGGTTCAAATGTTCTGTAGTAAAAAGCTCCGATTACAGACAAGAAATTTTCCAGAGTTTCAAAAAGAAGTATCTCCGAGTCCGGACCATGAAATACCTGAATAAGGGCGTTAACGGCGTAGTACAGATAACATATGAAGCATGAGGACAATAGTATCCGAATAATACAAATAATACAAAAGAAACAGTTAGATGCCATTTACAGTTTTGATCAAAAAATTATCGTGTTAGATTAAATTTGCCGCCACACAAAGAAGGGTGCATTGAAGGTTAACATAATTTTATTGGCGTTTAGATGCGTTCATTGATTTTTAATTTTAAACTGCAGGTCAACCCATCGAGAATTATTTTTTTGTTTAGAGGTTAGCTTGTAGCATAAACGATGGTCATGGTACAAGAACGGGTGTTTTCGTATAGCCAAATTTTAAGTTGTAGTAGTAGTCACGTAGTAGTAGTCGCCTGTTGGGTCAGAAACAACATACACGCAAGTTGTATAGTCACAAGCGGCCCTTTGTATTTATTTCCAGGCTCGTGGGTTCTTTTTCAGAGAGAAGGAAAGGACATGAGAGAAAGAGAGGGAAGTATCGTCAAATTATTCTTGTTCATAGTATTCAGGCTCTGTACCGCCTCTCCAACACC
>CM042152.1:8596678-8629178 GCA_023376005.1 Doryteuthis pealeii
CTAGTAAGGTAAGATCATACAAGTCTAAAACCGTGAATCCAAATGCCATTGAGGCAAATCTAGTGAGTTGCATTCGGAGAGTATCAGGTGAGCTCGGTATATATCGATCTCGACAAAAGCATCACAAACTGTTGGATTGTACATCAGATTACCAAATATATTACAAAGTCTTTGACTTACGCTAGTAATTACGTCTTCAAACGTTCATGCAAAAGTGTTCTATTCTAAAAGTGCTTCGTTCCACTCAACGTCCATCAAAATCTATTTGTCCATTTGTCGGGGAGTCAAGGGAGGGGGGTTCATTGTTATGTAAATACAAAGCCTTGTAATCGCGGGTAATGTTGATTTTAGTGAAGCCTTTTTAAACAGAATGACACTTTACGGGGAAATGGACTCAACAATCCATTGACTTATCAAAGCGCCTATACTATTTAACTTTAACGTATCTGTAAGAAAGTAATTTCTGAAAACGACAGAAATAGAAATCATAGGAATGTTTATTTAATTCTTAGAGGAATTGGTCCTTTTATTCCTGCTTGGAATCTGCTCAGACCATTATTTCTTCGAACATATAGACTAGGAACCTATTCGAGCCGCATGGCACAGAGGTCATCATCTGTGGTTACCTGTGTTACGTAGCGGCCTTCTTGGCTACTCTAAATCGTGTACATTAGTACTGGGGTTTTCACTGTACCCAAAGCGATGTATGTTAGTAGTCAGCTACTACCGATTACTGGACTCCAATAAACAACAGATACGTATGTACAAAGAGAGGACCCTTCTTTATTTTCTTCGGTGTGTGGGTGGTGAAGGCGCTGAGCTTACAATGAGTGCCCGAGGGGTGGTTGCTGACGGGAGACGTGAAGTGTCCTTTTGGCTGCCGGCTGGCGTCTCTGTGTGTCGGCTCGAATCTTCTCGCCTTTATATTGATAGATACGCCTCCACATCTTTATCTTTTGATCTGATAACGGACATTTGTTATATATTTCTTTATCTTCTCCCTACTTCCTTGACCGGAAAACCTCTCTTCCGCTTTATCTTTTTAAATATATATTTTTATCTTTCTTCCGGAAGCTCCGTTTTCCGGGCGAAGACAATACAACTCCTGCACCAGAAAGATATATGTTGCGTAGGGGCCAAGTCGGGTTGTAGTAGTAGTCGTTAGTAGTAGTAGTAGCAGTCGTTAGTTCAGAGTAACAACATACGAAAGTAGTATAGTCAAAAAGGGTCTGTTTATATCTTTCTAGGCTCGTGGGTTCTTTTTCAAAGAGAAGAGAGTGAGGGTAAGGTCAAGCTATTCTAATGTAAATCACGTTCATGTGCGCATAATACAATTGAAGTGACCTTTAACAACGAAATCTGTCTGTCAAATTATGTAATGTAAAAGATATACACTAATTTTATTTATTTTTTATGTATAAAGACACACATACACCTAACACATAAACATAGACATGTATACATGAACGCACGCACACACACACACACACACACAAGAACACACATGCACAAACACACATACAAGCACAAACACACAAGAAGTAAACTACAATCACACACACAAGCACACACACACAAGCACAAACACACACACATTCTTTAGAACAAAAAGTAAATTACAAAACCACACACACACACACACAAGCACAAACACACACAAAAAGTAAACCACAAACACACACACACACATATGCATACACACACATGCACACACACATTCTTTAGAACAAAAAGTAAATTACAAACTCACAAACACACACTCACATACACACATGCACACACACAAATACACACACACATTCTTTAGAACAAAAAGTAAATTACAAAACCACACACACGCACACACAAGCACAAGCACAACACAAAAAGTAAACCACAAACACACACATGCACACACACACACATGCATTACACACACACACACACACATTCTTTAGAACAAAAAGTAAATTACAAACACACACACACATAACCTATCAAATACCACAAAATTTTATGAACAACATCAGAGAGACGGATTTGGCTACTAATATAAATAAATGATCTGCTGGTGCTGAGAGGACATTGCATAATACATTTTATTATTGTCTTTTAAAAAAGCATCATTAAATAATCAGTGACTAAATATTACTTATGGCAGATATTGTTGGAATATTTTTGCATATAAGATGCGCTACAATACACCATCTAAATTTATAGACTATGCGAGGTCACGTGGTTTATTCCTCCGCCAATCAGCAGCCATAATGCATGGCTGGTTGACTACTTAAGCACTGATACTGAGAGCCGTCCATTTGCAATCATTGACGAGGAACATGCCATACTGAGGAACAATCAAAAGATTATTTACCAAGGATTTCCGCTGGAGAAGCGCTCTTGCTTGAACCCTAAAGGATGACCCATAAAATCGTAACAGATATATTCCAGAATTATTGGAAGTCTTTTATGGAATTGTATAATGTTTATTCCTCAGTAGGATCATTAATGGATCTTTGGGTAGAAGTGTACATTTTTATACGTATAATCACTATATTTTGTTGGAGTGCAGCACAAATCTTTCATATATTGATATAAATAAATAAGTCTACTCTAGAAAAATATGCAGGCGCGTTGTCTAATGATTAGAGTCGTAGGAAATGGATTGGTCGACCCGAGTTCAATTCCTGGCCAAAGCTGTTTGGATTTCACATAGCGCTAATACCCTTAGGAAAGGTATGAATCCAATTCTCCCTCCAGCTATGGGTAAAATAGCAACGCTGACTATGCTCTTTAACCATGGATAGGTAACCAATTTAGGAGAAGGAAAACTCGGAATCCAAACCTCCGCACAAGAAATTGACCTTGTGTTGCATCCTGCTCGTGCGGGGGAGATTATATATATATATATATATATATATATATATATATATATATATATGAAATAAATATTTTTAAAAAAACAAACACATGATGTTAAAATTCACTGACAGAAATCTGTTTCGACCGTTTATTGGTCTTCATCAAGAGTGATAATGTGTATGATAGAGAGACGGTATGAGTGGACTGTTATAAGACGAAAGTGGTACAGACGAAACGTTCAAGTTCATAGCCGGAATTTTTTTAATATTTACATCGAACTCTTTTGAGTTTTCTTTGTGGATTATAATGCCTTTGATTTAATAAAATAAAATAAAATTTATTTTATTTTATTTTCAAAACAGAATATGCATTTTCAAAATTTTAAAAAAAAAAAAAATGTTTTATTTCATACTGTCGGATTCACTTCCCTTCACTTTTTCATATATATATATATATATATAATATATATTATATATATATATATATATTTAAAAAATTGTTTATACTTTGAGTTGGCTAATTTTGTTATTCCTTTTCTGCAGTGATGGCTATAATAACCCAATAAAAGCAAGATGTATAGTTTTATTAAAGTATTTAGTAAATTGTAAAAAATTATTTCGGCATTAAATCTTTCTTATATAAACCATCGACAAACACCAAATGGTTATTACAAAAATATATTTTAGATATAATTAAATTTATACACAAATTTAATCTGAAACAATATATAATATATATATATATATATATATATATATATATATATATATATATTTCCAACCACTCCGCACGAACAGGATATGACACATGATCACTTTCTTAAGCGGAGTTCAACCGGTTTCAATTCAGGGTTGTCCATTTCCTAGAATGGTTACCTAAACAAAGTTAAAGAGCCCCGTCTGCCCTACTATTTACCCATATTATTATCGAATACGAATAATGTTTAATGGATCTGATTGACTCATAGATGGGACCCTAACAAGTCTTACAATGCCGGGATAAAGTAGACCTGAGAATAATGACAATGAAGATGCATTCCCCTTTTCTAGATCTCCAAATCTAGAACCACACGTTCAGATACGGTTTAATGTCACATCCAATATACTCTCTTCGAAGTATCTTACCACTCTGTAGTGGATAGTCAGAATATTTTAAGGACTGCCCCGTTTGAGGTTCTAAGAAGGTATTGACTACGACTGACTCCCGAGGAAGACCGGAGGATAGAAAGGCCGAATCGTTGTGAAATATTATTTCAACCAACATAATAAGATAAGAGTACATAGCCGGGTTAGCTCAGCCGGTAGAGCGTTCGGCTAGAAACCACAAGGTTCCTAGTTCGATACTGGTCCTCGCTAACTCAGCGTATGAGTAGCACAGGGATATGTGCTGTAAAGTAAGGAGATGATGGTAGGTGTGGTGCTCCACCTCAGAGGCCAAAACAATCTCCTTGGTCTAGCGCTATTGAAAAGGGGATAGACTCCCTCGCTGACTGGCTGATACCGACTTTAGGCAGCTCCGACGACGACTTACATCTTGAATAATAATTTTAGATATTCCATCTCAAAGGTTTCTCCATCAAGCGATTACCAGGATTTACTTTTAAATAACTTTTTAAAGGTTTTTATTTTTATTTACAGTACATTTAAAGAATAATAGAGAGAGACAGAGAATGGGAGAGAGAGGGGGGAAGTAGAGAGAGGGCAGTGAGAGTAAGGGGGTTAGGAAGGAGAAGAAGAGAGAGGCGGGCCAAGAAGTAGAGAGAGAAAAAGTGAGAGGGAGGAAGAAAGAAAAGGAGAGGAAGAAGAATAAGAGAAGGAGCGAGAGAGTGGGAGGATAAAGAAGGTCAGGAAGAGGGTGCGGGAAAGGAAGAAGGTAAGAGAGGGGAATCAACAAGGAGGTGCAGAGAGAGGGGGAGAAAAATGAGGGCGAGAGAGAAGAGAGAGAGAGAGAGAGAGAAAAGGGGAGAGTGTGAAGGGGGAGAGAGAAGAAGGAGAAAGATAGACAAAGAGAGATATAGATAGATAAATATATATATAGAGAGAGAGACAGAGACAGAGAGAAAAAGATATAGACAGAGAGAACGAGAGATAGATAGATAGATAGAGAGAGATGGATAGAGAGATAGACAAAGACAGAGACACAGAGAGAGAGAGACACAGAGAAAGAGAGAAATATACACAGAGGGAGGGGAGAGAAAGAGAGAGAGAGAGAGAGAGAGGGAGAGAGAGAGAGTTAGGGATTGGTAGCAATGGACAGAATATCAAATTTCGAATAAATCATTTAGTAAAATCTTTCTCCATTAAAACTAAATCCGGTAGAATCTTCGAGAAAATTTGCTCGGATTTAACGGAAACTCGGTAAATCCTAGAGGAAGGCGGATAATCTCGTAAACCCTTTAGTGTAGCGGTGGCGAGGGTGCTAGTTCCTGGTTGACGAGTGAGAGCAGAGTGATTGTATTCATTTCCAAGTCCATTGGATGCACATGCTAATTACGACTTAATGTCAGGCTGACAAGTTTGTGTGAATAAATAATTTGCATTTCTTCTACAAATTTTAAAGAACGTTATCTTTTCCTTTCTTTTTCCCATGCAAAAATAAATGTGTATTCTTTTCTATTCTTTTTTTATTATTGAGTGTAATTATATTGTTTGGTTTCGGGGGATTTCATTTTGTCTTGGCTAATTTCGTTTACAAAGTTCTGTTGAAAGAGATTGTCTCTGCAAGTCTTTGTGACTGATACAAATACAATACCGATGAAAATATTGAACTCTTATTTCGTTGGTCGGTTCCAGAGACCTAGATATCTTTCTCTCGTTCTTCCTTGTAAGAGATTGTCTCAACAAGTCTTTGTGACTGATACGAATACAATACCGATGGAAATCTTGAACTCTTATTTCGTTGGTCGGTTCCAGACACCTAAATATCTTTCTCTCGTTCTTCCTTGAAAAGATTGTCTCTGCAAGTCTTTGTGACTGATACAAATACAATACGATGAAAATCTTGAACTCTTATTTCGTTGGTCGGTTCCAGACACCTAAATATCTTTCTCTCGTTCTTCCTTGAAAGAGATTGTCTCTGCAAGTCTTTGTGACTGATACAAATACACTACGATGAAAATCTTGAACTCTTATTTCGTTGGTCGGTTCCAGACACCTAAATATCTTTCTCTCGTTCTTCCTTGAAAGAGATTGTCTCAACAAGTCTTTGTGACTGATACAAATACACTACCGATGAAAATCTTGAACTCTTATTTCGTTGGTCGGTTCCAGACACCTAAATATCTTTCTCTCGTTCTTCCTTGAAAGAGATTGTCTCTGCAAGTCTTTGTGACTGATACAAATACAATACCGATGAAAATCTTGAACTCTTATTCGTTGGTCGGTTCCAGACACCTAAATATCTTTCTCTCGTTCTTCCTTGAAAGAGATTGTCTCTGCAAGTCTTTGTGACTGATACAAATACACTACCGATGAAAATCTTGAACTCTTATTTCGTTGGTCGGTTCCAGACACCTAAATATCTTTCTCTCGTTCTTCCTTGAAAGAGATTGTCTCAACAAGTCTTTGTGACTGATACGAATACAATACCGATGAAAATCTTGAACTCTTATTTCGTTGGTCGGTTCCAGACACCTAAATATCTTTCTCTCGTTCTTCCTTGAAAGAGATTGTCTCTGCAAGTCTTTGTGACTGATACAAATACAATACCGATGAAAATCTTGAACTCTTATTTCGTTGGTCGGTTCCAGACACCTAAATATCTTTCTCTCGTTCTTCCTTGAAAGAGATTGTCTCTGCAAGTCTTTGTGACTGATACAAATACACTACCGATGAAAATCTTGAACTCTTATTTCGTTGGTCGGTTCCAGACACCTAAATATCTTTCTCTCGTTCTTCCTTGAAAGAGATTGTCTCTGCAAGTCTTTGTGACTGATACAAATACACTACCGATGAAAATCTTGAACTCTTATTTCGTTGGTCGGTTCCAGACACCTAAATATCTTTCTCTCGTTCTTCCTTGAAAGAGATTGTCTCTGCAAGTCTTTGTGACTGATACAAATACACTACCGATGAAAATCTTGAACTCTTATTTCGTTGGTCGGTTCCAGACACCTAAATATCTTTCTCTCGTTCTTCCTTGAAAGAGATTGTCTCTGCAAGTCTTTGTGACTGATACAAATACAATACCGATGAAAAATTGAACTCTTATTTCGTTGGTCGGTTCCAGACACCTAAATATCTTTCTCTCGTTCTTCCTTGAAAGAGATTGTCTCTGCAAGTCTTTGTGACTGATACAAATACACTACCGATGAAAATCTTGAACTCTTATTTCGTTGGTCGGTTCCAGACACCTAAATATCTTTCTCTCCTTCTTCCTTGAAAGAGATTGTCTCAACAAGTCTTTGTGACTGATACAAATACACTACCGATGAAAATCTTGAACTCTTATTTCGTTGGTCGGTTCCAGACACCTAAATATCTTTCTCTCGTTCTTCCTTGAAAGAGATTGTCTCTGCAAGTCTTTGTGACTGATACAAATACAATACCGATGAAAATCTTGAACTCTTATTTCGTTGGTCGGTTCCAGACACCTAAATATCTTTCTCTCGTTCTTCCTTGAAAGAGATTGTCTCTGCAAGTCTTTGTGACTGATACAAATACACTACCGATGAAAATCTTGAACTCTTATTTCGTTGGTCGGTTCCAGACACCTAAATATCTTTCTCTCCTTCTTCCTTGAAAGAGATTGTCTCAACAAGTCTTTGTGACTGATACGAATACAATACCGATGAAAATCTTGAACTCTTATTTCGTTGGTCGGTTCCAGACACCTAAATATCTTTCTCTCGTTCTTCCTTGAAAGAGATTGTCTCTGCAAGTCTTTGTGACTGATACAAATACAATACCGATGAAAATCTTGAACTCTTATTTCGTTGGTCGGTTCCAGACACCTAAATATCTTTCTCTCGTTCTTCCTTGAAAGAGATTGTCTCTGCAAGTCTTTGTGACTGATACAAATACACTACCGATGAAAATCTTGAACTCTTATTTCGTTGGTCGGTTCCAGACACCTAAATATCTTTCTCTCGTTCTTCCTTGAAAGAGATTGTCTCTGCAAGTCTTTGTGACTGATACAAATACAATACCGATGAAAATCTTGAACTCTTATTTCGTTGGTCGGTTCCAGACACCTAAATATCTTTCTCTCGTTCTTCCTTGAAAGAGATTGTCTCTGCAAGTCTTTGTGACTGATACAAATACACTACCGATGAAAATCTTGAACTCTTATTTCGTTGGTCGGTTCCAGACACCTAAATATCTTTCTCTCCTTCTTCCTTGAAAGAGATTGTCTCAACAAGTCTTTGTGACTGATACAAATACACTACCGATGAAAATCTTGAACTCTTATTTCGTTGGTCGGTTCCAGACACCTAAATATCTTTCTCTCGTTCTTCCTTGAAAGAGATTGTCTCTGCAAGTCTTTGTGACTGATACAAATACAATACCGATGAAAATCTTGAACTCTTATTTCGTTGGTCGGTTCCAGACACCTAAATATCTTTCTCTCGTTCTTCCTTGAAAGAGATTGTCTCTGCAAGTCTTTGTGACTGATACAAATACACTACCGATGAAAATCTTGAACTCTTATTTCGTTGGTCGGTTCCAGACACCTAAATATCTTTCTCTCCTTCTTCCTTGAAAGAGATTGTCTCAACAAGTCTTTGTGACTGATACGAATACAATACCGATGAAAATCTTGAACTCTTATTTCGTTGGTCGGTTCCAGACACCTAAATATCTTTCTCTCCTTCTTCCTTGAAAGAGATTGTCTCAACAAGTCTTTGTGACTGATACAAATACAATACCGATGAAAATCTTGAACTCTTATTTTGTTGGTCGGTTCCAGAAACCTAAATATCTTTCTTTCCTTCTTCCTTTAAAGAGATTGTCTCTGCAAGTCTTTGTGACTGATACAAATACAATACCGATGAAAATCTTGAACTCTTATTTCTTTGATCGGTTCCAGAGACCTAAATATCTTTCACTCCTTCTTCCTTGAAAGAGATTGTCTCTGCAAGTCTTTGTGACTGATACAAATACACTACCGATGAAAATCTTGAACTCTTATTTCGTTGGTCGGGTCCAGAGACCTATTAAGAGCATTTACGGGTTTCGAAGGAGCTCTTATTTCTCCGTAGTTGTAGGCAAATTGTCGGACAAAGAAGACAAACACACAATGGAAATTTAATACATGTATTGACAAATAATACAATAACATGTTGCAAATTTTATTGGTGTTTGCTACAAGACTTATCTGAGTTAAGTAAAATTCTGATAACAGGGGTGTTCTGTTGCTGGTTGGAAAGTTGATAGGATGCTTGTTTTCACGTTTCTCGTTCTTCCTGGTAACCGGTTCAGTGATAAGTGATGGGGGATGCTATTTTAGAAGCTTTTCGCCCTGGTAACAGTTCCTTTAAATGACGGTTAATGGGCCCTTTTCAACTAGACTATGTGTTCTTTGTGCCTTCTGTAGTGTGCTATTGTGACCGACTTGTAGTCTGCGGACACCATGCCTTCGAAAGTGTGCTGTGAAAAATGCCTCCGTCCAGGTCAACGGTCCGTAGATAAGTAAGCCCTATTTTGGGTTTAAGTGATGAGTGAAGTTTAGGGACCGCTATTTATGCGACTACCCTCAGTGAGTGCTCCGTGATAAGTAAAGTTTTTGGTTTTGGCGCAAACATATGATGTTGGCGATTCGCCCCCTAGTGGCAGGGGGAGATAATTAACTATGGAATTTCCAATACTATATATCTTTCTCTCCTTCTTTCTTGAAAGAGATTGTATCTGCAAGTCTTTGTGACTGATACAAATACACTACTGATGAAAATCTTGAACTCTTAAACACACAATGCTGTTAAAATGAAAATATTTTATATCATATTCATAACTAATATCGAACAATATTTCGATTTATAAAAATCATCTTCAGAGCTTGCTTTTAATCCGGACTCATCGAGAGAGAAGTAGAAAATAATTTAAATAAAAAACGAAAAACATTGATGTTCCAAAAAGCGTGCAAGTCATGCAATCGTTTCGTCATCGGCACATCCGCCTCGCGTCTCCAAACCAACGACACAACTGTATATCTTTAGTGTAAACGACACAACTGTATATCTTTAGTGTGTATATATATATATATATATATATATATATATATATATATATATATATATATATATATTTTGCTTGAAGGCAATGACAATGCGTATATCGCATAAAATTCGATAATTATAGCAAATAAACATGATAAGGAAATTTCGGCAAAGGATCGTTCGGTCTGTAGAACATCGTACCGACTGTTTCGACTTTATTAAGTCTCATCAGCGTGTATCCAAGTTAACAGAGAAACTAGGAAGAGAACTTAAAGAGTATTTCTCGTCTACATTATGAAACTGACGAGATACTGAGACGACTATTCTCGTCTGTAGCATGACATTGACGACATGCTCTGACGAATTGCTTAGACGAAATATCTCATACGTGGTATGAAGCTGAATACATACTGTCATCAGTGTCATGCCGAGTTATATTGTCTCTGGGACTCAACTAACAATTGTGTGACCACTTAAGCAATGGCAGGTACTGTACTCAACTTTCATTTATCAAAATGATTTGATTCAGCATTAATTGACTATTAAAGGGTTCATATGCCGTGAAACAAATCAAGCAACCAACCAACCATCAACTTATATTATTTCTCTGAATTTTTTAAATGAGACTTGATAATTTGGATTATTTGGACTATTGTCCTCATCTTTATTGTAATATTTACAATGTTTCGGACGATGTGCCCTCCGGTCTTCTTCAGGTATTAATTCCCGGACTCGAGAACCTTATCGAAGTCGGGAACTTCTCTTGTAACCCGAGAACCTTCTTTTCGAACTTGGTGATCTTCTTATCATAATCGGGAGGTTCCCGAGTTCGAAAAGGTTCCCGAGTTCGACAAGAAATACCCGAAGAAGGCCGGATATCACATCGGCCGAAACGTCATAGAGATAACAATGAATATGATGGCAAATAGTCCGAATAAACCAAATGATACAAATGAACTGATATATTAAGACGAATCATCTCGTCTGCGGCAGTGAACGGGTTAAAACCTTTAAGAGACCCGCAGGCCAAGGAAGCCAATAAATTGACGAACGCTTTCACCGTTAAGCGAGGTTAACACTGCCGCTTTAGGTTAATAGATTTGGCCCCGTGCAGATTCTTAGCGTCAATGCAATTTACCTATTGAAATCGACACTGTTGGCTCCTGTAATTATTGTTGATAGAGGAATTGAGACAAATAAGTATCTTAGACATCTACTGACTCATAAAGGACGCAGAAGTTACACTCCTCATTCAATTTTCTAAATAAGGGAATCACGTTTGGCACAAGGCCTGTTATTTATTCAAAAGCTATTGCGAAATAGTTCAATATGTATAATTGTCCTGGGTATAACGTTAAACTGCATCTAATGGTGAAGTTCCAATTCTAGAACGCCCTGTCGACTGGGGCGTTAGAATGCACCGACTGCGTAAGACTCCCTCAGTGGGGCCACCTGTTGGCCGTGGATGGCGACCCGTGATGCTTAAGGATAGAGCCCAGGTGGATGAGCAGTTCATGACATGCAATATTCCAATTTGGCCCTATCTTGGGCTAGACGGGTGGTCGGAGAGGCCCACTCCGATCAATCGGCTGGTCACGTCAAGCCCTAGCACCTATATGATTTTCCCAACCCTATTGCCTTTATGGCAAGCCCCAGCCCCTTTTTATCATATGGGTGCTAGAAGGCGGTGGCTGCGGGTCTACATGTCCTGGGAATGACGTTAAACTCTATCTGATGGTGAGGTTCCAGTTTTGGAGGTTTGGGGAATGTGGAGCACCCCTTCATCACCATTGCTCCCTGGTCCACTCTGACCCGGAGTGGTAGTACCTGTTAGGGTCCCATCTATGGGTTTGATAGAAAAATGTTTATAAAAAAAATTAACCATTAAGAATTGATTTATTTCAAAACTTTATCGGCATTAAATGACCCACTGAGGTTGATATGCCGCAAAACAAAACAAACCAAACCAATTCTAGAGCTCTGCAGAATGTGAAGTACCTATTCATGGGTGAGCAGTCCATGACATACAACACTCCATTTAAGTCCTTACTTAGGCTAGACGAGCAGTCGGAATGCCCTAGCACCTATACGATTGTCCCAACCTGATTGCCCTTATGGCAACCCCTTTATCATATACGTGCTAGAAGGTGGTGGCTGAGGGACTCTATGTCTTGGGAATGATGTTAAACTCTATCTGATGGTGAGGTTCCGGTCCTAGAGTTCTGGTACAAAATATTGTGTGTGGTACTTTTCTATGTTAATGCGCAACTTTCACCACATGGGAAACATCAAAGTTCAAAAATCCACCTACTCGCTTGGTGATATGGTGGTTTCCAGGTTTGGTCTTGTTTCTTTGTTTAATTATATATCAAAATTCGTGGGTTATTTAATGCTGTTTTCTGTCCAGCGTGCTCGATCAAACATATCCTGTTACATTTAGCCTACCAGGTGAGATGTTAAACTTTGTCAAGTAGTGTTTCTTCTGGCTGCTGGCTTTTCAGAAAATAGCTTATCCATTTTCACCCTGGCTCTATTTGTTTACAATGTTACACATCGTAAGAGTAATAGTATTTTTATTCTATTACTATAAATTTTAAAATTTACAAATATTTCATTAAGAAATCTTAACCTTATATTCCCGAATGAAATGATTTACTATTTCTGAATGGAATCACCCACCTTATATTAAAAAGGGGGGTGTTGGCGTTTTTTGGATATAAGGCGTGTGATAAATGGTTACTTCTACTTATGGACTCGTCGACTACCATGTGACCAGCCTTCTTATCCGATCACTGGCAGTGCTGCTGCTGCTGTTGGTGTATTTATACTAGCCTGATTCTAATCTTAGCTCACTGACACTTGCATCTTCTTGGACGTCGGACCTAAAGGACACTATACCACAGGACATTGACTTACTTACTTATTTACTTTAAGTTCTATTACAACTGGCCAAGGATGGCGGCCTAATACGTAACACTATTTGTTTACAATGTTACACATCGTACATGATATTAGCCGAAACTTGGCTAAGAGGAAAATAGTTTTCAATTGTTTTATTTAAAAGAAGCGGACACATAATAAAACGTTACCTGTAATCAAGGGCATAGATTACTAACATCAGTTTAGCGTTAGTCATTCTAGATATTTTAGTTTGGATACTGGATGCCGCACAGAGGACCACCCTGGGATAATGAATGATAGGGATTGTTGGCAAAAGATTGTCATAGATATCTATGCAACTAGTGTGACCTGATCATGATGATGAGCAATCTGCGGTGGAAATTGTTAGCGTTAACCTGGAAGTAAGCTATAAGAGTCCATGAAATGTCACTCATTTCAGCTTGTGCTCTGACGTCGCACACACACACACACACACACACACACACACATAAATATATATATATGTGTGTGTGTGTGTGTGTGTGTGTGTGTGTGACGTCAGATATATCACAAACCATTCAAGTAAAATTTCGAAAGGTGAATATGTAAAATTGTAAGCTATAAACATTTTTTTTCAGTACCTCCTTTTAAATTACCAGAGGAAATTTTGGGATGATACATTTTGCATTTAGGATTCTTAAATTTAAACGACATTGAATTTCTAGGCTGCTTCATTGTTTTTTTTGTTTTTTTGTTTTTGTTAATTGGACTTGAAAATAAGAAAAATAAATAGTTTAATGGCATATCAAACTTCGTGTGTTATTTAATGCTAAAGCCACCTTTGTAGAAGAACACTAGTGGTTATATTTAACCTATAGCTTGGGGGGATGGGGTTAATATCTCCTCAAAGTGTATTTATCCGAAAGTGAACGTAATAGCTTGACTGGAGTTCGAACTGGCTATTACGATATTGCAGTTCAGCACGTTAGCAACTACGTCACGTGGTATTCCCCGATAGTAGCCAGGATAAGTTTGCAAGTTGAAACTGGTTGCATAAGTTTATGAGTTAATAAAAAACACTTGTTACGCTTTTACCTAAACTCTCCGACACAAGGTCAATTGTGGTCTCACTTTCGCTTTCATCAAATCAGAAGCAGCGTAATAGTATACGTACTAGCTTACGATAATCAGGAGCCAAATTCACGACATATTTCGGCAGGAAGTCTTATATTTTATCGTGAAATTTGCACATTTGATTTGTTTTGGTTTGGTCTGGTTTGTTTTACGGCATATTAACCTCAGTGGGTCATTTAATGTCGACAAAGTTTTGAAATAAATTCATTCTCAATGGATACTCAATTTTTTTATAAATACATTTTCTATTTAACCCATAGATGGGACCCTAACAGGTACTACTTACTACTACGGGTCAGAGTGGACCAGGGAGCAATGGTGATGAAGGGGTGCTCCACATTCCCTAAACCTTCAAAACTGGAACCTCACCATCAGATAGAATTTAACGTCATTCCCAGGACATGTAGACCCTCAACCACAGCCTTCTAGCATCCATATGATAAAAAGGGTTGGGGATTGTCATGAGAGCAATAGGGTTGGGGCAATCATATAGGTGCTAGGGCTTGATGTGACAAGCCGATTGCCCGTCTAGCCTAAGAAAGGGATAACGTGGAATTTTGCATGTCATGGACTGCTCATCCACCTGGGTTCTATATCCTTAAGCATCACGGGTCACCACCCACGGCCAACAGGTGGCGCCATTGGGGGACTCTTACCCCTCTGCAGAGTTGTAGTCGGTGCATTCTAATGCCCCAGACGACAGGGCGAACATCTTATCTAATGAAAGTGAAGTCAATGCAATGACTTGATGATGATGATGATGATGATGATTTATCTCTAGTTCTTCATTGCTATCCGCAGTTACAGCAGTTTGAGTGTCTCAAGATCATGTGATTTTAAGTACACAGCTCTTTCTTTCACTTGCATTTCTATTTGCAAATGTTGTTTTTGAAAGTTCAGTCAATCCATGATATATGCTTTCCTCTTAGGCACGCACGAGGTCTTTTGACATCACGTTTTTAGACGTGCTGCACAATTCAAATACCTACTTTACAAATTTTATTTCTAATTTTAATTAAAATACACTAGATAGATAGATAGATAGATAGATAGATAGATAGATATGAACAGACTGTGAAAGAAAGAAAGAAAGAAAGAAAGAAAGATAGATAGATAGATAGATAGATAGATAGATAGATAGATAGATAAGAACAGACATGAAAAGACTGAGATAGATAGAAATGAACAGACTGAGATAGGTAGATAGATAGATAGATATGAACAGACTGAGATAGATAGAATTTTTTTTTCAAACACTTCAAAAATTCTCCGCTTTTTTCCAACGATTTTCAGTTCAAATACAGATTCACTCTGATGAAAACCGAATTTTCTTTGTGTACGGAATATTTTTACATTTTTTCTATTATTATTATTATTATTATTATTATTATTATTATTATTATTATTATTCCATTTCATTTGTTTATTTAATAATAATAATAGTTTGAATAATGTACACATAGATAAACTCCTGACCGAAACACATGTGTAAGTGATATTGATAAAAAACTATCCTTTATCATCCATTCTGTGCTTTTCTTTCCTTTATTCATTCTTTCAACAGATAGATATATGTATTAGAAAATCTATGTCCAATATTTTTAGTCTAGTTCTAACTAGTTTCATATCTGGGACAAAAATAGGGTGTGGATTTTATTTTGGTGTTTTCTTTATAAAAAGACGCGTGCTTGATGGTTGTACAAACAAATACACAGACAGACACAGATATATCCAATTTATACCAATTAATAGTCGTAAAACTATTGATTGATTGATTGGTTGATTGATTTTAACGGCATATCAACCCCTCTAGAGTTATCTTATGCATAGACATTTGCGAAATAAGTTTATTGTACATTTATATTTACATTTTTTCTCTATTTTTTTAATAATATGTGCGGTTATATGATATCAAGTATTCTTATCTAATCTTATTATAATGGAGATTGTGTGTCTGTAACCGAAACTATATTACTACTCAAGTCACAATTCCCTTAGTTATCTACATCACATTCTCCATGATTTTATTTATAGTTAAACCGCAATTATTAATAAAATTGTTTTACATTATTAATACTGTTGACCATATCTACATAGTATGTACCGCGTACCCCACTTGTACGGGTCAGGCACAAAGTCCCTATTAACGTGGGACCACCCACAAACCGAAGCTCATGGGGTGGCAGGTGAAAAATTGCGTCGATCCCGTCGGCATTCCCCCTCAAGGGGGTGCCTCAGGCGCTGGGCAATAAACCCAGCCCTGCCCCTTTAAATCGAGGGGGCAGGTGTTGCCTGGGGGGATGGCCCCCTGGGATCGACGCTATTAACTCGTAAAGATCCAGGGCCGAAGCCACTGGACCCCCGGCGTGGGCCGGATCTACATGATATTTACCGCGTACCCCACTTGTACGGGTCAGGCACAAAGTCCCTATTAACGTGGGACCACCCACAAGCCGAGGCTCATGGAGTGGCAGGTGAAAAATTGCGTCGATCCCGTCGGCATTCCCCCTCAAGGGGGGCGCCTCAGGCACTGGGCAATAAACCCAGCCCTGCCCCTTTAAATCGAGGGGGCAGGTGTTGCCTGGGGGGATAGCCCCCTGGGATCGACGCCATTAATTATAGCACTCCCCACCCGTTGGGCGGGGCTACATACTAATAACATGCAATTGTATTTATATATACAAAAAATAGCGGTTTGCAGTTTGAACGGGAAGGCTAATTTGCATATTGATATAAAAAATGTGATTTTAATAAATATGTGCTTAGTATTATTGATTTCTAATTGTTTGGTTTTATCTCAATGAACAAGAGCAAAAGTCTCTTCAATAAATCTTAAAAGAAATCTATTAACAATATTAACAGTAATTCTATTCTTTACTTCCTATTTTAACTAAATAGTTAAATTATGAAAATTTAGCAATGAAAGACTGGAGTGAAGAAAAAGCAAGTTTTAGTTGTTTCCCCTGTGTTTCAAATCTTTTTATCGGCATCTTATTTAGTTTCATTAGCCTTTCTAAGTTAACATAAATTTTATTACAATAAAACTTAAATGCTTGCACCCGGAGGGTGCATATATTTGCTAGTACACATAATTTACTTACAGTTGTATGGTTTGAAATATTCCTACTAATAATTATGTTGTATTTAACTTTTGTGCTGAAAAATCTGGAAAAATGTATGTCTTATTCACAAATAATTACAGTATTTATGAACAAACATTCATATTTCATAAAATAAAATAGGTGGGGGTTGACCTCGTATAAAACTATTTCCCCTAATATATTTTAGTAAAACCCTATTTCAAACATAATTTTATCAAAAGGTAAGTAATTATTAATTTGAAATATTGATATAACCTACTTTCGTTCGTCCAGTCCCGAATATGATTAGAAATGTATGGTTTTGAATATTCCTATCTAATACTAATCTCGTAAAATACATCTATAAGATGATAGAGGGGGGAGTCATCAGCGATGTTGTAACCCTGGGATCATTGAAAATTTCGGTCTTTCAACATCGGATTTCTTCCCCCAGGGGACCAATCGGGGCTGATCAAACCCCGACCCTCCTCACTCTGCAAATGGCTTTCACAAACCTCCCCTCCTTTTGATCATAGATTTATTGTACTGGTCACCTGACCCCCAATGGCAATGGAACTCTTCTTATATATATTGCTTTAATTTTAATAATCGAGTTTGTCAAGTGGTAGACTTTGCAGTTCCAGCAGATCACAGGCTGAAGATGAAAGAAAGCGAAAAGATAGACAAATACCTGGACCTTGCCAGAGAATTTTAAAAAGCTATGGAATATAAAAGTCAAAGTGATACCAATTGTAGTTGGTGCACTTGGAACGGTCCCCAAAAGCTTAGAAAAGGGACTAGAGGAATTGGAAATATGAGGAAGAATTGAGACCATCCAGAAAACAGTATTATTGAAATTGGCTAGAATACTACAGACCTGAGGAGATTTGTTGTCACTCAGATTCAAGTGAAAGACCATCATCTTACGGTGGTGTGAAATATGGAGTGAAATAATAATAATTTTGATTATACAACAAAATGGTATATGCATAAACCAGAATAAATTCTTGAGAATGAAAGACATAAAATTCTCTGGGAATTTGAGATAAATACGGATCGCATTTTCCCAGCCAGAAGACCAGACTTAGCTGTGGTAAGTTGTTTCCTCTTTTTTCTTTTCCTACACCCCTCTTTGTTAAATTTTAATCTAACCATTTTTTAAATTTATTTCTTTATTTATAATGTATAATAATCTACTAATAATGGATATTGTCTGTATTTCTGTCTGTAACAAAAAACTACGTCATAGCTCTACGTCACAGATTACGTCACAATATTCTTATGCTATATACACCTAAAATTTGAGTAAGCAATTTCAAAAATTGTTTTTTACTCTCGTCCCTTTCTTTTTACAGTAACAAGAAGTTAACTAAAAAGTTTACAAATAAATAAATAAATAAATACCTACGATTTGAATGTGGAAAATATTCAAAATCACTGTTTGATTATTACATGTACGCAACATTTTATTTAAGAGGGACGGGGCTCAGTTTTCATTTCAAATTGTTTTTTTTTTGTTGTTTTTTTTTTACTCCTTTAATAAATATGAGGATTTGTCTTACTTATGATACAAACCCTCTGACATTGAATTTTTAACTCCCACCCTCTCAGGCGATGTCTTTCAAAGAATAATTTTTACGACGCCCGGAGGGTGTTTTCCGTTGCTACTAATTATAATGTATCTAACTTTGTGTGCTGAAAATTCTTTGAAAAAATGTGCGTCTTATATACAAATAATTACAGTATTTATTTTGTTAACCCCCTTAAACTTGTATATAGTTTTAGTCATTACCTGCGCTTAAAAATCTTCTTAAAAAGATTAAAAGCCGTATTCAACTTCGACCAAATTGAATATGGAGTAATTTGTATATTGCTATTATGGAAAACAAAAACAAAAGGGAAAAAAAACAGACTTCTCAATTGTTACGACTTACATTCCTTTCTGTCAAACATATACAACGCGTTTTTCTTCATAGTATCATCCCAGCTATGCCAATGCATTTATTAAAAAGAAAATGTCTGAGTCACGCTATCCTGTTTCTACCAACTACCCTTAACGATGATTGGCTGTGGAATTGGCCAATCAGATATAAATTGATCAAGGATCGCGTTGACCTATTTTAAACACTTTTCGTTTAGCGTTGCACAAGGGTGGCGTGTTGGAGTTTGATCGTCTTCAACGGGGTCTGGCTGGCTGAGGGGGGTATTATGTTGGAAGACCCGAAACCCCCCTATGAAGCCAGCCAATAACATAACTGACGATGCCACCCTGCGCTACGTCTGGCGTATTTCAAACAACTTATAAACAAACATTTACGTAATCTAAATAAGCGGATCATAATTTTTGGGGTGAAGTTTAAATTCCATAATTCAACAATGCAACGATTAAGTCAAAAATGCCCTAGACATATCAAAGTGAATCGACTTGAAATTATTAATGTTAACTCAATATATTAGTTTTGCTGAAAGACCCAAGCTCAGCAAGATTTTTCTATTAAAAATTCTTCACAAACATCACATCGCCAATGAAGTATTTGCAGGTTGGGTTGATTCGTTCCATCTTTCTTCTGCCTAATAAATTATATCACTATTCATTCGGGTATCATGAATGTTTCTCTTCTTGAATTTTCATTGTGAAATTGAACGTTCTTTATCAATGATCAACTTCTCTACAAGTAACGTGCAATAAGTTGTGCTGAGATAGCTATCTCCGGCTCTTTAGAAGCCAATATAAAAATTTGGTTTGGTTTTTCTCTGAATGTTTGAGATGAGACTTGAAGATTAGTATTATCTGCGTTATTCGGACTATTGTCCCCATCTTCCTTGTTATTTGTACAACGTTTCGGCCGATATGCCCTCCGGTCTTCTTCAGGTATTTCTTGTCGGACTCGGGAACCTTCTCGGACTCGGGAACCTTCTTTTCGAACTCGGGAACTTTCTTGTCGTAATCGGGAGCCATCACGGAACTTAGAACCTAACCCTTTATTTAGTCCACGGGGTATCCTGTTCTCATTCCGCTAACCGATAATAAATACCTGAAGAAGGCCGGAGGGCATATCGTCCGAAACGTTGTACGAATAATAATGAACATGGGGACAATAGTCCGAATAACGCAGATAATATTGGTTTGGTTTGTTTTGTTTTACGGCATATCAACCTCAGTGGATCATTTAATGCCGACACACGTTTAAAATGAATTCATTCTTAATGGATAAACAATTTTATTTATGAACTCATGTTTTTCTATTTATGGGACCCTAACAAGTACTACCGCTCTGGCTCAGCGTGGACCAGGGAGCAGTGGTGATGAAGGAGTACTCTATATTCCCCAAACCTCCAGAACTGGAACCTCACCACCAGATAGTGTTTAACGTCATTCCCAGGATATGTAGACCCTCAGCCACCGTCTTGTAGCATCCATATGATAAAAAAGGGCGGGGGCTTGCCATAAGGGCAATAGGGTTGTGAAAATCATATAGGTGCTAGGGCGTGACGTGACCAGCCGATTGATCGGAGGGGGCCTCTCCGACCGCCCGTCTAGCCCAAGAAAGGGCCAAAGTGGAGTTTTTTTTTAAATCATCTTCACGAATATAAATCAAATCGTCAATATTTTTGTTTAAAAAGCAAGATCTGGTGGCAGTGAATGTGTATATATATTTACTTTGTCATTAATAGTTTTATTTTAGTAGTTTCCTCTGGACATACATACACACAACTGCCCTTTATATATGTATAGATATATACATATTTACCAACCCCTCCGCACGAGCAGGATACGACACATGGCCAATTTCTTAAGCGGAGTTCAACAGGTTTGAATTTAGAGTTTTCCCTCTCCAAGACTGGTTACTAAGCCATGGTTAAAGAACCTAGTCTGCCCTGCTATTTACCCATAGTTGGAGGAAGAGTAGGATTCATACCGTTCCCAAGGGTATTAGCGCTAAGTGAAATGCAATTGCCACGTCCAGGATTTGAACTCGGGACGACGAGTCAATTTTCCATGACTTTAACCATTACACCAGGCGCTTCCTATGTATAGATATATAGATATGGTTTGCAAACCTCGGAATCACTAAGGACTAGAGAACTACTACTCTCACTGCTATAGCTGCTAAGATATATGATGCCCTTCTGAATGACAGCGAACACTAAAGAGAGAAAATCCTTAGAAAAAAGCAAAACGAATTCCGCATAAATCGATCTACAACTTCTCAGATCCTGACTATTCGTCGAATAATAAAAGATGTGCAAACACAGCTATTTGTGTTACATAATCTATGCGGTGGCATAAGATTATTGTCAATCCCCTGTAATTCTGAGGGGATGACCCTTTTCATACTTATGTAAGGTAGTATAGAGATGTGGTGGCGATCAGTGCAGTTGATGGCCCTGAAAGTGAGTGACGGCGTTTGACCTCACTCTCATCTTGCTTTCCGGGGATAAATCGTGGGAACTGGAAGGCATAGAAGAACCTGTTCCGGTTTAAGAATAGTAAGGAGCTTTAGTTTAGTTTTGCAGTGGATGTCAGACAGAGCAGTCGGCCATGATACTCTGTCTAAAACTGTAACTCTGCATACGTGCGCTATGTTATGTCTGGGTTGGGAATTTACCGAATAAAGAACATTAAAAGAAAATCGAAGTTTTCTGTGTTTACTAAAAACTAACAATGACACAGGGCTTCTGATAAGGAGAAATCCCTGACAGAAAACCAGACCCGAGGTCCCTAAGAAAGTCCAGACCCAGGCGCAAGATGTTAGAAGATTCCAGACCAAGATGATAAAAGAAGAACCAAAGCCGACCAGAAGAGAAGACGACTAGAAGTAAGAAGTAAGAAAGGGTATACAACATTATATCGATTTGGTACTGTGAAAACCTCAGTATGCCACATTTGTAGATTTCTCCAAAGCATTTGACTCCATACACAGAGGGAAAATAGAACAAATACTACAAGCATACGGTCTTCACAAAGAAACAGTTACAGCTACCCTGATACTCTACAAGGACACTAAAGCAATGGTGCATTGTAATATAGATAGATGTATGTAAAAATGAAATTGGAATTGAATTCGACGGTATGTTGAATAAAGGAAAGAAAAGTACAGAATGGATAATAAAGGATAATTTTAATCAATATCACTTATACATGTGTTTCGGTCAGGACTTTATCTATGTGTACATTATTCAAGGGAAAATAGAAATGGTACATTGTAATATAGATAGATATATGTAAAAATCAATATCACTTATACATGTGTTTCGGTCAGGAGTTTATCTATGTGTACATTATTCAAGGGAAAATAGCAATGGTACATTGTAATATAGATAGATATATGTAAAAATGAAATTGGAATTGAATCCGACGGTATGTTGAAATAAATCCGACGGTATGCTGAATAAAGGAAAGAAAATTACAGAATGGATAATAAAGGATAATTTTAATCAATATCACTTACACATGTGTTTCGGTCAGGAGTTTATCTATGTGTACATTATTCAAGGGAAAATAGAACAAATACTACAAGCATACGGTCTTCACAAAGAAACACTTACAGCTACACTGATGCTCTACAAGGAAACTAAAGCAATGGTACATTGTAATATTTAAACCATAGAATGGACTCAAACAAGTACTACCACTCCGGCTCAGGGTATAAAAGGTACTCTACACTACCCAGATCTCCAATGAATCTTGTATAATACTCAGCATACCCTATTTCGGGTGGAAAGGTATTGCCCCTCATCAAGGGCGATAGTTGGCGTATTTGTAATAGGCTTTATTTATTTATTATTCTTGGCACCTTTCCGTCCACTAAGGACGATGGCGTAGTGTCCAAATAAAATAAATAAATACATTATTTGCATCTGCGTATCAGGCCTATTCCTGAGTGACAGTCTTTGGTGCACTGAATGCGCACAAACTGTGGTGCTGTCCTTTCTCCCTCTTTCTGGCTCACTTTGCTGTCGAGGCTACTCTCCTCTCCGCCTCACCCCTCTCTGTGCCTTGCTTAATTTTAAGGCGCCAGACCGTTCTATTTTTTTTGCATCTACCTCCCACGTGTTTGTTTCAATATGACATATCCTCATATCTCGCCTGTAGACATCTTTAAATCGTAGGCGTGGTCTATGCTACCGATCGGGAGTCTTTTTCGGCGTACAAAAGATCTTTTGGGGTGCGGCTATTTTCCATTTTCCTGACATGTCCAAGCCAGCGAAGGTACTTCTCACAGAGAATGGAGACCATCTCGGCGCAATCCAGCACGACTGTGTTGGGCACTCCATATTGCTAGGGGATATGAAGAATTTATTTATTTATTTATTGAATGACTTTAAAAACCCAGCAGCGATGGCTTTTTCAATTTCAATGAAAAAAAATGTTCTTTGATGAATTAATTTAACCGGTGTCACATAAAAGTTTCTACAACGAAATATTTTCCGTTTCGCTTATTACAAGTCAAATATCGATCTTTGTCTTCTAATCAATAATTTCGCATTAAAAAACAAAAGGTTTTTTTTTTTATTATCTTTTCTTTATTGCTTTACCTTATTTCGCTAAGGGTCGTTTGAGTAATTATAATAAATGTCTATTAGATGCGAACAAACGAATTCTTTGTTTCTTTGGAGAATAAAAAAGAAATGAAATGTATTAAAGAAAAAAATTAAAATCAAATTCTTCCCGAAATTAAACAGCGCCGCCGATTATAGCGGCCATGTGGCGTATTTCTAAAACATCTTTTGTATGGTGCGTGTTCTAAAATCACGGAACACATCGCTTCATAATGAGATATTCTGCAGTTCAAGGCTTTTTTTTCTTAAATTAATTGTTTATTTTCTAAACTAATATTAATAACATCCCAAATACATTTATTAGAATGAATTATCTTTAAAAAAATCCAACAAACTATATGATAATAAAAATAAACAGTAACACATTATTAATATGGTTAAGTTAGATTATTTTATTCAATGCCGTATAAACCACTGTGGGTTATTTAACGCCAAATCTTGTGTATATGATTTGTGAGCGAATTGTTTTAATAGTTAATCTTATTATAATGGAGATTATGTGTTTGTCTGTCTGTAACCGAAACTATATCACTACTCCCGTCACAATTCCCTTTGTTATTTACGTCACATGATTATTAGTACTATTTAAACCTCAGTTATTGATAAAAAAGTTTTACATTATTAATACTGATGGCTTTATCTACATACTAGTAGTATGCAATTGTATTTATATATACAACAAAATAGCGGTTTACAGTGTAAACGGGAAGGTTAATTTGCATATTGATATAAAAAATGTAATTTTAATAAATATGTGCTATATATTATTGATTTCTAATTCTTTGGTTTTATCTTAATGAATATGAGCAAAAATCTTGGCGATAAATATTAAAAGAAATCCATTAACAAAAAGAAATAACTAATTTTATTCCTGACTTCCTATATTATTCTTTACTTTCTATTTTAACTAGATAGTTTGAAATATAACGTTTATTTAGCCTTTCTGATTTAATATAATATTTTATTATATTACATGTTAAATACTTGCACCCGGAGGGTGCATATATTTATTAGTATTAATAACATCCAAAATAAATCTATTAGAATAAGATATGTAAAGCAAAAAAAAAAAAAAAAAAAAAAAAAAAACATAGTGCCGGTTTAGCCCAGTCGGTAATACGTTCGAATAGGAATTACAAGGTTCCGTGTTCGATACAGGTTCCTCGCCAATTCAGCGTATGAGTAGCACAGGGATCTGTGCGACAAAGTAAAGAGCTAATTGTAGGTGAGGTACTCCATCTCAGACGCTAAAATAATCTCCTTGGTCTAGTGCTTCTGAAAAGGGGATAGACTACCGCACTGTCTGGCTGATGCACAGTTTAGACTACCACGATGACTTGATAACAGTAACACATATTATTATTGAATGGTTAGGTTAAGTCATTTCATTTAATGTCATATCAACCACTGTGGGTTATTTTAAGCCAAATCTTGTTTGTATGATTTTATATGAATTTTGGGTGAATAGTCTGTCGAAGGAGACAAGAAGACAATGGTTTATTTTCACATATTACACAATATAAACGATGTCACACAAAACAAATAAAACGTAATGCTGGTTGTTATATTAATGTGTGGAGGATGTTCACTAATTAGGACTGAGCCTATTCTAGGAGTGACCACCTCAGTTGATTTTTAAAACTTAGTTTGAAAGTTGATTATAATCATAGGTAAATATTTAGGTTTTTTAAATCTATTTCTAGAGTGTGAGACTGTTATAGAGGATATACCCTATTGACCAATGGAATGCGCCGACAGGTTACTATAAATAACTGGGACAATTGTGGATTAGCAGTAAGCCAATGCGAGTGCCAATAACTCTGTTCGTCGGACGTAATTTCACCATCTCTCTATTGTATGTGTCTACTTTCTGTTAATACATTTTTCTACTTTTGTTACCCGTCGTTTTGTTCTTATTTGACCCCTTAAAACCTCACAACAGAGACAAAAGTTAATTTACTGACAATTGTGCCTGGTGGAACTGTTTAGAAATAACAAGGAGGGTATTCAGCGAGTTTGTCAGGTAGAAATATTCAAGAGAACCGTAATGCCACAGGCCATAGGAGTGTCAGATGGAGTCTGTGCAGTGGCACTGGAGAAGGGACTGATCTTATCACAGGTATGTAGGGGGAAGTCGACAGTATCCATAAGAGCAGAGCAAACAACCGAAAAATTTATAAAATGCTAATTCGAATCTTTGACTCCTTCCGAATTAGAATCATTAATATCATCGTAATTTTTTTTTTAAGATAAACATTCTGACATTTTGATTTAGAACAAAACAAAGGTTGGCACAGAAAACCGAACCACCTGGCGCCTCCTTGTCAAACAAAACAAAAAAAGCGGTGAAAAAGAGAAGAGAGAAGCCACCACAGAAAAGAGAGCCAGAAGAAAGAAGAGACAACAGTAACTCCAGTAAGAATCACTGTTTGTTTGCAGTCATTGCACCAGAGATTGTTATTAAAAAATTCGCCTGTTCTGTGCGTAGATGCAGCGAAAAAAATGGACACAACGCCATCGTCTATAGCAGACGGAAGGACGCCAACAGTCACTTGATATGTGTTAATCATTTTTTTTTTTAAATCTCTGTTCTTAGCATTTTTTCTCTTGATTGCTATATGATTCGGGAAAAAAAATCAGTCACGCATTTTATCACGAAAAGATACACCATCAATTCATGAAGAAAAAATACAAGGTCAATCTATTACGGAATATGAATTTTAAAGTTTATTGGCAGTTTGATTACAAGATAACTGTTTCTTTCTTTCTTCTTTCTTTCTTTCTTTCTTTCTTTCTTTCTTTCTATATTTCATAGCTTTGTTAAACTTTTCTTTCTTTCTTTCTTCTTGCTATATTTTCATGAGCTTTGTTAAACTTTTCTTTCTTTCTTTCTTTTCTTCTTCTTCCTTTCTATATTTTTATAAGCTTTGTTAAACTTGTTCTTTCTTTCTTTCTTTCTTTTTTCTATTTTGTCATTTAACTTCTCTTTCTTTCTATATTTTTATGAGCTTTGTTCTTTCTTTCTTCATTCTTATTTTTGTCATTCACTCTTCTTTCTTTCTTTCTATATTTTATGAGCTTTGTTAAACTTTTTCTTTCTTTCTTTTCTTTCTTCTTATTTTGTCATTATACTCTTCTTTCTTTCTTTCTTTCTTCTTCCTTGCTATATTTTTTATGAGCTTGTTAAACTTTTCTTTCTTTTCTTTCTTTCTTTCTTATTTTTCATTCTTCTTCTTTCTTTCTTTCTTTCTTTCATATTTTTTATGAGCTTGTTAACTTTTTTCTTCTCTTTTTCTTTCTTTCTTATTTGTCATTCTACTCTCTTTCTTTCTTTCTTTCTTTCTATATTTTCTATGAGCTTTTGTTAATTTCTTTTTCTTTCTTTCTTCTTCTTTTTCATTCTACCTTCTTTCTTTCTTTCTTCTATATTTTTTAGAGCTTTGTTAAACTTTTCTTTTTTTCTTTCTTTCTCATTCTATTTTGTCATTCTACTCTTCTTTCTTTCTTTCTTTCTATATTTTTTATGAGCTTTGTTAAACTTTTTCTTTCTTTCTTCTTTCTTTCTTATTTTGTCATTCTACTCTTCTTTCTTTCTTTCTTTCTTTCTTTCTTTCTTTTTAAAAATCATTTCTTTCTGTTATTACAAGATAATTTTTCTCTTCTCCAAAATCACTACGCATCGACAAAAAAACGTCCCTAGTTCTGAGAAGAGTATTAAACCTTTTCCCACCGATTCTGTCTTTAGTTGATTCGTCACGAATTGTCGCATGAGGCATGTTGCATGTTGCATATTCTCAAAAGTTCACAAAGAACAACCACCGATTTTCTTTTCAAATATCTTTGGTGACAGGAAATATTTTCAAGGACTCCAATCAGTGGAATGAGAACGTTTTTAAAGCTCGGGAATATTCAAAACTTTGTCTGTATATATATATATATATATTAGTAAAAATGATATTTAATAAGTACATTTCATTATTCTTTTTCAATTGTATTTTTATATAATGTTTTTTTTTTTTAAATAAACAATTGTTTTGTTGACATTCATGCAAACTGACAATATTAGCTGTATTGTAAATGAAACCACCCACTTAGAAAGTTGACTACATTTTTCTAAAAAATAAGACAAGTATGTCAATTTTCCAGTTTTAAGATTTTAAATTTTTTTAAGGTTATATCTAATTTATTTTTGTTATTTTGCACAACTTTTGTCTGTATTACTAATTCACTAAATTTGAAAATAAAAATAGAAATCAACAATGATTTATATCAGAATGTTATTTATAGTTGAATTTGTGCAATTGTCATGCATGTATTCCATGAATTTCCACTGATAAACTTAGGTTTATATAGAATGACTGAACTTCTTTCAAGGCACAATATATATATATATATATATATATATATTATATATATATATGTGTGTGTGTGTGTGTGAAAATAAAATGGAAATTAATCCGACAGTATGAATAAGATATAATGAAAAAACAAACGATGTTTACAACTGAAATAGGCTCATCAGAAGAGAAAGTGTGCAAACCGTTTCGGGGCCCAATTTCTCTTGACGGTTTAAAAAGCAACACTCGGTCCATCCTCAACTAATATGAGGACCCTATTGCATTTATATGTATCAACCGCACGTGGGTCGGTCATCAACAAAAAATATAAGACGGAAAAAGACCGTTAGTAAAAACAGAACGCTGCTAGTCAAACGTTGGAATTAATCAAAAAAAAAATTGTGCTGTCTGTATTAAAAATAATATCAATTTTATTTAAAAATAGAATGAATTTTATTTAAAAATAAAATGAACCTCATTTTCAATTTTGAAAATAATCAGAAGCATTATAGTATAGATGAGCTTAATCAGAACATTATAGATGGGCCGAGTGTTGCTTTTTAAACCGTCAAGAGAATTGGGCCCCGAAACGGTTTGCACACTTTCTCTTCTGATGAGCCTATTTCAGTTGTAAACATCGTTTGTTTTTTCATTATATCTTATTCATATATATATATATAATATATTAATAATAATAATAAAATTCGAAGGCAATACAATGCGTAAAAAATAAGGACAAAAAGATGTTTTATATGTCTAATCGATTTCTAGCTCTAGCTTTGAAATCGATTAGACATATAAAACATCTTTTTTGTTCTTTATTTTTTACGCATTGTATTGCCTTCGAATTTTTATTATTTTATAATATACTTAACAATGCTTCAAGCAAATTACCAATTACTTTTATATATATATATATATATATAATATTATATACACACACACACACACACAACACATATATATATATATATAATATATATATATATATTATATATATATATATATTATATATATATATATAATTAATTAATTAAGGTTTTTTTGTTTTGTGAACTGATTTGACATTCTTCTCCGACCCAAACAACTATGGAGTGAATGAGCTCTGATGATTATTTTTGTAAAATCGAAATATTGATCAGTATCAGCTATGGTTATATTATAAATTGTTTTCTTCTTTAACAGCATTGTGTGATGTTTTCATTCCACCTTTTCATCTCATATATATATATATATATATATATATATATATATATATATATATATATACACACATATATATATATATATTATATATATATATATAATATATATATAACCCGGCCAGAGGTAGCTGTTACGGTATAGCCACACTGATGAAAGTGAAATCTGAAACACGTGTCTATGGATTACTTATTTATTATATATATACTCTCATTAATGGTTGAGTTCTCTGAATAGGGATTTAATTGCAGATTCACTGTTCTAGCGTCTAGCTAATCCTCGCGTTTATTTACAAAACGTTTGAGGACTCTAGTGAATTCATTACCGCTTAGAAATGTAGCGATTAATTATGCTCTTATATTTGACAGCTACCTCTAGTCGTACGGGTAAAGGTTTGGCGAACGAAAGTTCATTCGGGTCTCGAGCCCGGCCAGAGGTAGCTGTTACGGTATAGCCACACTGATGAAAGGTGAAACCTTGAAACACGTGTCTGTGGATTACTTATTTATTATATATATATATATATATTATATATATATATATATATATATAATCTGGCAAGAAAAGGAACCAAAATATGCTCCTGGCTTTATATTTGTTGGAAAGGTATGAATCCTCATATTATCTCATTAACTATAGGTAAATGTAAGCCGTTATAGTTATTATTAGCAGGTAACTGTACTTGATCCCCGACTTCCGCCAGTGTGGGAACAGAAATTCAGTTAGACGCTGGCCGTTAGCTGAGGGGAGCAGACGTTCGGATCTTCGACTCCAAGATATCTGCTTCTCGCCGTGATAGAAAACCCTTTTGAGCCTGGGACTTTTGTAAAAAATAATAGACATCTAAAAACAACCACAAAGTCTTGCACATTTATTACAAAAAAAGAGAAATGAGCAGACAATAAGTTACCGAATTAGGCTACATTGCGCGTATATCTGTGCGACCTCAACATCACTCAGAGAGTGAATCTTTGTTAACGGGATAAATAAAGTACCCCCAGTAAAGTGGGGAGTTGACAGGTGCTCCACCTCAGAAAAAAAAATCTCCCTGGTTTATCGCTCGCTAAAAGGGGATAGACTCCCTACAGAACCTATTTCATATATATATATAATATATATATATATATATATATATATATTATATAAGTAAAGTTGTCGAGGTGGCCTAAAGTCGGTATCAGTCAATCAGCAAGGGAGTCCATCCTCTTTTTTAGACCAAGGAGATTGTTTTTTTGCGTCTGAGATCTCTGTGCTACTCAACGCTGAGTTGGCGAGGGCCGGTATCAAACTAGGAACCTTGGTTTCTAGCCGAACGCTCTACCGACTGAGCTAACCCGGCCCTTATATATATATATATATATATATATATATATATATATATATATATCAATTTTAAGTCACATATACATATATATTATATATAAAGTTAAACCTATTGAGTCAGATATACCTACTAACAGTTTCGCTTAGTAGCTCATCAGGGAAAAAAAGAACTGTAGCAATCACACTATTATACAAAAGCTTCCGCCGTGATCCAAATAAATTAGCAAAAACTAAACAAACCAATAAAAAAGAACAGAATTCGATTTTTTATTTTATTTTATTTCTAAAAAGAATTTTCCCGCTTATATTTTATCTGTTATATGATATATATATATATATATATATATATATATATATATATATATATATATATTATTTGGTAATTTGCTTGAAGCATTGTTAAGTATGTTATTATTTATTAATGATAGGAAAGCAATTACAATGCGTATAAAATAAAATTAAAAAGATGTTTAGTCTTATCGATTTCAAATAACTTTATTATCAGAGACGTTTTCAGAAATGGATGCATTTTTGTGTCGTTTAAAAAACAACAACAAAAGACCCACACAAAAACGCGTCCATTTCTGAAAACATCTCAGATGATAAAGTTACTTTGAAATCGATAAGACTAAACATCTTTTTTATTTTTATTTTATACGCATTGTAATTGCTTTCCTATCATTATAATAAATAACATACTTTACAATGCTTCAAGCAAATTACCAAAATACTATATATATATAATAAATATAAATATATAATATATATATATATATATACATTATATTATATATTATATTATATAGTTTTTGACTTGTTTCTACACACGTATTAAATCTAATGATCATTTGAATGAGATTGGTTAAAGTTATCTCTCTTCTNCCGGAACATCACTTATGATTCGTCCTTGCTTCTCCAGCAGTATCTAACATCTGCACGCTGTCTTAAGTAAGACGAAGACATCATATATATATTAATATATATATATATATATATTTATATATATATATATTATATATATATATAATATATATATAAACTTGGTTTGATTCTAACAATTTATTAAAGAGCAAATGACTAACAATATAATGTCCTTCTGTGTATAGAGTTAAGTTTGAGTGTCTTACCAGTGTGATGGAGATGATATCTGGTATCATACTGATTTCTTGAGCCGATCCGGAATGTATCTGAGAGTCTTGGTATTTTGCGCCAAAACTTCTGGCTCTTCACGTGATTGGTAGATCCACTCACAGAAAGCCTTTCACTCACTTACCCCGCCCACACACACATACAGGAATAAATATTTTACTGACCCAACAGCCTTGTGCAAAACTTACGTTTTTCATAAAATGTATTTATCGTTGTGAAAACGATCAAAATAAAGAATAAAAAAAATAAAATAAATAAATAAAGAGTAGTGTGGCATTTAATACAAAAGTTTCGTTGTAATGAAAAAAAAATTTTTACTGTTTTTTTTTTGTTTTGTTTTTTGGCGAGTGATCAATTCTAATGGTGATATTCTTTTTTTTCTTTTTTTCTAATAGCCCTGAGAGAAACAAAATTTACGATGTGTAAAGCGAATTCGTAACAATCATAGTTTTTAATATGACAAGTTTGAAAGATATTGCACGAATGGGTTCGGTGCATTTTGAAATGATAAAAAAATATTTTTCTATTCAAAATGGTTGTTTTGTTTTCTTTCGTATTTGATAAATAGAAAAAAAATTCTAACATAAAAATAATTCGTATATGAAAAAACGAAATTATCCTGAAAAAGAAATGATAGAATCATTTTCGAATATTAATATTTGTTTTGTTTCTTACGTGAAGTTCAATTCAATAACCATTTTTTTTTAAAATGATAACTATCTAATATTAAAATATTAAAATTAAAACTGTTTTTTTTTTACGAAAACACAATGGTACAGCTAACGGGCTTTGATTTGAGTTGAGAACTAAAATTTAAGGTACGGGTGAGCTTCAAATAC
>CM042152.1:8634178-8639178 GCA_023376005.1 Doryteuthis pealeii
CATTACTCCAAGAACTCTGCTTAACGCTCTGATAACTCTGGTAGCAAATACCAATAACATTTTCAAAAATATTTATGTATTTTTTGTTAATACAAGTGTCTGCATTTACTTTCGTGTTTGTTCCTTCTTTGTCCGACAATTTGCCTACAACTACGGAGAAATAAGAGCTCCTTCGAAAACCGTAAATACTCTTACTACTTAAGTTTACTTGATACTGAGAGACGTCTATTTGCAATCATTGACGAAGGACTTGCAATACTGAGGAGCACCAAGGAACAACCAAAGGATTCTTTACCAAGGATTTCCGCTAGACAAGCGCTCTTGCTTGAAGCCTAAAGGGTGAGTCATAAAATCGTAATATGCGAGACTTATCTTTTTTGAGCATTTGTTGATGTTTGGAAGAACAGCAATTGTTCATTTGAATATTTTTCTTAAGTCATTGCTAGTCTTTAGGGAATTCTATAAAAAAAAAAGAATTCCACTTTAATGAGAAAACGGCAAACAAATGGAGATTATGACTCCATTTTTTTTTCCTATGAAACTTTTCTGAAAACCATCATTAAAAAAAAATTATAGTTATCTTTTGAAATTTGAAATCTGAAAAAGAATTTCTCCATCATATAATTATTTTCTTCTTTTCTTCATCTTTTTCTCTCTTTAAAGAACTTCTTTACAGATTCTCTGCAGTCTTTAACTCTTATAAACCAAAACAAAAGACTTTCGATCACAAAAATAGAATTGAGTTAGAGATTTAAAAGAAAACAGGATCTACTCCCTACCGTAATACCCTTACTCCGATTCTATCCTATTTTCTAATTGTTTTCTTTACTCTGTTTCTTTACTCTGTTCATTTCGCTAATAATTACGGTTCTTCTTCTTCTTCTTCTTCTTCTTCTTCTCTTCTTCTTCTTCTTGCTGTTCTTCTTCCTCTTCTTCTTCTTCTTCTGCTTTTCTCTTCTTCTTCTTCTCGCTGTTTCTTCTTCTCTCTTCATCGTTTCTCCTTTCTCTCCTTTTCTTCTTCTCTTTTCTCTGTTCTTCTTTTTCTTCTCGCTTTCTTTCTTCTTCTTCTGCTTTTCTCCTCTTCTCATCGTTTCTTCTTTTTCTTCTCCTTTTCTCTTCTTCTTCTCATGCGTTTCTTCTTTCTTCTCCTTCTTCTTCTTCTTCTATGCTTTTCTTTCTTTTCTGCCCTTTTCTTCTTCTTCTTCATGCTGTTCTTCTTTCTCTCCTTTTCTTCTTTTCTTCTTCTCGCTGTTTCTTCTATCTTTTTCTGCGACTTTCTTCTCGCTGTTCTTACTTCGCTTTTCGCTGTTTCTTCTTCTTTTTCTTCTTCTTTCTTTCTCTTCTTCTCTTTCTTCTCTCTCTTCCTTCTTCTACTCGCTGTTTTCTTCTTCTGTTATCTTTCAAGCTGTTTCTTCTTCTTCTTCTTTCGCTGTTCTTCTTTCTTCTTCTCTTCTTCGTCTCTTCTTCTTCTTCTTCTTCTCTCGTGTTCTTCTTTTCTTCTCGCGTTGTTCTCTCTTACTTCTCTGTGCTTTCTTCTTCGTCTTCTTCGTATCTTGTGGCCTTCTGCTATCAGATTCTATTTGCTCTAGGTCGTTTCCTCTATTCTTTTCTTACTTCTTACTTCTGTTTCTTGTGCTTTCTATTCCTTTCTTTCAACTGATCTATTCCTCTGCGTAACCTGCGTAATTTAATACATCCGACTCATCTCTTCATTTCTCTTCCATTATTTTCCTTAATCATCTCAAATTGCGTATCACAACTCATATTATGAAATTATTTAAAAATTCCTTTACTATGTAAAACAAAAATAAATCATTGAATTATTTTGACATATAACTAATGAAAGCAATCTCACAAATAGATCAAAGAGGTGAATAAAAGCCTATTATAAAACCGAACAAAAAACAACTACAACCACACGAATCGCAAATATGGTTGCGTACTAAAACTCGACTCCCTGAATAGCCAACGTTGTCTGCTTTTCTGATGGCATCTATTAGTTCTCCAAAAGAATTTATGAACAGTTTCATTACTATTAATACCAATATAAACATAATAATGTGAAGATATCATGACGTGCGTAAATATATTAAAGTCCTATGAACGTTCCGACTCGAAGAGGCAATTGCATAAAAAACATCGAAAATAAGAGTTGATACGCACGATAACAATATTCGTTCCTTATTGTAATAGTACTATCTATTAGTCTAATGTAATATATCTAATTCCATCATTTATGTTGTCTCTAATAAACCTGGGGATGTGTGTTTAGCTTGTCTACCTATAAAGTCATGAACTAACAATACCACAGTGAAGAATTTAATCACGTCGAAGTTCCTAATGAACGTTCACCTGACCCTCGCCACCCACACTGCCAACAGAGTGACCTAATTGGAAGGTCAATACACAATCCTCTGCACGATATATGAGTCAGTTAGCCTACCTGTGGTTTCTAAGATTAACAGCAAGCGTAGAGTAGCAAAATCTAATATGCTAGTAAGTCCCACAAGACAGCATTTTGGACATGGTATCAATTAAACCAATACAGCAAATCAAGATGATACCATTACATGAATACAGGGGTTAATTAAAGGTCAGTATCCAATTCCTTAGTTTTCTGATTAGGTTAGCTTGACTGGATATTGCATGACTACGTGGAGTCTTATATATACTTTTCATTTTGCAGTGAACTTTGAAGCATTCGAGTTAATGAGTGACAACGCTTCCTAACCTTGTCGAACCACAGATTCGACGGAAATATATCGAACTTATTCTTCATCGCCCCCTCGCCCCCCCAAACAAATGCCGGGTCGTAGCAGGCTATTTATGACGAAGCACAAGTAAACTAATTCCTATTAACACCGGATCCATTACCAGATGCCCAGTATAATCTTTTCCCATAAAAGCATAGCAGCGTATTTTGATGGCAATTGTCCTTAAGGGAATGAGTGACCACTGGTGAGCATTGTCCCTAGTTGATATTCATCCATTCTTTAAGTTTGAGAATTGAGTAAGCATCCTCAAAATATGGTATATAGGGCTTCAAGCATAAAAGTCACTTAAGGATATAGACAAGGCACTTGTAGCTTGGAAGCTTCACAAATAAGGATATCGCGATTTCCAGCAATTGTTGATCCTACCTGATCCTTCAAATCCTGATTCGCTATTGATATATGGGAGTGTTATATATACTTTTCATTTGACAGTGACTTTTATAGCATTCGATTGTAGTAAGTTACCAATTAGCAGACCAACCAAATGGCGCTCGCCCCACACCGCAACACCCCAAAAGCGCTAATGTCTACCTTTGTCTTACCCAAGTTCAACTAAGGTAAATTATGAGAAACTTATTGCTTCACGGTGCAGATCGGTCAAATATTACTGAAGAGTGCCCGATTCACATGGAACTATTAAAATAACGCAAAGTAATCAGAAAATGTGCGAAAGATAGCGATTAGATATAAGAACACCCGTGAGATAGAAAAAAGCCCATTAAGACAAGAACAAGAACAGTAATCATATAAATGTGTTAAATGATTTGGAGTAAGGAGATAAATACACCAATAATTAAGTATTAAAAAAGATAAGAATAATACAATAAAGTAATATATTAATTAAATTTAATGATTCCCTATATATTGGTAACAATTTAATTTCAACATATCTGTATTATATTATAATAAAATAAAGTAGTAGATTGATATGACTCCGAAACTACACAGATCGTGTTCTAAGCAACCGACTACGCCAAGCGCACACACACACACACACACACACATATATATACATAATGGTGTTTACATCCAAATAACAGACTATACATAATAATAATATATCTATATATTATTGAGTATCATTCGAAAGGATAATATAATAGATTAACCGTTTTAATATTCTTGTGTATGTGTGTGTGTGATAAGTCGGGAAAGTGAGTTGATGGATATGGAATAGTTGGTGTGTACTATTACTACAGTGAGTACAAGAAATTATAAGATAAGATCAATATCTAATTTGACAATCAACACGTACCCCAATTGTTCAATTTCCGGCCAGGAAAACAAATATTATCTTATGTACATGCTTGCCCATTCTCACCTAACTATGTTTTTAATATTGAATATAATATAATAATAATTAATATAAATAATTAATAATACAAATAAGTAAAGAACGCCCAAACATTGTTGGAAAAGACCTGAAATCAAGGAAAAAAAAAAACTAAAGAACCAGACATCCCTAGAATACGTTGCTACTCTGCCAATCGCCATGAAAATTAACTTCAAGACGAAGGCAAAGTTCTGCGCGAGGACACAAGGGGTTGAGAGTCGTGAATGGTGTAAAATAGCAACTTCAGGCACCTGCAGGCAGTCGAGAAGGTCCTTCAAGCCCGCTATATCAAGCCATAAGTGTGAAACTAACTGATATAAGCACTTGGACCATAAAAAGAGATAGATGTGAGACAGAGAGGAACACGCAAGAACAAAAAATACAACATTACCCAGACCTTCTTCTCCATCCAGTATACAAAGGGACCATAAATCAGAAGCCTAATCTTAATCGTACAGAAGTAAATCTCTTAGTGTAAATGAACTTTATGTTTTCTATATATCGCGTTCAACATACAAAAAAATAATAATAAACAGAATATACATTCATGTCATCGGAATAGCTCCTGTCAACGCCAACACGAGTTCTATAAAATCATACTACCCCATGTTTATCCTCGATTCAGCAAGTGTGATACTTTCTGCACCACTTTTGTATTGTCTGTACTTCAAATATTACGCACTCTTCGTTAGAGCGTATACCGCGTACGTTAAAAATATCAGATTTATGTTCCCCAAATGATGTTTTTCCCAGCATTACACACGCACAACACACACACACATACACACCACACACCACACCACCACACAAAAACAACACCGACACGACCTACAGACACACGTAACCAATTCACCACATCCGGAAACTTCCTCTTACAAATCAAGTGCAACTCG
>CM042152.1:8644178-8646678 GCA_023376005.1 Doryteuthis pealeii
TACATCATTAAGACTGTTGACCATATCTACATACTAATAACATGCAATTGTATTTATATATACAACAAAATAGCGGATTACAGTGTGTATTGGAAGGCTAATTTGCATATTGATCTTAAAAATTTGATTTTAATAAATATATGCTTAGTATTATTGATTTCTAATTGTTTGGTTTTATATTAATGAATACGAGCAAAAATCTCGGGGATAAATCTTAAAAGAAATCCATTAACAAGAAGAAATAACTGTAATATTATTCTTTATTTCCTATTTTAACTAAATAGTTAAATTAGGAAAATTAACCAATGAAAGACGGGAGTAAGGGAAAATGATGGAAGAGTTAGTTTCAAAGTTGTTCTATTTTTCAATCATACCCCATCTGTTCCAAATCTTTTTATCAGCATTCTTATTTAGTTTATTAAGCCTTTCTAATTTAATTTTATTAAAACTGAAATACTTGCACCCGGAGGGTGCATATATTTGCTAGTTTATATAAAGATTAAAGAATAAAATACTGAGTTTTTGAAGCATGAATAACTGAATGAGTTTAGGTGTTAAAATTAGACTAATGTTTAAAAGATATAAATGAATTACCTGTCGTGTAAGAATTTGTATTGTAAATGCTTAAGAAATTGTGAAATTTCAAATTTTGAACGATGTAATTTCATCAATATTTCTTTTCTGTGATTTTATTGATCTATTGGCAAAACGATATTTTTTAATAAGCGATATTTTTCACTACTGTCTGCATTACCCTTTTAGCTTTTAAATTAATGTTTTGAGTTTTAAAACGAACGATATATATATATATATATATATATATATATATATATATATATATATATATATGTGTGTGTGTGTGTGTGTGTGTGTGTGTGTAGTATATTAAGAAATAATGAAAAAACACAGGTTTAAATGAGATAAGTGGTGAGTTTATTGGCCGAACCTGCAGTGTTTCAATCTATTAATTAGATCATCTTCAGGGCATTTGTTGGTATATGGAAGGTAATAAAAAATTTATATCATAGAATAACGAGAAAAGCGAGTGGTAGTTATGTGTTAATCAGTTTGTTTAGAATTTAAGGTTTGCAAAAAGGAGACGGTTTGAAATATGACGTCAAAATTTCTCATTACCTTCCATATACCAACAAATGCCCTAAAGATGATCTAATTAATAGATCGAAACACTGCATCGTCGGTCAATACACTCACCATTTAACTCATTTAAACCTGTATTTTTTCATTCTTTCTAAATATACTACATACCGTCGGATTCACTTGCTTTTCTTCACACACACACACACACACATATATATATATATATATGAATATATATATATATGTGTGTGTGTGTGTGTGTATGTGTGTGTGTGTGTGTGCTTCCCACTCCTATGGTTGAGCACTGTGGGGGGCATTAATTGTAACTTCACCATTTGGCATTAGCCGCGACCCGTCTGTTTAGAGATTAGAGTTCTCTGGTGATTGCAAAAACATACTGCCGTAAAGTATGTAGCTATTAATTGTTCACCCTAGACTAACGGCCCTCTGATAGCCGCAAGGGTAAGGAACATGGTAGACGAAATTCTGTCGGGTTTCGATCCCGGCTAGAGGGAGCTGTTAAAATATCGAGCCGGACTGATGAGAAGTAAACTTCGAAATATGTGTCTGTGGATGACTGATATATATGTATATATATATAATTTATTGGATTATCTCACATGCACACACACACACATATGTATATACATATATATGTATATGTTTATGTAAGATAATCTAATTGACTGGTAAGTAAGGGATGATGCTATCATTTCTATTTGGGATCATCAAATTCTCACAGTGCATCCATACTGCATGTTCTTGTAAGTACAAACTTATAGATTCATACAAGGAATTTTAATACATTCTTAAGAGAGCTCAATGTATAATAACTAATAAATTAATTATATACAGAGCGATATTTAACTTTCAAAGAAAGAAAAACCGTCATTTGACTATAATAATTTCTGATAGTCAATTGACAGTTTGTTAAGTTTTTCTTTCTTTTAAAGTTTATATATATATATATTATATATATATATATATATATATTATAAAAGGGATGGAGCACTCTATGGCGATGTTTACATACATACAGATGTGTGTATCAAAACAGGTAAAATCCCCTTCTGTATCCTGTGGGTGACGATGGCCTAGTGGTTAAGCTGCCCGCCTGATGCTGAATCGATCGGAGTTCTATCCTGACATTAGGTAGCACACAAAATGTCTAGTCGAAACACGTGTCTGTGGATGACTATATATATATATAGTTGAACCCGAAATTATTCATGACCCTGCACACTTTGTATTTTCTAAACATATTTTAATTCATCATCATCACCATCATCATCCTATCACGTTAACGGTTTTACATGACTCTCAATCGCCACTCGTTTCTCTCGGTAATAACTCCTGGAAACTCCTTTTCAGGACATACAATATTCGCACAGAATATGTTTTC
>CM042152.1:8661678-8689480 GCA_023376005.1 Doryteuthis pealeii
CTTCCTCGTAGAGTCTGTTTAACACTTGTCAACTACCACTGCTACTGCTATGCCTTCTTTCCTTCCTCTTTCTTTCTTTCTTTCCTTCTTCAAACAGAACGCCGTGTCAAAAAAGCACGCAAAAATCGCTACGCCCTCTCTGCCCAAAATGGGCCACTTTTATAGTGAAAACAGGAGTTGCAATGCATCATGGGCCATTACCCATAGTGCCTTTCAATACCAATAAAAGTGTCTTCTCTGCCCCCCTTCCAGCTTTTCGACATTTCTCACTCCGACCGGACACCACGACACACCGCCCCGACCACATTCCTTTCTTCTTCGCTACATTTCTCTTTGCAAGCCATGCACCGGAACCGTTTCGAGTCAGGTAAGTTTGCTTCGTCATTACAGTAACAAAAATTACGTCACTGCTTACGTCACATTACCCAAATTCGTCATAGCATAGAATGAAATACTCTCCAAATTTGAACATGCAACATTAGACAGTCCTCATTGTTTTTTTAAAACAAGTTTTAATAAATACATGACTGGTATTATATATATATATATATAGTTTGTTTTATTTTAATACATATTTAAAGTTTACATTTCAAATTGTTTTATTTTTTAATCCTTTAATGAATTTGATGATTTTATTTACTTAGGTACAAACTCGCTGACATTGAATTTTTTACTCCCATTCCCCAGGCAATATGTTTCAAAAATCTATTTTTACATCGCCCAGAGGGTGTTTTTTATTTTGTACTAGTTATGTTAATGATGATAGGAAACTGGAAACACGTATTGGTAGTTGGTGACTTGTGTATCAGCTTTTGTAATTAGTTTTTTTTCTCTCACTTGCAAACGAATACAAAACCGTAAACCTTCCGGTCTTCAGCCCACTGATCTCTCTACAAAACGTCCGTATATATACCAGCTTTTGTAATTAGTTTTTTTTTTCTCACTTGCAAACAAATACAAAACCGTAAACCTCCCGGTCTTCAGCCCACTGATCTCTCTACAAAATGTCCGTATATATACCAGCTTTTGTAATTAGTTTTTTTTCTCACTTGCAAACAATACAAAACCGTAAACCTCCCGGTCTTCAGCCTACTGATCTCTCTACAAAACGTCCGTATATATACCAGCTTTTGTAATTAGTTTTTTTTTCTCACTTGCAAACGAATACAAAACCGTAAACCTCCCGGTCTTCAGCCCACTGATCTCTCTACAAAATGTCCGTATATATACCAGCTTTTGTAATTAGTTTTTTCTTTCTCACTTGCAAACGAATACAAAACCGTAAACCTCCTGGTCTTCAGCCCACTGATCTCTCTACAAAACGTCCGTATATATACCAGCTTTTGTAATTAGTTTTTTTTTTCTCACTTGCAAACAAATACAAAACCGTAAACCTCCCGGTCTTCAGCCCACTGATCTCTCTACAAAATGTCCGTATATATACCAGCTTTTGTAATTAGTTTTTTTTTTCTCACTTGCAAACAAATACAAAACCGTAAACCTCCCGGTCTTTCAGCCCACTGATCTCTCTACAAAATGTCCGTATATATACCAGCTTTTGTAATTAGTTTTTTTTCTCACTTGCAAACAAATACAAAACTGTAAACCTCCCGGTCTTCAGCCCTGATCTCTCTACAAAACGTCCGTATATATACCAGCTTTTGTAATTAGTTTTTTTTTCTCACTTGCAAACGAATACAAAACCGTAAACCTCGCGGTCTTCAGCCCACTGATCTCTCTACAAAATGTCCGTATATTGGCAGCTGAGTAATAATGACGAGGAAAGCCTATTAAAACTTGCGTTTGAGAAGAAAAAAATATATACAGAAATAATACGACGATAATAAAATGTACGTCTGGTTAAGCGAATGATATTAGTGAAACTTTGTTGGGGTTTTGTATTTTATCTTTTTATTATATCTTCCTTGTTCTATTCTTTTGAAAACTTCCTGAAAACACTTATTTTAAGCTTCTCGTCGCTGGACACCAGGGATTATTTTATACACAAGGACAATAGACGTAGCTCGTTAGGATTTTTTTTCTCTTCTTTTTGTGTCTTCTTTAAAGAGGGACAATTCTTTTCGTTAGTTTTGTTTTATTTCTTTATATATATATTTTTTTTTCTATCTTTCTTTCTTTCTTTGCAAATGTTTGTCTATTATTCTAAACATTGCTTCCACACAATGAATCCATTTATGGTAGCATTCAACAAGAATATGAAATTTTGTTCGAGCGTCTGTGACAAAAACGAAAGAAGATATTCCTGGAAACGAACCAATATTTACTTTAAAGAAGAAAAAAAAGGTGTTTTTTGTGAAGAATTTATTTATTTGTTTCCTAACAAGTTAGCATTTAGAATTTCTTTTTTTTATTATTTCTGAGTTTTTTTTGTTAAAAACTTTGCTTCTTACTTCATACTCATTGTCTGAATTATTTTATATATTTTTGATACATTTTTCAGTCGACATTTCTTTGTTTTTTTTTCTTTTTTTTTTTCACAAGAAATATTGGTAGCAGTCATCGCCATGAACGAAGTGGTACAAAAACCGCTCCGAAAGTGATGCCTCACTTTTTTTTCTATAGAAACTGCAACAGATACATGCCCTATCGGCTTGGGTAGTAGGATACGCCGACTGCACCTCTGCATATGAGTAAAATTAATTGGCCGTGAGTGGCGACCGGTAATGCTTACGGACGGAATCCTTTTTTCTTTTTCTTTTTTTCTTTTCACAAGAAATATTGGTAGCACTCATCGCCATGAACTAAGTGATACAAAACCGCTCCGAAAGTGATGCCTCTCTCCCCCCATAGAAACTACAACAGATATATGCCCTATCGGTTTGGGCAGTAGGTCACGCCGACTGCACCTCTGCATATGAGTCAAATTAATTGGCCGTGAGTGGCGACCGATAATGCTTAAGGATGGAACCCTTGTAGCTGAGCAGTTCATGACACACAACACTCCACTTTGGCTCTTACTTCGACTAGACAGGTGTTCGGAGGATCCACCATATATCAACCGGCTGGTCACGTCAAGCCCTAGCATTTATACGATTGTCCCCGCCCTATTGCGTTTATGGCAAATAAAATGAAAAAGTAAGTAAAGTCGTCGGGGTGGTCTGAAGTCGGTATCAGCCAAACACAGCGAGGGAGTCTATCCCCTTTTCAATAGCGCTAGAGCAAGGAGATTGTTTTTGCGTCTGAGGGAATTTGGGGATTGCAAAGAAAACGGTAATCCGATTTCTGAAGAAAGAGAAGAAAAAGAAATAAGAACAAGAAGAAATGAAAAGTTTGGAATGGTAAATACTCAACGGGGGGGGGGGCATTGACCGACCAATGACCCCGGAACTGGAGTTAAAAATAAAAACGGAAGTCCCAGTTTCTGTGGAGGAGCGGAGGTGGATGGGTCCCCCCACCTCCGGGACCACAAACGAAAGCGATGAAAATTCGGCCTCTTTTTCGTCAAACCCGAGGAAAGTTGGGCGTGTTTGTTGGGGGCTCCGTTGGAACATATCTATGGTAGCAACGAACAGCAGGCATGAACGTGATTTACAATAGAATAGCTTGACCTTACTCTCATTTCTCTTCTTATCTCTGAAAAAGAATCCACGAGCCTAGAAATAGATAAACAAACCCTTTTTGAATATACGACTTTCGTATGTTGTTACTGAACCAACGACGGCTACTTCTAATAACGACTACTACTACAAATCAACTTTTTCCCTGTGCAACACAACTTACTGTCAAAATCAGAAAAAAGTCCTAGGAAGATCCATAAAACTAAATAAGACCATCTATCACAATTTACCACTTGGCATAAATTAACTATAGACGGGTTGACGTGCCGTTGAAATCAATCAGTCACTCAACCATATGACGCAGCTGGGTTGAGTAACTGGTTGATTTCAATGGCACGTCAACACGTCTATAGCTAATTTCAGAAAAAACATACGAAAGTCATATAATCAAAAAGGGGTTGTTTATTTCTTTCTAGGCTCATGGGTTCTTTTTCAGAGACAAAGAGAGAGTGAGGGTAAGGTCAAGCTATTCTATCGTAAATCATGTTCATGCGCGCTGTTCGTTGCTACCCTAGATATTTCACGACGGGGCCCCAACAAACACGTCCAAACCCTTCTCGGGTCCGGCGAATTGCTTATAATTTTGCTTTCTAGCCACAAAGTTCTATCGACTCATCCTCTTAATTGAAATCAACTTAGTGACGGGGTTTTCTGTGAACGCTGTGATGTTTCTCAGAACCTCATTTCTAGCAGCTCATACTATGTAACGTGTAACCAAGGCCCCGAAAACAAACCCCACATTCAAATCACGACATCCCATTTCTCTTGACTCTCATTAAGTCCTCCAGCTTTTGCATTCTACATTCTTTCTACAGCTCCGGATATCTGCTTCGCTTCTCCTCGTGTGCTTCTCTAGATGCATCTCCCAGGGTACTGTTAATTTCTATATAATTACCTGCTTGGTCACATCGGTGAAAATGACGATTCCGGGTGTAGAGCTGATTGTATGATAGTATCAGAGAATGTAAACTGTCTTCCAAAAGACAATCAACTCTCAGATGGAGGCTAAAGTAATGTACTAGAATACTGATAAGGATCTTGGAGAGCTGAGTCGATTTCCTCTCCCTTACACTTCTTTGAAGGCTTTCAATTATTAGTGGTTCGAAAAGTCATATAATAATAATAATAATAATAATAATAATAATAAGAAGAAGAAGAAGAAGAAGAAGAGGTGTATCAGAACGATATATTTTGCAAGTTGTAGTAGTTGTCGTCGTTAGTTCAGAAACAACACACGCATGTTGTATAATCACAGAGGGCTGTTTATTCTTTCCACATTTCTGGGTTCTTTTTCAGAGAGAGAGAGAGAGAGAGAGAGAGAGAGAGAGAGAGAGAGAGAGAGAGAGAGAGAGAGAGTATGGTCACATTATTGTATCTTCTAACATAGTATCATTTTCTGTTCTACTATGCCCAAACCCATACGGGGAACCGGGAGCTACGTCTGCTTCCCTCGAAACCATTGGCGGAAAAGGGGCGATTTTCTACTTCTCCGTTTCTCGTCCCGGCATCATCTCCGTTTCTGGTCAAAACACAGAATTTCCATTTTAGTTTTTAAATCTATTTCCGGGGTCATTGGTCGGTCAGTTGAGTTTAAACTTTAACCTCTGTTCTTATTTATTTTTCTTCTCTTTCTCCAGAAATCCATGACCATTTTATTTTTCAATTCCCGAATTCCATAATAATTACGCTACAGTACGAGCAGGAGGATGAGAAGGAAATAGAAAGAATGAAAAAAATTTAAAAATGCAATATCAAAAATGTCATTAAAAGGTTAATCAAGTTTCTCATTTCTTTTAACCAACCTGACGGTTCGGGGATGTACAAAACACCGACTGTACCTCTGCGGATGGGGTAAGATCCTCCCAATCATTTGGTTGATATATTGGTTGTTTTGCTTACGACATATTAACCTCGAGTTATTTAATGTCAAATTAAGTCATTTTTAGGGGCTGGTTTAGGTAAGTCAGTAGAGCGACCTACTAAGAAACACAAGGTTCCGGGTCCGATACCTGCCCTCGCCAACTCAGCGTATGAGTAGCACAGAGAATTGTGCGGTTAAGTGAGGAGCTGATGGTAGGTGTGGCACTCCGTCTCAGACGCCAAAACAATCAGCATGGTCTAGCGCTTGTTAAAAGGGGAGAGTGTCCCTCGCTGTCTGGTTGATACCGATTTTAGACCACCCCGATGATTTTACTTTTTTAAAGTCATTTTTGATAAACAAAGGACTCTGGTTGCTTACAGTACCTGTTGTTGCTTAAGTGGTCACATAAGATGAGTATTAAACAGGCTCATAGCTGATTAACCCTCCCAATGGGGCTACCTGTTGGCCATGAGACTTAAGAACGCAATCCTGGTGGTTGAGCTGTCCATGACGTGCAACACTTCACTTTGCTCGTTATATGGGTTAGACAAACGGTCGGAGAGGATCTCACCAATCAATCGGTTGGTCATATCAAGCCCTAACACTTATATGATTGCCCCAACCGTATTGTTCTTCTGGAAAATCCCGCCTTTTTTTCATATATGTGCGTGAAGGCAGTGACTGAGGGTCTTACTTTTACACAAGGTAATCTTTAATCTGTTTTAAACATACTTTCTTAAAACTCATTTTTTATCTATATAACCCATAGATGGGACCTTAACAGGTACTTCTCGGACTCGGGAACCTTCTTTTCGAACTCGGAACTTTCTTGTCTTAGTCGGGAACCTTCTTGTCGTAATCGGGAGCCATTACGGAACTTTGAACCTTTGAAGGTTCCCGAGTCCGAGAAGGTTCCCGAGTCCGACAAGAAATACCTGAAGAAGGCCGGGGGGCATATCGGCCGAAACATTGTACAGATAACAATGAAAATAAGGACAATAGTCCGAATAACGCAGATAATACTAAAATAGATTAAGTTTTTAAAAACAGCTGAATACCCAACCAGAATGAATAACTCAAAATCATCTTCAGCATGAAATGACCCAACTAGAGTTGACATGCATTTCCTTTTCCTTTTTTTGTTTTTTTTGTTTTAGCAGTCCGTCGCAGACAATATTGACGTCACTCCATGTCATTCATCAGTTGTGGGCTCTCTGGAGGATAATTAGTCCAATTCTTAAAATGTCTTAAAATCCAACGAACGAACAAACCTACCATTTTTTATAGAAATATATCTTGGTTATTATATATTAATGATTTGAAGGCAATTACAATGCATATAAAAAATAAATACAAAAAGATGTTTTTTTGTCTTATCGATTTCAAAGTAAACTTTATCTTCAGAGACGATTTTCAGAAATGGACGCGTTTTTTTGTATCGTTATTTTATTTTATTTTTATGTTATAAACACGCGTCTCGTGGTCTTTTTTTTTTTTAACGCCACGCGGAAGGTCGTGATAGTCGTAATAGCCGTTGTTCATTCAATTTCAATTTTATTATTTTCATCTATTTATATATTATGTATTATGTATTATTTATTTTTATTTAATTGATATATGTATATATAGTAAAATATACATAATATGTATACTATATACTATAAGGAACGTGTATTTTAATTAATCATGTATTCAGTGTTTAATTCTGTTTATACTAGGACCTAATTTAGCTATTAATAAACTTTCTCTAATTCTGAGATTACCAATGTTGCGTATTATTGCACAAACGACACAAAAAACGCGTCCATTTCTAAAAATCGTTTCTGAAGATAAAGTTTACTTTGAAATCGATAAGGCAAAAAAAATATATTTTGTTTTTATTTTTTAGGCTTTTTGTTCTATTCATGCTTGATTGGTTATTGAAAATTATTTTTTTTAACTCAATTTTTAAACGCTTTTTTGTTAACTGATTTTCTTCTATTTAACCCATAGTTGGGATCCTAACAGGTACTACCACTCTGGGTCAGAGTGGACCTGGAAGTCATAGCGATGAAGGCGTACTCGACATGTCCCAGAGTTCCAGAATTAGAACTTCACCATTAGATGCAGTTGAAATTTTCTTCTACTCTTCTAAACCATAACTTAACAATGTCTACCTACTTTGCTTCTCTTCATTTCACCCGTTCTTCAGCTATTCACCCGACATTCTATTCCCCGTCCCTCACAATTCTAAAACTATGCATTTGCTACGACTAAAGAACTTTTCTTTTAAAAAGCCAATTTCTTTTCAACCCAGGGTGTCCGTCTCTTTCAAATCCTGGGAAGACCGGCCAACAAGTATCACGTCATACGCAATTAGTCGAAATAGTTGGTTTTGCAGTAGATTCTGTCTACCTGCTTGGCAGGAGGAGTGGTTACTTAAGAGTAACCCAGCCCGCAAACCGGCGGGAGACATCTTACTCTTGTGTACATACGTGCCGTCTGTACTGTTGGCCAGCGTCCCATATTCGGGATGAAGGCCCAGGCAGATTGGAGACAATATAAATGAAACTATTCCCGAAGTAATATTTTGCCAGAATTTCAGTCGGCACTCAGCACGAACTTTAGAATTGTGGAAAGACAAGTAGGGAAATGGAGAAATAAACCGGAAGTACGTGATAGATGCCCACATGCGCATTTCGACTTTGCGCATGAGACTGGACGAATCGCAAAGTTTTAGTTTTGATATTTTCTAACATAGATAGATATATTTTTCTAAGTCTAGAACAGTAATTATTTCAAGAGATTTTTGGATCGATAGATCATAACAGGAAGTCAAGCGGTCTGTGGTGTTTTATGTCGGGAGGTTAGGGAATTGCGTACGTTGTAAATTTTTATATTCATTATAGTGTAGTTTATCAAGTTTATTCATTATAGTGTAGTTTATTAAGTTTATAGTGTAGTTTATTAAGTTTATAGTGTAGTTTATTAAGTTGTAAATTTTTATATTCATTATAGTGTAGTTTATTAAGTTTATTCATTATAGTGTAGTTTATTAAGTTTATAGTGTAGTTTATTAAGTTGTAAATTTTTATATTCATTATAGTGTAGTTTATTAAGTTTATTCAGTGTAGTTTATTAAGTTGTAAATTTTTATATTCATTATAGTGTAGTTTATTAAGTTTATTCATTATAGTGTAGTTTATTAAGTTTATAGTGTAGTTTATTAAGTTTATAGTGTAGTTTATTAGGTTCTTTGAACAGAATTATATATCAGGTCTCCAACAACTATGCGAAAAATGTAACTATAAATGTACAATGAACACGATTCCTTAACTTCTCGGCATAAAATAAGCCAAGGGGGGTTGAAATGCCGTTAAAATTAATCAATCAACCTAAGATGAACAGGCTCATCGCTGCTTATCATCGGTGATCTAGCGGAAATCATTGCTTTCAGCGTGATTAGACCGAAATATACACAACTGAGGAATACCTGATATATAATTGTGAAAAAAAAAATTCTTAAGAAAAAACAAAACAACAAATATAAATAAGAGCTCATCGGGATGGCCTAAAGTCGGTATAACGAGGGAGTCTATCCTTTTTTCACAAGCGCTAGACCAAGGAGATTGTTTTTGCGTCTGAGATGAAGCTCCACGCCTACCATCAGCTCCTTACTTTACCACAGAGATCTCTGTGCTACTCATACGCTAAGTTTGCGAGGACCGGTATTGAACTAGGAACCTTGTTGTTATCTTGTCAAACGCTCTACCGACTGAGCTAAAGGTACAATTAACGCGATTCCTTAACTTCCCGGTGTAAAATAACCCAAGGCTGGTTGAGATACCGTTAAAATCAATCAATCAACCAACCAACGATAACAATTAAGCGACGACCACTTCCGCTTTCTAGAACGAATGTAACATAATGTGGGTGGGTGGCATGGGTGTAACCTGACGTAAATTAACACGGAAAAGTCTTTAGCAAAAATATGTGTTAGATGAGAACGGAAAAGTTTAAGGATGAATCATCATTGCCTCATAGTTTTGTTTCTATTGGATTAGCGATAAAACACGGCGAAGCGGGAGAGAGGGAGGCGTGAAAGGTTAGAATGTGCATGGAGTTTGGAATTATGAAAGATTCAGATGTGCTCTTGGCTGTTGTGACTTGGGGAAAATTTGTGTTATTACTAAAAACTCTAAATGGCACAAGGCATGAGCTCCCCCAGCACCCCAAGTTAGTTTTCGGACTAAAATACAGAAATTGTCAACTCCAGCATCGACTCAGCAACGAAGATTCAAGCCTCTCCGATGCAGTACCGGTCCAGAGAGGTAAGCATACAAGAAATATTTCGGTTATTTCCTATAAGTCTAACATAAACAAAAGGGAATAATCTTGACTGATAAATTATTTATTTATTTTCCTATTAAACTAACCATAAACACTAAACCTAAACCCTAAACCCTAAACCCTAACCGTGTTCTTTTTTCCTAGTAGATCAATAAATAAATAAATAATTTACCAGTCAAGAGTGGTTCCCCTTTGTTTATGCTTAGAATTATAGGAAATAACCAATATTTCGTTATCAACACATCATCACTCTATTCAGAGATGAGTGCCATAACGTAACACACGTTGACACGCCATCTCTCCATTCTGATATGGAAAGAGGAACGTCACACGAATAATTAGTGGAAAAAGCGCTGACCGAGTTGTCTTTCCATACTTTTTAAAAAATCTTTTGGTTTATCCTTAAAGCTTCTGCTTATTTCAGAAGTAATAAAAAAAATAAAAAAAACACCCGAATATCAAAGACTCACCCCCACAAAAAAAAAAAAAAAAATACCGCCAGGGATCTTTATAGATTCAGTCTAATAAAATTATGCAAATGTAAAGATCACAGTCACATGTCAACACATGCAAATCGAAATGCAGATTCAAAAGCCCTCCCACGCATGCGCAAGTTAACATTCTTCAATTTGCAAAGGAAAGCGTAGAAGGTTGGCATTCATCTTTTCAATTACTGCGATCGAACATACTTCAAACGGGCTGAGTTGATATTGCATTTACGTTGATGATAAATAAAAAATAAAATAAATGGTGTGTTTCAGCTAATTTTTAGAGAAGGCTATCTTGTGTGTGTGTATGTGTGTGTGTGTGTGTGTGTGTGCGTTTTGTATATGCGTGTGTGTTTGTGAGTGCGTGTTTTTGTGTGTGCGTTTGTATGTGTGTAAAGGTTTGTAAAGGTGCCGGGTTAGCTCAGTCGGTAGAGCGTTCGGCTAGAAACCACAAGGTTCCTAGTTCGATAGCGGTCCTCGCCAACTCAGCGTATGAGTAGCACAGGGATCTGTGCGGTAAAGTAAGGAGCTGATGGTAGGTGTGGCCCCGACGACTTTACTTTACTTTTTTTGCATATGTGTGTGTGTGTGTGCGTTTGTGTGTATGTGGGTGTGTATTTCTGAGCGTGGTTGTGTATATGTGTATGCGTTTGTATATATAGGTGTGTGTGTGTGTGTGTTTGTGAGTGTGGTTATGTATATGTGTGTGTGTGTGTGTGTGTGGTTGTGTGTGTGGTTGTGTGTGCGTTTTTATACGCGTCTGTGTGTTTGTGAGTGTATGTATTTGTGTGTACGTTTGTAAATGAGTTTGTGTATGTGTTTTGTCTATGCGTTTGTGTATACGTGTGTGTGTGTGTGTGTGTGTGTGTGTTTATGTGTGCGTTTGTATATATGTGTGGTGGGGATTTGTGCATTTCTATGTGTGTGAGTGTGTGTTTTCAGTATGTGTTTGTGTGTGTGTTTGTGTGTGTATGTTTTTGTGTGCGTTGTATATATATATATATATATATATATATATATATATATATATATTGTGTGTGTGTGTGTGTGTGTGTGTGTGTGTGTGTGTAGACCCATTACTGCTTGACGTCGGTTTACTAGTGGGAATCGGTGTTTTCAGTGTGACTTGATCGAAATCTACTCATTTAAAAATGCTAACCATATAGATATGCAAAAAAATAAATAAATAAACAAAAATATAAATATAAATGTGCGATGAACGTGATTCCTTAACTTCTCGGCATAAAATAACCCGTGTGCATGTGTATATTTCCGATGACTTATCTATAAAAAGTGGTAGTTTACTGTTTCTACAGCTTTGAGCTAGTTGGTCTACAGAATCCTATGCCTTTCAAAGTATTTATGTGGGTTATCCCAAAAACTCAATATTCAATATTAATGAACAGAGCAATATAATTGGTAAAGAAAAGGGCTTAAAGAGCGTTCATTTTGTGGTTATAGATCTATTCTACCCACATGTATACACATATACCTGTGTCCAGAATAAATCTATAACTGCAAAATGACCGATTTTTAAGCCTTCTTCTTTACCATTATATATATATAATATATATATATATATATACTAGCAGCGGCTACCCGGAATCAACTGGGGGAGAGGGGAATGTTTTACAGTTAGTCTCGCAGATCCATTATTACTGAATCGTGAGTTGAATCCTCGTGGGATGCTCCATTTAAATCCCTATGTAAATATATATATATATATTATATATATATATATATATTATATATATATAATATATATAAAGGGTTTATAATTTGCTTGAAGCCTTGTGTTTATATAGGTTTGGAGGTTGATTTTGAAGGCTATCACAATGCAGTGTAAAGAAAAATAATAAGGTAACAATGGTGTTGTTTGTTAACCTGTGATTTATTCTTAATATTAATATTTCGAGATAAATTCTCTTCTTCAGAAGAACACTGGAACTGAAGTATTTGTCGTCTTGTAATGGCATTTTTAAACATTTTTATTGTAAAATTAAAAAATAAAAAAATTCATTTTCAAACAATATTTCATATTATTTGCTTTAAAATAACGGTTTCTGATGTGAGCAAAAAACCTGCATTTCAACTGTCAAAGGTGTTTGACATGTTTCCATTGTGGTTGTTGTTCTTGTTTGAGTATATAGGAGTGCGTAACGTCCTGTATGACCAATGTGTAATCGGGACGCAATGACTTGTTCCTTTCTAGACTTCCTTAAAGTTGGTCTCCAGTCTCCCAAAGTGGGTTTGATTAGGAAGAGTTTATTGTGGATGTTGTTATTTCAGTGTAGTTGCCATTTTGTATGAAGGAATCTATTAATTCTAGGTTTCAAGTCAGTATATGGTATCTTGAACTTGTTGGGGATCAAATCTAGAGCCGATTTAGCTTCAGACAGCACTTTCATTACCCCTCACTCCTATATGGCTTGGGATCCAGCATATTATAATCTCCTTAGAGTTAGACATCGAGTCTAATCTATTCAGGAGCTTAATGATGAGAGGGTCTTCCAGTTTTTTTTCTAATGATAGCAGGACAGACACACACAGAGAGAGAGAGAGAGAGAGAGAGAGAGAGAGAGAGAGAGAGAGAGAGAGAGAGAGAGACTAAGAAGATGATATATTTTTTGTGGTTATTTTCAGAGATGATGTCAAGTGCTAGATCTATTGCACTGGTTTTCAACTGAAAAAATGGAACTTTCATTTGGGAGAGCTTTTCTTACAATTTGTTTTTTTTTAAATAGCGGCACATGCTGTTTTGTCATTGTCCTTAGAGCTACCTGGAAATAATAATACTAAAAGGATAATTATGTGATAAAAAAAGATTATTACGCTTAAACAGTTGTGAGCCAATTAATAGGCTAAGGGTTAAGAAGCCATTTTCTCAAATCAATTACCTGGAGCCTTACGTGGAAATAACTGCTAGAATTTAAACAATGGAATTGTTTCGTGACTGCGTAACTCCTTCTGCCTGCTGACCCGGTGGTGAGTATGCAAGATTAGATTTCACTATAATTAGCGGTTTGCACTTGCGACCTTGTGCTAAATCTAACCTCTGACTCGTGTATAGAGTATGGGTTATGGTTGCTAGCAAAACCTGTGGATATACCACAGTATGAAACATTTAATTATTGCAACGTTTGTTAACTTAAGAGCTATTACGAATTAGTTAAATATGTAAAAAGTATAATAATCTTGATTTAACTTTCTCTCACTCTTTTTACTCTCCTTCTTTTCATCTTTTCATTATGTTCGATTAAAACAGATTAGCGTTATCGCTTCTGCACGCTCACCACCTCTCTATATATTTTCCCTAATCTTTTTCTTTCTTTCTTTCTTCTTATTTTCTATCGCCAATTCTTTTCTTTTTTCTCCTATTATCTCCACCACCGCCTTGTTTTATATCTGCGTCGAAGATCTCTGAGGCTGTAGAATACGCCGATTGCATCCCAACAGAGGGGTTAGACCTCTAAAAGCCTATCAATTGTATGTAAATATCCAATCCGTTCATCTCGGCTTGGATGTGACACAGGATCACAAGTATTGAGGATTGAACTTGCTATCAAGTAGTAATTAATCTCTGAGATTAGCTTGTTAAATATTACACTACGATGGGGCACCTTAGCAGCTTTTTAGTTGAATTACAAATTAGCATTATATACATAAATTGACCAACCACTTTGCACGCGCAGAATGTGACACAAGGACAATATCTAAACGGAGTTTAAGAGGTTTGAATTTGACTTTTCCCTCTGCTAGACTAGTTGTCTAACCAGGGTTAAAGAGCCCAGCCTGTCCTACTACTTACCCATAGCTAGACGGGGAATAGTTAAACGTATACCTTTCCCAAGGGTATTAGCAATATGTGGATTGTAAACAATCTCGTCCAGGATTTGAACTCGTATCAATTAATATAATCAGCATTATATCTAGGATAAAAAATGCACACACATCAAATCCCTTTTGGAACGGTCGGCTGGGCGTTAGAATGCATCGACTGCACCTCTGCAGAGGGGTAAGAGTCTCCCAATAGGGCCACCTGTTGGCCGTGCTTGGCGATCTGTGATGCTTAAGGATAGAACCAGGTGGATGAGCAGTCCATGACTTGCAATACTCCACGTTGGCCCTTTCTTGGGCTAGACTGGCGGTCGGAGAGGCCTCCTCCGATCAATCGGCTGGTCACGTCAAGCCCTAGCACCTATATGATTTTCCCAACCCTATTACCCTTATGGCAAGCCTCAACCCTTTTTATCATATGGGTGCTAGAAGGCGGTGCCTAAGGGTCTACATATCCTGGGAATGCCGTTAAACTCTATCTGATGATGAGGTTCCAGTTTTGCAGGTTTGGGGAATGTGGAGCACATCTTCATCACCATTGATCCCTGGTCCTCTCTGACCCAGAGAGGTAGTACATGTTAGGGTCCTATCTATGGGTTAAACAGAAAAACATGAGTTCATAAACAAAAATTTGATTATCTATTAAGAATGAATTTATTTAAAAGCGTTATCGGCATTAAATGACCCACCGAGGTTGATATGCCGTAAAACAAAACAAACCAAACCCCTTTTGGCTCGCTGTGTCTCTCTCCCAGGACGTAATGGCCATTTTGATTCCTTAAGTTTGCCACCCCCAACCCCACCCCGCCTTCTCTACATTAAGAGTTTGTATTACTTTTCATATTGATAACGGCCTAGCGTGATGCATACGCGCTTAAATCATTCATTCTTATAGTTCAGAGGTATCATTTGTCTCTTTGTCATATGGGTCAAGCAGCCTCCCAGCCCAGCACCTGACGCTATTTATTGACCATATAATAAACTCTGCTCTCCGTAAAATTCGTCACGTCACGTTTCGGGATATTCGCATATTTCGACTTCGAAGTTATCCATTTGAAATTCCGACATGACTAATGGATAACAACAGTGACTGGATTGCGAACCTGGATCGGCCTTCTGTGCGAAGCGCAATCATGTATGGTCGTATCTAATATAAGCAGCGTAGCCGACATCACCCAGTGCAGCATGTCACTGTATGGGCAGGCAGATGAATTCACCTATCAGACACATACGGTCCGGCAGAGATGGATAGGGATGAATTCGAAGGACGGAATCGGTTTAGAAGTCAAAATGATGTATTCCCATCTCAGGCACGATGGAGTAATTTGCTGGCAGCATTCAAGTATTTCCTCTGTTGAAGCCAGTCGATTTTCAAAGGTCTCTGTCGCATGTAACTCATACTATGCATAAGGGTAGGTCGATTTTAGAACTCTAACATCACCCCTCTGGCGAAAGTATGAAATTAACATAAAGAATTACCATACAAAATATCTTTCTTCAAAACTTAGCATTTGTTAGATGAAATACCGTATTTGACGGCATATAGTTATTTACTAAGCTTAGCTTAGATGTGGCACAAGGCCAGAAGTGTGGGGCGCCCAGTGATAATCGAACTCACTAACAATGGTCTGCTAATCTAGCTTGCTAATCTTTACACCAAATGAGGTGACGGCATATAAGACGCACGGGCATATAAGACGCATCCCCATTTCAGCAGGTTAGATTCAGGAAAAAAAGTTTTTAGTGTATGTAAGCATGTATTGTTGAAAACAGTCTAGCTGTGCATTACACAAGCAGAAACATAGCTGTATAAAAGCAATTTGGCAGTTTAGGGTAGGTAAAAGTACTGAGGGTACTATATGCCGTCAAATACGGTAGATTTCAATCTTTTAAAATGTTATCACTAATTAAGGTATAAATAAAAATAAATTCATGGTGAATGTGACGTCAATAACTAAGGGAATTGTGACTTGAGTAGTGATTTAGTTTGGTTACAGACAGACAAACACACAATCTCCATTATAATAAGATATTACCATATATATATATGCCTTATCTTCATATATTTTCTCCGTTTGTACACATTCCTTTATTCTTATTTTTATCCCTATTTTCTGAATCGTTCTTTTTTTTATATATCTATCTATTTACCTTAGTCTGAAAGATAGATAGATAGATAGATAGATAGATAGATAGATAGATCTAAGATTGAATAGCATAAACACGTTAACGTGACTTGATGACTGCCAATTTATCATTTATGTGATCCTCATATATATATATTTTTCACGGGTCCATTGTCCTGAGTATTAGCGGCTAATACGCTGCTTTGAAACCAATGATAACATTCGTCTTTTATTTGTACATTACACTGTAAATATATATATATATATATATATATATATATTGAGAAACAGTCTGTTGTCAACCTCTCTCAACCTTTCCTTTACTTGTGGAAGGAAGCTAATTAATTCAATAAAAGGGTGTGAGTCTTTCCACTTGCTTTCTCCTGCTTTCAATCAACACATGGATCTAATTGGAAGTGATACGTTTTATTATTTGAACTCGGACAGTAATATTCTTTTTTCTTTCTTTTTAACAAAAAAGATTTTTAGATATACTAGCAAATATATGCACCCTCCGGGTGCAAGTATTTAGGTTTTAATGTAATAAAATATTGTATTAAATTAGAAAGGCTAATGAAACTAAATAAGAATACAGATAAAAAGATTTGAAACAGAGGGGGTATAATAAAAGATTTGAAACAGAGGGAGTATAATAAAAAATGGAACAACTGAAATTTACTCTTCCATCACTCTCATCTTTCATTGTTATTTTTTCTAATTTAAGTATTTAGTTATAAGAGGAAGTAAAGAATAAAATTACAGTTATTTTATCTTGTTAATGGATTTCATTTAAGATTCATTGAAGAGATTTTTGCTTATATTCATTAAAATAAAACCAAACAGTTAGAAATCAATAATACTAAGCACATATTTATTAAATTCGATTTTTTAATATTAATATGCAAATTAGCCTTCCCGTTCACACTGTAAACCGCTATTTTGTTGTATATATAAATATAATTGCATATTGTCAGTATGTAGACATAGTTAACAGTATTAATAATGTAAGACAATTTTATTAATAATTGAGGTTTAGATAAAAATAAAATCATGGAGATTGTGATGTCTATAACTAAGAGAATTGTGACTTGAGTAGGAATATAGTTTCGGTTACAGACAGAAAAACACACAATCTCCATTATAATAAGATATATTCAATGGCTTTTAGTTGATAATAAAGAAATTAATGATAGCAATCATCACTTTATACTGCTTAATTATTAGGTAAAACGCAGCATATCAGACGTGTTGGTGGTGATGGGGGTATATTTTCAATTTGAATTCTAGTTATATTTTATTCGCTTCGTTTAAAATGACAACCGTCTTTGTTATAAATATTGGAATTGCTAAATTTTCTAACCGATTTCCAGGCTAAATGTTACAAAAACGAATATTGTTGGTGCAATTTTGTAGATGATCTTTGATGCTATTTCCTCAAATAATGAAGCAAGTAGGAGATTTAGTTTTTGGTATCAGTATTTGCTAAATCATCATACAACTTCCGCTGTTTGAAAGAGTTTGAAATCTTTAAAGAAGTCAAAAATCAACCTACCCTCCTCTGCATTTACCAATAGGTGACGCAAATGCAGATACATTATGGTTTATACAAGCATTTAAAATATTTTTGATGAAAGATCAGGTATATCGAGGCAGACCCCACACGACAGCGGAACTGAAAGAAAGCATCCCTAGAGAGTTAACACCTATTCCAGTTGATATGCTAAGCCACGCTTTACGTGATATGAGAAATCGAGCTCTCGAATGTTTTCGTCATGATGGTGACAAGCTCAATGAAAAATATTCAAATCTTAGATTACACTAATCCTGCTGTAGAGTTTGGTAATAGATAATACCTGATAATATATTATATCTCTGAATTTTTTTAGATGAGACTTGATAATTAGTTTATTTGGATTATTCGGACTATTGTCCTCATATTATTGTTATCTGTACCAACTAGCAATAACTATGTTTGCGTAGTGGTGGTACCATGGCTAATGAGATTATTTGAAGCATCGTTATTACTAATTGATACAGATAACAATAAAGATGAGGACAATAGTCCGAATAATCCAAATGATACTAATAATATATGCATTGATTGTATAATGTTCTATTAAAAATAATAAAATCCTGACATCTTAGGTTTCGAAGAAAAACTTTTTAACGAGATTGTTTGCGGGTCTGAGAAGGTTCCCGAGTCTGACAAGAAATACCTGAAGAAGGCCAGTGGCGTATCGACCGAAACGTTGTACCGATAACAATACAGATGAGAACAATAGTCCGAATAATACAAATAATATAAATTATCAAGCCTCATCTCAAAATTTCTGAGAAATAGTGTAGATAACAATAAAGATGAGGACAATAGTCCGAATAATCCAAATAATAGAAATTATCAAGCCTCATCTCAAAATTTCAGAGAAATAGTGTAGATAACAATAAAGATGAGGACAATAGTCCGAATGATCCAAATAATACAAATTATCAAGCCTCATCTCAAAATTTCAGAGAAATAGTGTAGATAACAATAAAGATGAGGACAATAGTCCGAATAATCCCAATGATACTAATAATATATGCATTGATTGTATAATGTTCTATTAAAAATAATAAAATCCTGGCATCTTAGGTTTAGAAGAAAATAAACTTTTTATTTTAAAAAAATTGGTAGGGTTTTATATATTTACAAGTAATAATCTACGTTGAAAAATACTGACATTATTAAATAATATAGTTTTGTTTTTTTTATTATATTAAAAGTTAATTTGTATTTTTATAAATTAATTGATGGTTACTCTATTTTTTTCTTTTTCTTTTTTCTTTTTAAATAACTTTCTGCGTTAGTATTATCTGCGTTATTCGGACTATTGTTCTCATCTTTATTGTTATCTGTACAACGTTTCGGCCGATATGCCCTCCGGCCTTCTTCAGGTATTTCTTGTCGGACTCGGGAACCTTTTTGGACTCGGGAACCTTCTTTTCGAACTCGGGAACTTTTTTGTCGTAATCGGGAGCCATCACGGAACTTTGAACCTTTGAAGGTTCCCGAGTCCGAGACTTTGGACCTTACTTAGGCTAGACGGACGGTCGAAGAGGCGCCCTCCGATCAGTCGGCTGGTCATGTCAAGCCCTATAACCTATATGATTGTCCCAACCCTATTTCCCTTATGGTAATCCCCAACCCTTTTTATCATATGGATGTTAGAAGGCGGTGGCTGAGGGTCTTCATGTCCTGGATATTTCCAGTTAAGGGTGTCTGGGAAATTTGGAGCACCACTTCATCACCGCTGCTTCCAGGTCCACGGAGTGGTAGTACCTGTTAGGATCCCATCTATGGTTTAAATAGAAAAAATGTGTTTATAAAAACAATTGAGTATCCATTGAAAATTAATTTATTTCAAAATTTTGTCGGCATTAAATAACCCCCCGAGGTTGATATGCCGAAAAATAAAACAAACCAAACCAATCATCTCAAAAATTCAGAGAAATAGAAATGGGTTCTGTTTCCGATTTGCACTTAGTTTATTTTCACAGATTAAAAGAACAAAACCGAGAAGAAATGTTTTCTTAGGGCGTTGAGTCCATATTTCTTGCCGGGGTTGTATATTTGTGAGACCAGGAACGAATTAATACAAATGGTTTTAATTAACTCTTTTTGTTTTTTAAGAAATAAACCTTTGTTAAAACTTCATAACTTAAAATATTGACTTCAATAAATTGTTATTAATAATAATGTTATATGAAGAATATTTAATGAGAGAGTATTGATTACTATGTGTGTGTGTGACCTCGTCTTATTAACTTCATTACAACTTTTAAATTAATTTTGCAATTTGGAGAAGGAATGTCGACAATGTCAAGATGACTGTGCGACAAGAAGACGCTAGTTAAGACTGACCTTTCCTTGTACCTCCAGTAATAATTCCTTCGAAAGACAAGGGTAATTTTAAACTAAGACAAATAAAATATCATTACAAAACGATGTAGATACGAAAAAATGATTTCGCTAAAAATGTATTTGAAGACGTTTCTATAGAGTTATATGAGAAGTAAGAAAATTTGGAAACACTGAAGTTTGGGTTTTGGGTTTTTTTTTACGGCATATCAACCTCGATGAGTCATTTAATGCCGACAAAGTTTTGAACTAAATTCATTCTTGACGGCTACTCAGTTTTTTTTTTCTATTTAACCCATATATGGGACCCTAATAGGTACCACCACTCCGGGTCACTATGGGCCAGGGAGTAATGCTGATGAAGGAGTACTCTACTTTCCCCAGACGTCCAGAACTGGAACCTCACTATCAGATAGAGTTTCACATCATTCCCAGGGCATAAAAACCCTTAGCCACTGCTTAGGCACATATTTAATTTCCCAACTATTTTGTTGATGAAAAAATCCGAAAAACTCACTACTGCATCGTTCGTTCGAACCACTACCATTCCTACAACCTCCCACTACCAATTGTTATTACCTCCCACTTCTAATTCCTTGCTACTACTCGTTCTCCTTAAAAACGAGACACGTAACTTACTATCGTTTCCTACCTGATGATGGCCAACTGTATTGTCGAAAGCGCTCATTCTGAAACCTTTGGTGGACTGTTACATCAAAAAGATGGCGCGAAAATTAGAAAGGATCAACAAAAAACTCGTCCGACAAGAATTGTCGGTAGAGTTCAACAAAACACAGACACACACACACATATATTATATATATATATATATATATATATATATATATATATGTATATATATATGAGTCTACGTTCCTCTGAAAAAGGATAGTCAAGTCTCCGAAATATTAGAATTAGATAAAACGAAACTTCTTATCCCACAAACTGAGTTTCTTATATATATTTCACACCCAATGCTTTACACTAAATCCCAAATCATATATATTATATACATTTATATAGACATAACATATATGCTAATATAATACATACACATCGAGACTCACGATATGTATATATATATATATATATATATATATATATATATATATATATATATATATATATAAATCTTGCTTTAGTGGGTCACTGGGTAATCGTCGTAACCGTTTATTTGAGCCAAAAACCGGCAGACGAAAACGAATCAAGTATAATTGTAATGATTTTCCTTGCTTAATTGTCGTTTGATTGTGTCAGACGTAACAAACTAAATTAATGATTCAGATGATCATGGCGCCTAACTCACGCATCGCTTATTCAACCTCTAAGAAACGACCATTTTCTCTGAGTGACTTTAAATTGCGACCTATCGACCGAAACTTTTACATATATCAAAAGAAATTGATAGCTACTCTGAATACTAGGGTGAGTCGAAACTTTTTCAATACTTTCGTAACAGGAGACACAATTCGGCAGTTCGCTGCACTGTGAGATGCGAGCTCCCCTGATACTCTCCGAGTGCAACTCGCCGGATTTGATTTTGTCGAAGTTGTCGTAAACATAACGAAACACAATGCACTGGATGCCGAGCTCTCCTGATCCTCTCCGAGTGCAACTCGCCGGATTTGATTTTGTCGAAGTTGTCGTAAACATAACGAAACACACTGCACTGGGATGCCGAGCTCTCTTGATCCTCTCCGAGTGCAACTCGCCGGATTTGATTTTGCCGAAGTTGTCGTAAACATAACGAAACACACTGCACTGGGATGCCGAGCTCTCTGATCCTCTCCGAGTGCAACTCGCCGGATTTGATTTTGCCGAAGTTGTCGTAAACATAACGAAACACACTGCACTGGGATGCCGAGCTCTCCTGATACTCTTCGAGTGCAACTCACCGGATTTGATTTTGCCGAAGTTGCCGAAGTTGCCGAAAAACACTGCATTGGATGCGAGCTCTGCTCTGCTCTGCTCTCGCCGGATTTGATTTAGCATGACCTCGGCAATCACAGTTTTAAGCTTTTGCCAAAGTTCTCATAAAGATGATGAACCACATTGCACTGAGATGCCGAGCTCTCCTGATACTCTCCTAGTGCAACACGCCGGATTTGATTTAGCATGGCCTCGGCAAACACGATTTGTAAGCCTCCCTGACCCTGAAAATTACATGATAGTATTAGGAATCAGTAACAGCTAATAATCATACATTAAACACAGTTTTGTTAAAGTCGTTCTGCAAATTATTCCCACCATATACTATGTAAATTTTTATTAGAGCTATATAATTCAGATTTCAGGATTTTAAATACATTAATAATATGGGCGGTTTTGCGACAAATCTAACTCAGCTAAACTTTAAAAGAGATATCGTTAATAGATTAAATGCTAATTAAGATTAAATTATAACTATTTCATTTCAAAACCATCGAGAATATAAATTAAGTAATTAAGGATATCGTGACGTCAGTGGTGACGTAGTTTTGGTTACTGTTAGACAGTTACATAATCTCTATTATAATAAGTTTTTTTATTTGATATTGAACTCGCCAGAAAAATCATTCAATCAATAAAGTAAATTTTTCCTAAGGAATTTCTTATAGGAAGCATTTTTTACCGTGGCACATTTTTCAAGACTGTCAGTATGAATTTCTTTACTAACGGCTGCACCTGGATTTTTTTCTTTAGCGGAGAGTCAATGTGTATCCACTCCATAGACTGTTGTATTTTGTAACCAAGGTTCATAGTGGCACTCCCATGTTTAGCCAATTTATAAACCTTCTTTAATGACGGCTGCACTCGGATTTTTTCTTTAGCGGAGAGTCAATGTGTGTCTATTCCATAGACTGTTGTATTTTTGACCCAGGCTTCATAGTGGCAAACATATATTTGTAAACTTATTTTGATTAAACATGCTTTTCAGTATTCATCATACATTATTCATTAAATTTAACATGGTTTGCACTTCTCAGCCACGAAACCTTTCATGACATATCACTGTTCAAGCCCGACATAACTTGATTAGCCTACAAATAGTTTTGTGAGATTAAGATTAACCTATTCTAAACAAAGGGTATGTTTAGCACAGTCGGTAGAGCGCCAGCCTAGGAATCACAAGATTCCAGGTTCGATAATGGTCCTTGCCAATTCAGCGTATGGGGTTACACAGGTATATGTGCGGTAAAGTGAGGAGCTGATGATAGGTGTGGCATTCTATCTCAGATGCTTAAATAATCTGGTAGGTGTGTGTTGGCTTTTTGGTATATAAGGCGTGTGGTGAATGACCACTTCTACTTATACATTCGCCGATAGACATGTGACCAACCTATTGACCAACCACTAGCAGTATTCTGCTGCTGATATTATTATTTATACTGGCTGTTCTAATCTTAGCTACTCATAATTACTTGGATCTTCGTGGACAACGGATCATAGGATCATAGGATTATATCACTGGACCTTTGACACTACATAGGATTCCCAAACTTTGGACTTATTCACTTACAAAAGGATTCCATAGCTCAGGACTTACTTACTTTAAGTCCTTTTCAGCTGGCCAAGGATGGTGGCTAGATACTTAACAGTGTGGCGTTCCACATCAGATGCTAAAATAATCTCTTAGGTCTAGCGCTAGGGAAAAGGGGATAGACTCCCTCGATCATACCGTCGATTCTAAACAATGCAGCGTTTACATTTAGGAAAAATAATGTATTGTTATGGGTCCAACGGGAGAAAAATAGATATTTTATAAAAGAAGAAGGTTTGCAAAAAGGATTATGCTTTTTTTTAATACATTTTATTAACTTACATATGAATGCGACACGTGTTTCTGATCTGTTGTCTTCGTCAGGCATTGAATTATTATTTTGGCAGAATATGTCCGATATTTGATAGGTTGTGTATGTTTTTGTAACTTTTTTATTATAATATATATATATATATCATATTATATATAATATATATTATATTATATATATAATATAATATCATATTATAATATATATATATATATATATATTATAATATATATATATATATATATAATAATATATATATATATATATTTTATATACCCGCAGACATAAAATAAAAATAAAATATCTAAAGAAGTGTGAAATTAAAAAAAAAAACATTTTTTTATACGACACCTGAAAGAAACTCGTAACCAATATGGCTATAAATATTTTTATAAAAAATATTCTAAAATATGTGTCTGGGACCAAGCAAGAGATGACAGTAATAGCCCATTACTGTTTCTTTGTTTTGTTTTACGATATATCAACCTCACTGGGTCATTTAATGCCGGCAAAGTTTTCAAAGATTCGGAACGATAGTTAGGAAGAAATTTCTTATTTAAGCCATAGACAGTGCCCTAACAGGTACTACCATTCTGTGCCGGTGTATCTGCAAGAAGTGCAAGGTCATCAATATATATATATATATATATATATATGTGTGTGTGTGTGTGTGTGTGTGTGTTTGTTTTTGTTTTGTTCTGTTTTCATCAGTGGGTCATTTAATACCAATAAAGTTTTGAAATAAAGTCATTCTTAATGGATAATCAATGTTTTTCATAAACACATTTTTTGTATTTAACCCATAGATGGGACCTTAACAGGTATTACCACTCCGAGTCAGAGTCGACAAGGGAGCAATGGCGATGAACGGGTGCTACACATTCCCCAAACATCCAAAATTGGTACCTCACCATCAGATAGAGTTTAGATCCTAAGCCACCACCAAAAAAGTGTTGCTCACCATAAGGGCAATAGGATTGGAAAATCATATAGGTGCTAGGATTTGAAGTGACCAGCCAATTGATCAGAGGGGGCCTCTCCGACCGCCCGTCTAGCACAAGAAAGGGCCAAAGTGCAGTATTGCAAGTCATGGACTGATCAACCATTTGTGTTCTATCCTTAAGCATCACGGGTAGCCACCTACCCCTAACAGGTGGCCTCATTTGGGGGAATCTTACCCCTCTGCAGATGTGCAGTCGGTGCATTCTAACGCACCAGCCGACAGGTCACGTATATATATATATATATATATATATATATATATATATATATATATATATATATACCAAGCGTGTTGGTAGATCCTTGCGGAGAGAAAAAAAAACAGCAGAAAAGTTTTGATTGTAAAAATATACTACCAAACATCAACCAGGAAGAAAAAAAATTTTGGAAAAAAGAAAAGGACCAAGATATTTCGTACCAACAAAAAAATAATCTATTGGTACAGTATTGGCCAAAAGAAAAAACAATTTATATGTATATATATGTATATAAGATATATCTATATATTCATATAACCGCTAGGAGAAAGCTAATAAGTAAAAAGTGCTCGATACCTAAGTAGACCCAATAATAAAGATAATCTAATGAGTCAGACGAACCTACTATTAGTTTCGCATAAAGCTCTTCAGGGCTAAATCTGACTCAGATTTTAGCCCTGAAGAGCTTTATGCGAAACTAATAGTAGGTTCGTCTGACTCATTAGATTATATATATATATATATATATATATATATTATATATATATATATTGTTGTGTATTTTGGCAGCAAATTATTTTTTCAGGCATATGTTATTGAAAAACATTTCTTGTATCCTGGTTTGAAGTGTTCGATTATTTTGCGGAGTTTTTGAGATACCATCTCTTTAATAACTAACACACTTAACTTGCAAACCTCTAATAGACTCTTCAAATGAAAAAAAAAAAAAAAAAAAAAAAAAAAAACAACATTGATAAAAGACCTAAAAAAACGAACTAAGACCAACTCATATACCCCATGATGACGACTGAGGAAGCAGTCGAATGCGCTCGGGCTAACAGTGTGGAAACATATCCTGTTTAAATTCGATCCAAACACCAGAAAGCTCGCCAGACGACTGGAAAAGACACAAATTCAAATAATGAAGAAGAATTACTCCGTATTGTTCAATAACACATGCCTGAATATATATATATATATATATATATGTATATATCATCATCATCATCATGTCGCGCAATTTGCACGGATATCCATGACGGTCTCTCGCCAACCCTCCCTATCACTCATCGATTCTGGGAGCTCCTCCGCGCAGCATTCAGTGTCTTTACATAGTTGGTCAATGTAGGTCCTGGCTGGGCGGCCTACGTTAGCATGTCCATGTGTTGGCCTCCACAGTAGTACGTCGCTTACGAGCTCATCCCTACTTCTCCAGCAGTGCCCCGCATGCCTAGCCCTCCTTACTCGTATGGTTTGTGATATGGGAGCCAGGTGGTCATACAGCTGCTTCTTGGTTGGGTGCTGTTTCCACGACATATTCAGGACTGCTCGCAGCATTCTTGTGCAGCTCCCATCTAGCTTATTCTCTCTCTCTCCCCCTCTCTCTCTCTCTCTCTCTCTCTATATATATATATATATATATATATATATATATATATATATATGAGTGTGTGTGTGTGTGTGAAGAATACAACATTTTAAACGAATACCTGTGTAGTGAAAGTGAACTTGCAGGTGTTAATTGTTGAGCATATAGGTAATATTCTTGTTTTATTTCCCAGTCACTTTCCTATCATGACTCTCTTACCGGTGCATACCATGCTTTTGAGTAGAAACGTTGTTTTTGTTTTTTAAGACGAAAGGTACCGGTCTCTCAGTGAAGAACAAAAGGTGTTTTGAATTTCGACATGTTTTTATTTTTGTGTGCTCTTTTGTCCCCCCTGTCTTTGTTTCTCTGACTTTGATAATGTCGGCTCTCAATAAGTCAGGTCAAGTAATTCGGCACATATGACTCGAAAGTCGACTGTATCAAAGTAAAGAAGTTAAGCGCAACGGTACAGAAGACCGTAAAAATAAAATAAAAAATCAGTTAAGATTCAAAACATTCTTCGTTCTTCACAAGGACTCGCACAGTAAATATCTAACAAGACTGCTCTGTTCACCTTGTAGCTTTTCTTAGTAAACCTTTCTCCCTATTCTTAATACTCATGTTTTTTCCTATCATTTCTCTATTAACTTCAAGTTACAACATTTTCTTTTCAAGATGTGACATAATGATAATAACAATGTGTGCTATTTACCCATAGCTGGAGTGAAGAACAGATGGGTTCATGCCTTTTCCCAGGGGATTAACATAAAATGAAATGTAATCAACATCGTTCAAGATTTGAACTCTGCTTGCTGATTCTATTTCCTGTGATGATACCCGTTACACAACGTGTGCCTCTTGAATGTAATAACATTTGAAGCATGCCCATTATGTTATCTTTCTTCTCAGAAAGTAACGTAATAATACTAACGTATAATAATAACATAATAATACAAACAATATGTGCTTAATTGCTAATGATGATGATTGATGCCCCCTAGGCCATGTGGTTAGCCACTGTGTACCACTTAGAATGATTCTATGGTCGGGGTGTCGACATTTTTCGCTCGCAGTCATGAATTAATTAATGACTTGTATTTTCACAGCAGCTGCATAAAATAAATAAATAAAATTTCTCAAGATTATTGTTTTCGTGATCAATGGCTCCCTTCTTTTTTTTTTACTATACTTTTACTTCTTGATTGAGCATGTATTTATGCCGTTCTCTGACCGGTTTGATGAATTTAGAACATGCCGTGTGTGTGCGTTAAGACAGAGGATTTATACCCAAACTAACAGAGGCTACTCAGCGTCGCCATCCTCTTT
>CM042152.1:8692080-8729580 GCA_023376005.1 Doryteuthis pealeii
TTTCTAGGTAAACTGTATTAATATTGAATGATCCAGTATGTATAAATACAGCGAATCTTTAAATCACTAAAGAGAGCTCAATGTATAATAAACTTTTTAGATTATATACAGAGCAATATTTATCATAGAAAGGAAGGAAGAACTCAACACCGTAAATCCATTATAAATTTATTTCGACCAAAATTGGGGCCTAAGTTGATTTAATATAGATTCCCAAAATCCAGTCTCATCAGATGGGGTTCAATGTATATATATTTATATATATATACATACGATTCGTCAAACTGTTTTCCTATGTGAAGCGTTGCATATGTAACATTCACAGATAATGTCTGTTATATTTTTTCTGGGTAAATTTGTTTTGCTCAGCGTTTTATGCCTGTGTAGATTATTGCTTGATAATGTCAAAGAAGACAGACAAGCGGGGTCCTTGGGATGAAAGGGACGCAATCAACAGGGTGTCGAGGGTGGGGGATATCATTTTAGCAGCAGGGGCCCAGTAATTGGTTTCAAGTCAGCTGACAATAGCGAAACCAATCCGATTAAATTTGTTATTTACTTTATTCTTTCTTTCTTTCTTTCTTTCTTTCTTTCTCGTTTTTTTCTTCTTCCTATTTTCTTAATAGAAAAGGGGATTTGTTTGTGATGAGGGGGAGATAACTGATACAAAGTTTTCTGCTTTGACTCACCTCGGCTTAATTGTTCCTTGAAAGAATCTCTTTCATGTCGAGTATAGATACGTAAGACATACAAGCGGCATTCATTTATAAGTAATAACTAAGTATTGCATCGACATGATATTCGTATTTTTCTGTAATATATAATAAATGGCGTGCATCTGAGTGCACCATTCCGTATCTATCTATCTATCTATCTATCTATCTATCTGTGCTTCTATGTCTCATATATACAATGTGTATATGCGCATATATCTGTGTTTATTTGCACGTGTGTAACACAAACACACACAAACAGACACACACACACCACACACACACACACATATATATATATATATATATATATATATATATATATATTATATATATATAATATATATATATTTCAGTCATTTTCAGTCACGCGTTCGAAGTTTACTTTTCATCAGTTGCTCGACTTTTTAACAGCTACCTCTAGCCGAGATCGTCTGCCAAGTTCCTTATTGGCTATTCAGTTCTAGAGTGAACAATTGATTGCTACATACTTTAATTTTTATTTACAATTTCTGTAGGGTTAATGCAAAAAGTTACAATTAATATCCTCCCACAGTGCTCAACCGTGGAAGTGGGAATATATATATATATATATATATATATATATATATATATATATATATATATATATATATATATATATATTTTTTTGTATTTTGATATGGTGTGTTCCATAATATATGGTGGTTGTACCACTGACTAGTATTGACATTTTTATTTAAAAAAGTTTTGTTAATACATATATATGTATATATATTTCACAGTTTAGTTGACAAGTTTAATGATAACGCACATATAACAAATATAAATGTTCAATACTTTTAGAGCAAATTTTATTATCATAATGGTACACATAACCTACTCGAGTTTCACCAATAAGGATCTTTTAAAAACTGGAATAATCAAGATATTGATTAATTGCAGTCGATTGCACGTGTGTATTTTTTTCACGTGCAATCGACTGCAATTACTCAATATCTTGATTAATCCAGTGGATTTAACCCTGAAGATCCTTATGATGAAACTCGAGTAGGTTATTACCGTGTACCATTATGATAATATATATATTTCGTTTAATTTAGTCAACAACTACCTTTGGACGAACATTTATTGATTATAACTTTCTTTTTCTTTCATTTCTCTCATTTTGCCCCCCCCCTCTCTCTCTCTCTCTCCCTATATATATATAATATATATATATATATATATATATATATATATATTCAGTTGTGTTTTTATGGAGATCAGTAGCGATCAATGAATACAAACGTGACTAGTCGAACGGCTTCAAAGAGGCTCATGTTAAAAAGTGTCTAATGAATCTGTATGTCTGTAGTGGTTTCGCGAATGGGGCTTAATGTCCAGACAAGTTGTGTATTTTACATAGTCGACTGTAGATTGTATTCCTTCACAGATGAATACCAGCAGCTTGAACAGTAATTTTCAAAACAGTCTGGCTCTGAAAAGATTCATGCATATATATATATATATATATATATATATATATATATATATATTATATTATTATTATAATGGAGATTGTGTATTTTTTGTCTGTAACCGAAACTAAATCACTACTCAAGTCACAATTCCCTTAGTTATTGACATCACATTCACCATGAATATTATTTTTTATTTAAACCTCAATTATTGATAAAATTGTTGTACCTTATTAATACTGTTGGATCTACATACTAAGAACATGCAGGTATATTTATATATTCAACAAAATAGCGGTTTACAGTGTGAACGAGAAGGCTAATTTGCATATTGATATTAAGAATTTGATTTTAATAAATATATGCTTAGTATTATTGATTTCTAATTGTTTGGTTTTCTCTTGACGAATCTGAGCAAAAATCTCTTCAATAAATCTTAAAAGAAATCCATAAACAAGACGAAAGAACTGTAATTTTATTAAATACTTCATAATCTAACTAAATAGATAAATAAGGAAAAATGAAAGACGGGAGTGATGGAAAATGATGGAAGAGTTAGATTTAAAGCTGTTCTATTTTTCGATTATACCCCCTCAGTTTATCATTTTCTAAATAGTTTCTAATTTGATACAATATTTTATTACATCAAAACCTGAATACTTGCACCCGAAGGGTGCATATATTTGCTGGTTATTATAATGGAGATTGTGTATTTTTCTGTCTGTAACCGAAACTATATTACTACTCAAGTTACAATTCCCTTAGTTATTGCCATTGCATTCTCAATGATTTGATTTTATTTAACCTCAATAAATGGTTTAACATTATTAATACTGTTAACCATATCTACATACGAACAACATGCAATTATATTTATATATACAACAAAATAGCAGTTTACAGTTTAAACGGAAAGGCTGATTTGCATATTGATATTAAAAATGTGATTTTAATAAATATGTGCTTAGTATTATTGATTTCTAACTGTTTGGTTTTATTTTAATGAATATGAGCAAAAATCTCTTCAATGAATCTTAAATGAAATCCATTAACAAGAACAAATAACTGTAATTTCATTCTTCACTTCCTTTTTTAACTAAATACTTAAATTAGAAAAAATAACAATGAAAGACGAGAGTGATGGAAGAGTAAGTTTCAGCTGTTCTATTTTCCGAGTAGACTCCCTCTGTTTCAAATCTTTTTATCTGCATTTTCCATTTAGTTTTATTAGCCTTTCTAATTTAATACGATATTTTATTACATTAAAACTGAAATACTTGCACCCGGAGGGTGCATATATTTGCTAGTATATATATATATATATATGAAGACCATGTATTTGGGTTTATTTATTCATATAAAATGTTTTGCTTACACAGATGTGCCAGATACTTCTAAAATTTATACTTAAAACGAAGACGGCATGTATTGATTAAATATTATAAAAACTAACACTGAACGCTAATTGTTTTGGAACTTTAAATTTTTTAAATTTGGAATCAGTGAAGATTTCTTCCTCATAAATATAAGTTAATAATATTACTGAATAGTAATTTCCTTTGTGATTCATTAATGGGACCATATGACCCACTTTTGCGATCTCGTTTTAATAAGGACATTTTTTCATTTACACCGTCAAAATCCAGTTTGTTCGTGGTTAGGGTTAGGGGTTAGGGTTAGGTTTTAGGTTAGGGTTAGGGGTTAGTTTTATAATTAAATAAAAACTCTAAAAATCATCTGTTAGCAAACAACCGGATTTTGTCGGTGTAAATGAAAAAATGTCCTTATGAAAAGGAATCGTAAAAGGGGTGCCTAAAGGTCATGTGATCCCATTAATGAAATATACTGAAGATTATAATTGGTTTGTTTTGGCTTATTTATTTAACGGCATGTCAATATGTTATATAGCCTTTCATCCCGGGTATGAATATTTACCAAACCCTCCACACAAGCAGGATGTGACACAAGGTCAATTTCTTAAGCGGAGTTTAACAGGTTTGAATTCGGAGTTTTCCTTCTCCTAGACCGGTTGCCTAACCAAGGTTAAAGAGTCCAGTCTACCCTACTATTTGCCCATAGCTGGAGGAGAGAGAGAGTAGGATTCATACCTTTATCAAGGGTATTAGCGCTAAGTGAAATGCAATTACCACGTCCAGGATTTGAACTCGGGTCGACGAGTCCATTTCTCATGACTTTAACCATTACACCACGGGTATATAAATAGCGAGGGGGACAGGATGATGGACTGGTTCTTCTACTTTTCTGCTTGTCTACTTCATCGGTCGCCATCTTCCTTTGGGCTGATTCTACTTCTTTATTCTGTTGGGCTCTTCTCAATTTTGTTGATCAATTATAAAGACTTGTCTTTTTTGTATTCTTTTATATTTAACCCAGCCCGAAGGATTCTCGAACCCGCACGGATGAGAAGCCGGCATTTAGAGAGAGGGACTTCGGCGTCCACTCACACTGACTTTCTGTCGACAACTAACTAAAACTAATTTCTGTTCTCATAGCCTTCCTTCAACCAAACAGAAATATAGGTGTAGGTAAACGCGAGGTTAAATGCTATCAATCATGGTAATTTTCCATTTCTTGGTCATTTGAATCTTTTTTAACGAACTTCGATTCAAAATTTAACTACACTACTTACACAATTATAAGCTATCCATGAACTATGTAACACTTGTTATTTAATGTCGAAATCTGATTCATTCTCAACCTTAGATATGATAAAAAATAATTTCTAGTATTATGTGCGTTATTCGGACTATTGTTCTCATCTTCATTGTTATCTTTACAACGTTTCGGCCGATATGACATCCGGCCTTCTTCCGGTATTTCTTGTCGAACTCTGGAACCTCTGACTCGGGAACCTCGGACTCGGGAACCTTCTTTTTGGACTCGTGACCTTCTTTTCGAACTCGGGAACCTTCTGGTCGTAATCCGGAACCTTCTTGTCGTAATCGGGAGCCATCACAGAACTTTTGAACCTAACTATTTATTCAGTCCATGGGGATATTCTGTTCTCATTCCGCTAACCATAGCTGGGGTACAGGTGTTAACCTGTGTTAATTGTTATTCTATGTTATTGTTGCCCTTGACCAGTATTGAAGCTGCAGTCCTTTATCCACTAGGCCATGTGTCCAATGAGGACAATAGTCCCAATAACGCAGATAATACTAATAATCTATCCTCATCTCAAACATTCACAGAAATATTCAACCATTTTTGTTATTTTCAAGGATAGCTTTGGCATCAAATAATCCGTGAAGTTTGATATGGCATTAAAAAAAGAAACCGACATTCAACCTGTCTTTAATCTTAAATGTTTGATCATACATGTATTTTTAGTGTTTCATTGCATTCTTAGTGTTTTTTTAAATGTTTGATCATACATGTATTTTTAGTGTTTCATTGCATTCTTAATTGCATTGCCTGGAAGAATTGCCGGTGAGATCTGATTGTCATATAACTGAAAATCTGTTTAAAGCCGACCATGTCATCTCTATGCGTGAATTAACATCGCTTTCTGTGGAAGAGATATTACTACCTAGGTACATGAATTGTTCTACTTGCTTTAGAAGGTTACCGTCGAGTGTGGGCATGGCACCTTTCTTTTTAAAGCACATGTATTCTTTTTTTCTCTGAATTCACATAGATGCTGATGTTCCGTGGTGCCTTTTCTATGCTATGTAGTACGGATTTGGCTTGTGCTGGTGTATTTACAAGAAGCGCTTGGTCATATGCGTAGTCCGCATCCGTAATATGAAGTACATTGTCAAGGAATATTAGAAATATATATGGTGGTAGGGTATATATATATATATATATATATATATATATATATATATATATATATATATTGAGATTAACCCAATATTTTACCGCTAATTCATTCCATTTATATATATATATATATATATATATATATATATATACAATTGCATGAACATCATCATGGACCACTGTTATAAGAAGTAATCAACAAGTTCATGTGTCACCTTATATATATATATATATATATATATATGTGTGTGTGTGTGTGTGTGTGTGTGATACAAAGAATATATATATACCCGTTCGATATCGGGTATATAAATGGGCGAGAGACAGACAGACAGACAGATAGACATAGACAAAGTTAGAGACTGAGACTGATACAGAGAAGAGATGATGATAAGGGGATGATGGATTTGTCATTATGTAACCCTTTGTTGACACATCCCAAAAATTGTCCATGCCAATCTATACGAAATTCTTATATTCCTTCTACAAACATTTACATGCTAATTTACACGTAACTATTACATTCCTGGTTCTTCCTCACTCTCTCTGTGTCTCTCTCCTCTATTGTGTTACAGTAATACCTTTTGTTATCCTTCCTTACTCTTCATTTATCATTTTCAAAGAGTAGTAAAAAAAAAGAAGAGTATCTCAAAGGGGTGACAAAATAAAAAGCCAAACTAACACAGGGGAGACACTAATTAACCGTAGAATAAAAATGTCCGAGGTTGTTGCTGGAAACATTCCCAAGGGATTTGGATCCATAATTCAGATGTTATAGGGATCCATAATTGTTTTTTCTGCTAACTTCGTCGGCCATTTCTTCTTGCATTTTTTCGCCTATTTTTAACTTCTTTAAGTGTGTGTTGATCTATATAAAGTAAGTCATGCTTTTATCTTTTTTCCCTTGTGGCATCCTTTTTATTCTTCTGGAAAAAGCTTATACCAATTATATTATTATTATTATTATTATTATTATTATTATTATTATTATTATTATTATTATGCTCCTTTTGAGTTTTCACATCATCGTTAGCTGATGGTCTTTCACTGGAGTCTGAGTAACAACAAGTCTCCTCAGGTCTCCTGGACTCTTCTGAGTATTCTGGCAGATTGCAGCAGTGCAGTGTTCTGAATGGTTTCAATCCTTCCTCTGATATCCAAACTTTCCAAGCCCTTTTCTAATCCTTTTGGGACTGTTCCAAGTGCACCAACTACAATTGGTATCACTTTGACTTTCATATTCCACAACTTTTTCAGTTCTCTGGCAAGGTCCAGATATTTTTTTTTTCATTTTCCTTTAACTTCACCCTGTGATCTGCTGGCACTGCAAAATCCACCAGTTGACAAGTTCTTTCTTTTTTGTTTATCAACACTAGGTCTGGCCTTCTTGCTGGAATAAGGTGATCCGTTTTTATCTCAAAGTCCCAGAGAATTTTGTGCATTTCGTTCTCAAGAACAGATTATTATTATTATTATTATTATTATTATTATTATTATTATTATTTATTCCGGGCGAGGACAATACAACTCAAATAGATGGAGCCTTAACAGATACTACCACTCCGGGTTAGAGTGGACCTAAAAGTAGCAGCAATGAAGGGTACTGTACACTCACCTTAGCCTCCGACTATCATCTCATCAGCTCAATAAAAAAGTGTTTGAGAGGCAGACATTATTCCAGTGATGAGGAAGTGAAATATGTAATGAAGAAGTGGCTCAAAGAAGAATCAACATAATTTTAAGGGAGAAGGATACATGCCCTTATTCGAAAGGGGAACATTGGTATTTAGAGAAACAGTGACTATGTGGAGAAGTAGTGATGTGATCCATAGAGGACCAGATTTATTTTGATGTATGATACATGTCCCTGTGTTGGTAATTATACCTGTCGTAAAAAAAAATCCACTACTTTTTGTCTCAGCTTCGTATATACAGGGATAAATCTGACAGTTTCATAACGTTAAAAGAAAAAGTGCTTGGTAACAAAAAAATTAAAGAATTGTAAAGAAATTCAACAGGCACGGAAATTACGGTACTGTCAATAAGTTTCACTCAAAATAAACGCCATTAGCATCGATCACAGCCTCAATCCTGCTCCGGAACCTGGGTTAGCTGATGTTACAGATTCTCTGGTAAGGGTCTCAAAAACTGCCTTAGTTATGTCGATTAACTGGGCTTTTGTAGTACTGGCACAGCGATTGGTGTCTTTCTCAATAGTGCCACACACATAATCTTCCATGCAGTTAAGATATGAGGTGTTCGGAGGCCAGACATTGGGAGTGGTGTAGCCGTAAAAATTCGCCGACAACCATTTTTGACTTTTCTCAGAGGTGTGGCAGCGGGTCGAATCCTGCTGCCATACATATGGCCTACCGTATAGGCAATTGAGGGTCCTCCAACACTTTTTTCTGCAGATTTTCGAGAATTCTGCTGTACGAACGTAATCATAACGTCTGTTATGTTGCTTTCTTTTAGCCACAGGCTCGTAGTCTCCATGCCAATTCTCCAGTTCATGCCTGATTGTTTTTACAGTGTTCAGGAAGCATTGGGCAGCAACCACAATCTCCTTATTTCGGTGGCCGGCGCAGATCATCAAGATACAAGTTATTCTCTTCCATGATTCAGGTGGGTTCCAGTCATCCATTCTATCTGTCATCACGTATATGAATGAAGAAGGGTCAAAGCTTTTAAACGATACGTAGTGTGCGTCAATACCTCCAACCTACGGAGAAAAATAACCAAATATGAATATGTCAAATTTATCCCGAACACCATTCCAATTCTCCAGTTCATGCCTGATTGTTTTTACAGTGTTCAGGAAGCATTGGGCAGCAACCACAATCTCCTTATTTCGGTGGCCGGCGCAGATCATCATGATACAAGTTATTCTCTTCCATGATTCAGGTGGGTTCCAGTCATCCATTCTATCTGTCACCACGTATATGAATGAAGAAGGGTCAAAGCTTTTAAATGATGCGTAGTGTGCGTCAATACACCCAACCTACGGAGAAAAATAACCAAATATGAATATGTCAAATTTATCCCGAACACCATGTATGTGTGTGTGAGTCTCTGTGTTTGTGTGTTTGTGTGTCTGTGAATCTGTGTGTGGCTGTGTAAAATCTTATCGTAATAATTAGCATTCAAATGTATTCATTTACCACAACCAAAGAAAATCGAAAGTATCTCCGCAAGCATTTTTTTTTTCTTTCTGCACGAAATATGCAGAAAGACTAAAAACAAAACGTTGATTTACATAATCACGGCATAGTTTGAAAAAATCAAATTAGCAATAGGTCGAAAGATGATTCTTTGAATGGAGGTTTATTAAAATGAAATCATGTAATTTGTTCGGGAGCTCCGGTGCCCGGAAGAGGATGGAAAATAAGTCAACGTACAGAATATGTTATCCTTAAGCAGAGCATTTTTACACATTATTTATCTATATATATATATATAAATGGTATCTGTTAATCAAAAGAAAAAATTCATCGTTGAATTGACAGTTCCATTTGAAGAAAATCTTGATGGGGTTCATCAGCATAAGTTGGAAAAATATGAAGACCTACGTGAACAATGCGTCAGAAACCGATGGATAACAAATGTATTTCGCATCGAAGTCGGATGCCGGGGATTTATTACCAACTCAACCTTGGTATTCTTGTCTAAACTTGGACTTTCTCCACCAGACAAGAGGAAATACATAAAAAAAGATCCAGGAGAAAGCTCTAACCGCATCAGCGTGGATATGGCAGTCCTATATTGTGACATCAAACTGACAAAGTCTGGTGGTATCGTGAGATACTGCTGGGGCGCGCTGGGTTAGTGGTAATGATGCTTCGGCCCCGAGAGTCATCATCTGGGGAAGGCTTTGTTGGTTGCATAGCAGTCATTGTATGGAGATTATTGTATGTGTTTGGGAAGTGAGGTGGGTATTAGAAACAAAAGAAAAGAGAGTGGTGAAAAGTGAAAAGAAAAGAGAAGAGAAGAGAGAAGAAAAGCACAGAGATTAAAAAGGTGTGTGTGTGTGTGCGTATGTGACAGAGAGAGAGAGAGAGAGAGAGAGAGAGATGAATAGCATCTTTCATACTCTAAGTTATCAAGCATATTATTTATCAATTTATTAATGAGTTCGATTCTCACTAAGTATCTCATACTTTTGTTTCACGCTCAGAGAATAGAAAAACACACACACACACACACACACACACACATATATATATATATATATATATATATATATATATATATATATTGGAGGATATGTGCTTAATTGAAGTCATACCTAATTTTGAAAATTAGTTAGTTAATAATTAATGAATTTCGGCGGGCATATATGTTCAAATGTAAGGCTAAACAAATCTAGAACATATCAATCCCTGAATGTACATTTCGACCTTTCAGGGATTTCAGGGATTGACATTTTCTCGATTTGTTTAGCCTTACATTTGAACATATATGCCCGCCTAAATTCACTAATTATTAACTAATTAATTTTCAAAATTAGGTATGACTTCAATTAAGCACATATCCTCCAAAAATTGTCGGCTTAAAACCATATAAAAATAAACACATTTGTTTGTTTAAAACAATTAACGGCTTATTTATTTTCTAAGTTAGTGTAGAAATTAGATATAGCGATTAAAAGTAAGAACTAATGTTTACTTCAGTATGATAGACAAGACGTAACCTCTCGCTGACCTATTAGCAGGACTCTCATTGGAGGTTTTACTCATACGACTACTCGGTCCAGGAAAACAAGTTAAATTCATTAGACAGAGTAGTCCCCGACGTGTAATGGCTATTTCCCCACGCGTGATGGTTATAGATTCGTGGGGAAAATAAAAACATTGAGAATAGACTAAAACTGTGTGTTCATTAATCAGAACAAGAAGTGGACCCAGAGATTTTTTTCTTTCTTTCTTTCTTTCTTTTTTTGCTAACTTTTTTTTCCATTTTCTACTTTCTTTTTTGTCTCCCATCTTTACATATATAATTGGCTGTTGTGTATATCTGTATGTCCGGAGGAAACAATTAACGACAGAGTAAATATATATACACATTAAATATCATTAGGGTTTGGTTTTTGAGCAAAAATAATTGAGATTTGATTTATATTCGTGAAGATGAATCTTATTATAATGGAGATTGTGTATTTGTCTGTCTGTAACCGAAACTATATCACTACTCAAGCCACAATGTCCTTAGTTATTTACATCACATCCTCATGATTTTATTTTTATTTAAACCTCAATTACTAATAAAATAGTATTGATGGACTTATTTGCATATTAATAAAATGTAATTGTATTTATATATACAACAAAATAGCGGTTTACAGTGTGAATGCGAAGGCTAATTTGCATATGGATATAAAAAAAATTGATTTTTATACATATGTGCTTAGTAATATGGATTTTTAATTGTTTGGTTTTATATTAATGAATATGAGCAAAAATCTCTTCAATAAATCTCAAATGAAATTCATTAACAAGAAGAAATAAGTGAATTTATTCTGTACTTCCTATTTTAACTAAATAGTTGAATTAGGAAAATTTATCAATGAAAGACGTGAGTGATGAAAGAGAAAGTTTCAATTGTTCTATTTTTCTATTATACTCACCTCTGTTTCAAATGTCTTTATCTGCATTCTTATTTAGTTTAATTCGCATTTCTAATTTAATATACTATTTTATTACATTCATTAAATACTTGGAGCCGGAAGGTGCATATATTTGCTAGTAAAAAATTAAATTTAAATGATAGCAGCATAGAATTTCTTTTGCATTTGATATTCTAAATAGTAGACATTATTTCTTTCTTTTCAGAGTTGCTGGATCAACGCAAGGTGTTCTTTTTACATAAGGATTTTAATGGGGCATATTACGAGGATCTAATTTGTGATTCAGTAATAATGGATCTGCGAGACTAAATTTTTTGCTACCACCTACACCGGCGATGCCGGGCAGCCACTTGTAGTCATCTATATAGTAAGGCTCTTGCTCCTAAATCTTCCGATCGTTATTATCTTACAACAATTGGTTAAAAATTAAACTGTCCAGAACCTCCAAGATGAAATGCGAAAATTTAAATCCTGATTATCTAGTTTCACTTATCCACCAAATTGTTATTTCTTATGAGTGTTGTCACCTCAGCTAAATAATTGACCATTCTGTTTTTTCATGAAGAAAGAAAGCATGTGCTACACAGAAATATCATAAGAAAGTGAGTAGGGTAAAAATAGAGAGAGGGTGTGAGCGCGTGGAATCGATAACGCTAATCTGTTTCAATAGAACATAATGAAAAGAAGGAAAGAAAGAAAAAAGTGAGAGAGACTTAAATCAAGATTATTAAACTTTCACATATTGAACTATTCGTAATAGCTCTTAAGTAAACATATCAAATGCTGTAATCATTAAATTATCATACTCTGGTATATCCACAGGTTCAACTAGTAGTATTCTATTACATTTAAAACTTGAATACTTGCGCCTGGTGAGCGCATATGTTTTCTAGTCTATATATTAATACCCTAGTAACTACCTACGTGTTTCACGCCCTGTCATCACTTCAGATAAATATAGGGACCATTCCGCTTTGATTCATAAGATATGAATGCATGTGTAAAAGTGCTGTGCCCTGTCCTCACTTAAGATAAATAGTGGGCCCTTCCTTTTCGATTCCTCATATAGGAATGGCCGTGTTCAAAAGTTATGCCTTATCGTTACCATAGATAAATTATGGACTATTCCGTTTTGATTAATGAGATATGAATCCATGTGTTCAAATGTTGTGCCCTCTCATAACCCCCCAATAAATAATGGATCATATCGTCGTAATTGTGAGAAAAGAAAAGGAATAAAAGGAAAAGCGCTACACGTCGGAAAGAGAAAGAAAGCAAATAAAGGATAATAAAAGAAAGAAAGGCGAGAGATAGGAACGATAGCACTTATCGTCTGTTTCAATGAAATAGAAAAAGTAAAAAAGAAAGAAAGAAAAAGAAACTTAGAAAGAAGAAGGGTAAAAGAAAAGAAAAGAGAAAAAGAAAGAAAGAATTTTCCAGAGATTATCACACTTTCACATATTGAACTAATCGTAATAGCTCTTAAGTAAACATATCAAATGTTGTGATAGTCAAATTATTATACCGTGGTATATCCACGGTTTCCGCTAAGTGAATAAAGAAAATTATGTTCCCATCTTGCACATGAAACTAGGTATTTTAAAGCAATTGATGAAAACATAACCAATTGAAGGCAATTGTTTCAAGTACTGCATTTTGGCATTTCTGGCCTTTCAATTGAAAAAAGAATCAACGCCGGTGCGTTTGATAGTCTACAGAATCGGCTAGTTATCAAAGATGGACAATTCATCGGGATAATGTCAGAACTCAAAAAGAATGTTTGGTTCTTGACAAGGTCGTTACCTTGTCAAGAACATTCTTGGAAATGCACGAGCAAAGAATTACACTGAAATTCGATAGCCACAAAACGCTCGATTGCAACATGAGTACCAAGTTCCATTATCTGCATAGCCATCTTAATTCTTGGAAAAACTTCGTCTGATCTGCAATGAGCAAGATGAATGATTCAACAAAATTTGAAATTCAGGATGTAAATATGTTGGCTGAGCATAAAGTGAAATCGTCAGATTGAAAAAAAAAACTATGTGTATTTTTTTACCTTAACTACTAGCACACATTTTGACTTACAGTTACAATATCATTTGTATGAACAAGATGAATTTGGACAAACATTGCAGTTGAGCAATTTTTTTATTATCTTCCATTGAAAATTTTTGAATCATTCTATAAAAGTAGCTCAAATTTGTTACATGCAGCATTTTAATGCTTTTTGAGACAAAGCGAAGTTACTCTGTTACTTAAAACGTTGATACAATAGAGAAAATACGGGGATAATTTTTGGATGCAGAATACAAAAGTTATTAAAAAACAAGTGTCGGATATAACTCAACAAAATTTGTGATGCGTAGTGTAATGTTTTATTGTTTCTCATTATATATACAATTTTTAAAACATTCCATAAAATAAGCACAAATCTTATAGATGCTGTATTTCTATGGTTTTTGAGAAAAATTGAGGGTATCTCATAGGTCAAAAGATTGATGTGATATACACATGCCGTAACCGGTGGTTTACTGGAGGCTGAGTGACAGCAAGTCTCCTCAGGTCTCCCGGACTCTTCTGGACCGATCCCAACAATACTGTATTTTGGATGGTCTCGGTTCTTCCTCTGATTTTTAGTTCACCCAAATTATTTTCCAGAACTTTGGAGACCGTTCCAAGGGCACCAATTACAATTGGTATGACTTTCACCTTCATGTTCCACATCTTCCTAAATTCTCTAGCGAGGTCTAAGTATTTGTCTATCTTTTAACTTTCTTTCCTTTTTACTCGGTGGTCGGCTGGGACAGCAAAATCCACGAGATGACAGATTCTTTTTTCTTGTCAACCAATACTAGTTCGGGTCTCCTGGCCGGGATTATGGGACCCGTCTGTACCTCGTGTTAGCTGATGGTATTTCACTGGAGTCTGAGGGACAACAAGTCTCCTCAGGTCTGCAGTACTCTTCTGAGTATTCTGATAGATTGCAGCAGTGCAGTAGTCTGGATGGTCTCAATTCTTCCTCTGATTTCCAGATTTTCCAGCTTCCAACAGTGATCGGCTAGAATAGTCAGAAGAGTCCTGGAGACCTGAGGAGACTTGCTGTTATTCAGCCTCCAGTAAACCACCGGCTACAGCATGTGTGAAAACCTATAAAAATGATAACTAATGGATGGCTGAAAAGTGCAGTGTTGAAGGCAAACATTATAAAATATGGATCAAATGTAATATGCAGATTGCGTAAAAAAAATTGAATCAATTCACCACTTAGTATTATTTTTATTATTCAGACTATTGTCCTCATCTTAATTGTTATATGTACAACATTTCAGCCGATGTGCTTTTCTTCAGGTATTTCTTGTCGAACTCGGGAACCTTCTCGGACTCGGGAACCTTCTTGTCGTAATCGGGAGCCATCACGGAACCTTGAACTTAACCCTTCATTCAGTCCACGGGGGTATCCTTTTCTCATTTTTGGATTTAGAGGTCAAGAAAATAGTCAAAAACAAGTGTCAGATCCAACTCAACCAAAATTGTGTTATCAGTATCAAATATTACGTACTGGCTCCAAATGGTTATATGTTATATAGCGGCTTCAAATTCACGGCTCTACTTCGTGTATCTGTAAAGGTAGCGGGTATTGTCACTAACCACTAGACGATATATGTAGTAGTCTCTTAATGAAATCACAACACATGGGTATTGTAAAAACTTTCTTTATATTCTCCCTGCTTCTTTGACCGGAAAGCCTCGCTTCCGTTTTTTAACTTCTTTGTTCGCTTTTACCGGGAAAAAAGTACTTTGTCATTTTTGTCGTCTTTTCTTTGTTTCGATCCAACCGGAAAATCCTACTTCCGCTCGTAAAATATACAACACAAATAAAAGTATGAAGTAACTTGCAAGTACATACTGAATTTATAATACGAGGGTTATCCAATAAATAAGATGAAATATTGCCTAAGGATCTAGCAATAGGAAAAACTGTTCTCAGTTGCATCTTTTTCAAAGAAATCGATAATGATCGCTTCTTTCATGTCACTAAAAACTATAACCATGACGTAATTTATTGGTTGCAACACCCGGACTTTTTCCTTCTCGAAGTCTGTGCGTTTCCACTCTATGGACTGTCATTCTTGCTACATTGTTTACCAGACTGTTTTGGCTCATCAGTGTATTTGGATGTTATCACGGGGTTAAACATACCCGTATCGATTAAGACTTTGGAATCGGTCCCACATCTCTAAGACAGGGATTCTAAAAGAATCAAACTCTCTCACTGTTTAGGTTATCAAAAACGTTTTAAGAATACTAAATATTTGATGAGATTGGCTGTCTGTGTTGAAAAGCCAAAACACTTGGGTGGCCGACTGGAAGAAAAAGATGGCGATAGCCGACAATTTTGTCGGCTATCGCTATCTCAAACAGATTGTTTGTTTATGACTCTCTCTCTCTCTCTCTCTCTCTCTCTCTCTATATATATATATATATATATATATATATATATATGATATAATGAAAAAAACAAAAGATGTTTACAACTGAAATAGGCTCATCAGGAGAGAAGTGTGCAAAACCGTTTCGGGGCCAAATCTCTCGACGGTTTTAAAAAGCAACACCGTCGAGAGATTTGGCCCCGAAACGGTTTTGCACATTCTCTCCTGATGAGCCTATTTCAGTTGTAAACATCTTTTGTTTTTCATTATATCATATTCATACTGTAGGATTAATTTCCATTTTATTTTCACACACACACACACACACACACATATATATAATATATATATTATATATATATATATATATATATATATATATATATATATATGCAATACACTTAATATTCTCTAATATAGAGAGGAAAGCAATTTTCAGTTCAATTTCTGGCTGACTGATACGTTTTTTTCTTGATTCCCGCTGAACTTCTTTTTTGATGTTGTTGTTGTTTATTGATTTTAACGGCATATCAACCCGTCTAGGGTTATGTCACGCCTAACGGTTAGGAAGTAATACATATTGTGTATTTATATTTATACTTTTTAGTAATTGATTTTAACAATGTGTTAGCATTATTGGGAATTATGATGAATGGTATTGATTTGTTTCATGTCTATATTCTATGGTATAATGTTATTTCCCTCAAAAAAGAGAGAATATCCTCCATGTTGACATTTTCAAACACATCTTTCATATTGTTTGCTTTAAAATAAGGGTTTCTGATGTGAGCAAAAATCTTGCATTCCACGAATAAGTGTTTAACTGTCAAAGGTGTTTGACATGTTCCACATTGTGGTTGTTATTCTTTTTTGAGTATGTAGGAGTGCGTTAGTCTTGTATGACCAATGGTAATCGGGATACAATTACGTGTTCTTTCTAGACTTCCTTTTTTGAGTCCGCCCAAATTGATGATATTGTAGTGAACCGGAAGTTCTTACTACGACGAACAAAAGTCAAGTGACAAAAATTAATAGTTTGCGCAGGGGATTGCGCACCCTAGTAAAAAAAGAAAATTGAAATAAAATTTGTATTTTCGACAATCAGAGAAAAAAAGAAGTCTATCAAATAGACCCCTTTTGGAGCCTACCCAAAGAGTATAAATAACCAACTTTTCGGATCCCAACCAGAAAGAAATTATTCGTCTAACCAAATCCACGTCATTCTAACGTAAGCTAAAATCACATTCACTAACAAGAAGGTATGAGTATTTATATCATTATATCTCTCTCGAATCAGCTCTTTACGAGATCAGCAATGTTACTTGTGACTGACTGTTTTGTGACTTTGAATTCTTACCCTTTCTTTCTCACTTCAAAATTATTACATATTTTCTTACATGTTATAGACAACTTTACAAAAAATTACTTTTTGTACAAAAGAATGATAAAAGAACTTTGCTCGGTATTCTGTATTACCTTTTTGTAAACCATTTCTCAATACAAGTTGTTTGTTTTAAAATTGAGTCTTGTTATTTATGCCATGTGCCTACAATAATTCAATGTTTTATGGTGTCTTTTTATGTTTGAATAATATTTCATGGAATTATAACATTAAACTGGTGACCGTACAACGAATATATCAAACAACCCTATAATAACCACTATAACATATTGAAGATAACTAAAAAAAACTGCTGAGTGTTCATCGCTCATTCTTAAACGGATACTCAACAAATGCACTTGTTTAAAAGTGAAAGTGACAACCTACTTTTCTTTTTGAGTCATAATAAAATTAATTCTTAATGAATTTACAATACTAAAATACACTAACAACAAAAATTGAAACACAATAAAATAAATGAATAAGAACGGAGTTTGGTATATGACAGTTTCTAGACTATGCGATATTAATGATATTCAGCATTATTTACTTATAAATATAGCTATAAACTATATATATATATATATATATATATATATATATATATGTGTGTGTGTGTGTGTATATATATATTTTTGGAGGATATGTGCTTAATTGAAGTCATACCTTATTTAGAAAATTAATTAGTTAATAATTAATGAATTTAGGCTGGCATATATGTTCAAATGTAAGGCTGAACAAATCGAGAAAAATGTCAATCCCTGAATGTACATTTAGACCTAGTAGGTCTCATCAGCAAGGTTATAGACATGTGAGACTGCTCCGTGTGTGACTCGAAACCTCGACTGCCAAGCTGACAGGCGGAGATTCTAACAACTACACCAGTTGGCCATTCCCAGTTTCTTCGTATGGTTTGAACTTATTTATATTCCACTTTTTTATTGACTTGCTATACGAAGAATCTGGGAGAGGCCAGCTGGTGTAGTTGTTAGAATCTCCGCCTGTCAGCTTGGCAGTCGAGGTTTCGAGTCACACACGTAGCAGTCTCACAAGTCTATAACCTTGCGGATGAGACCAAATAGGTCGAAATGTACATTCAGGGATTGACATTTTCTCGATTTGTTCAGCCTTACATTTGAACATATATGCCCGCCTAAATTCATTAATTATTAACTAATTAATTTTCAAAATTAGGTATGACTTCAATTAAGCACAAATCCTCCAAAAATTGTCGGCTAAAAACTATATGAAATAAACACATTGATTATTTACTTTCTCTCTCTCTCATATATATATATATATATATATATATATATATATATATATATAATCTTATAACATTCAAAGAAAGGCTTGTGTTCCTGAGTAAACCGGACTTAGTAAAAAATAAAAAGGGATCAATACCCAAACTGGCACAGTGAATATATTTATATTAATACTAGCAGGACCTGTGGATATACCATAATATCATGATTTAATTATTACAACGTCTGATATGTTTACTTCAAGAGCTATTGCAATTACTTCAATATATAACAAGTATAATAAAATAATAATTTCTTTCCTTCTTTGTTTTCATCTTTTCATTATGTTTGATTGAAAGAGATTAGCGTTATCACTTCCGGATGCTCACCCCCTCTCTCTATCTTTCCTCTACTCTCTTTCTTTCTTATATTTGGCTGGTGTGTAAAATGTTCTTTTTCTTCACTTTTTTATTCATAATAAAAACGGAATGGTCTATCATCTAATTGAGGTGACGACACTCATAAGAAATAATCATTCGGCGGATAAGTAACACGAGATAATGAGAATTTACATTTTTTGCATTTCATCTTCGACGATACCGTCTAACTATTAACCAGAGGGTGTTGCAAGAGGATAACGGTCGGAAGATTAAGGAACAAGGTTATTGTTATATTAATCTATTAACCTTAAAACAAATGTTCACTACTTCAAGTTTGACGCTGTACAAAATCTTCAGGTGAGTTGCCAACAATCTATGAGAACGCGAATTTTGAACCTACAAATATACGTTACTCTCTTCTCTCAGATATATAAATGAGCTCTTACCTGTCCTAAATTTTCCCTGTGGCATATCGCAAAACAAATACTTATTTTCATTTACGTCGAGAAAAAGAGTTTAAAGACATCGAATTCCCTGAAACCAATAAGCTACTAAAACAAGCGCTCGGAATTTATGCCTAAGGGCCGACACGAAAACAATTATTCGCTTTGGTATTTCAAATCGAACTAATTTAGGTCAGATGATAGCACACTCATTACTACGAAATTAAGAGTAGTAGAAAATAAGTCTCACACTCTCCCTCTTTTCCCTTCTCTCTCCTTCTCTTAACCTCTGTCTGTTGTCTGTCTGTTTATCTATATATATATATACTAGTAGAAGTACCCGGTTCAAGGATTTTAGGAACACCAGGAAGTGAGAAAGAAAATGGGGAAGAGAAGAGTAAGAATGGAGATAAGACGAAAATGATTTAGCAATTTATCAAATTAAAATATTTCGCATATTACAATGATTATAATCATGATTCTAAACTCAATTCCTACTCAAACCTCTCACTCCCACTCTCTCCCACTTCGCCACATCTTACCGCTCTTCCTATTGAAACAAGGCTATGTGGCAATGATGATTCATCTTTAAACTTTTCCATTCTTATCTAACACATAATTCTTGTTAAAACTTTTCCGTGCTGATTTACATATCAGGTTTCACTCAAGGTCTTTCGACCCCATTATGTTACAGTCTGTGTGTATGATAAATGATAAAACAATTTTAAATTTTTTCTTGGAGCAATTGTTTTTGTTCTTTCTTTTAATATTTTTATTGTTTTAGTTTATTTAACTTGCCTAAATTGTCTTCCAGGCTGTGGTTATATCAGTGCTGCTGTATGGCTGCACCACTTGGACCGTAACAAAGCGCCTTGGGAATAAGCTAGATGGGACCTGCACAAGAATGCTGCGTGCAGTCTTGAACAAGTCGTGGAAACAGCACCCCAAAAGGAGGCAGCTGTATGGTCACCTGCCCCCCGTTTCACAAACCATCCAAATGAGACGAACCAGGCATGCAGGGCACTGCTGGAGAAGCAAGGACGATCTCATAGGCGACGTTCCCTGTGGAAGCCAACACATAGGCATTCTAGTGTGGGCCGCTCAGCAAGGACCTACATTGACTAACTATGCGAGGACGCTGGCTGCTGTGCAGAGGAGCTCTCAGAGGCAATTAATGATAGGGAAGGTTGGCGAGAGATTGTCATGGATATCCGTGCTGCCTGCGCGACATAATGATGATGATGATGAAATTGTCTACAACTTAATAAAATAATGTTTCTGGATTTGGTTCATAAATTGCATAACGTTCATTGTCCAGAATTTAGTACATTTTATGCAAAAGCTATTCAATTTATTTTAAAGTTATCACAATGACCAAAAGGAAAAGAGAAAAAAAATCCACTTAAGAAAATATGTATTTGGGTTATGCTCACTTCTTGGATCCTGATTGGCTGTTGGTTTTGAAGCGGACACTTTCATAAGTGGATAAATTTTCAGCATTTTTTCGCAAGTCTGATATTATGGAGATGTTTACGTAGAATAAACATCATATTCACACCCACGGGCAGGCTGTTACTAGCGTCCAGTAACCAGACAAAAAGAAAAGAGAACGTAACCGAATACGCTCTGCACTAAATGATTGGACACAGTCGAATTTTCAGTTTATATAGATAAAAATGTCCGCTTTAAAACCAATAGCCAATGAAGACCCGGTAAATAAGGATAACCCAGAGGTCTTTTCTTTTTTTTTTTTTTCTTTTGGTTATTGTGATAAATTAAATTCCTGCTCTTTTAAAATAAATTGAATAGCTTTTGCATAAAATGTACTAAATTCTGGACAATGAACGTTATGCAATTTATGAACCAAATCGAGACATTCTTTTATTAAGTTGAAGACAATTTCATCATCATCATCATCATCATCAACATGTCGCGCATGCAGCACGGATATACATGACAATCTCTCGCCAACCTTCCCTATAACTCATTGCCCCTGGGAGCTCCTCTGTACAGCAACCAGCATCCTCGCATAGTTAGTCAGTGTAGGTCCTTGCTGAGCGGCCTACACTAGAATGCCCATGTGTTGGGTTTATGTCCGCTTTAAAACCAATAGCCAATGAAGATCTGGGAAATAAGGATAACCCAAATACACAAGTGGAAGTGTCCTGTCTTCTGTTTAAACAACCTAACAAGTCTGGACCCTCACTGTATACCCAGCTTGAAACGCAGCAGGGTTCTAATTACTCCACGAATCTCTACACTGAGTTTCTTGTTTATAAAAAATGAAATTTGTAAACTCTTCTTTTTGACCCCTGGGGAAAACTTTTATAGGGGAGGGGGTATGCAAACTAGATGCAAACGAGATCTAATTATCCAAATATTACATGGAAATATCATTTTTACAGTGTAAACAATTATTCAAATACAAAATTCTCAAATTTGCACATAATTGTATGGTTTCAAGTATCTCTCTATCTAATACTAATAATTATATGATTGCAAGTAATGATGTATCTATTCTGATTCGGTATTAAATGACCCGAAAAGGGTTGATGTGCCGTTAAACTAAACAACCAAACAATAACCAGTCAAGTTGTCAATTTTATTGTTCTCGTTAATTAACTTCTACTACTACTCTCATTGTTCTTGCTCGGTTGGAATCAGCATTATTATCCTCATTTGCATAATTTCTAACTGTCCCCTCGACCTTTTATCCAGAAATTTCTCTCCATCATCAGCGACATTGACATCGCCGTTGAAAAATATTCATGTTTTTTTTGTTTTCATCAGACAATAATTAAATCAAACTGAAAATTAAAAATGCAAATTTTCATTCGGCGTTAGAATTTTCTTAGCTGTTCCAAAAATACATTTCAGATACCTCTTTTTTTCTTTTTTTTTTTTTTTTTTCACATTTTAATTTTTTTTTTTCGTCAATTTTTAATTTTTTTTTTTTACCTTTTCTTTCTCTCAAAATTTAACAATTTGAGCTCAGTATTTTCCATATGACCACAAGGGAAATGCGGGCTTCTAAAATTGCATAAATGTAGAGTACACAGATTTACTGTATGCATTTACATAACTCGTCTGTCACGAGCAGGTTTGTATCCAGTTTTCCTTCTCCTAGACTGGTTGCATTAAAGAAGTAAAAAAATGCAAATTTTCATTCGAAATATATATATATATATATATATATATATATATATATTCTTAAGTTGTAGACATTGTTTGTTGGCAAGGATGCACAAAAGGCTGGAAGTTACCGCTAGTGTTGAGAGGGAGGGTGACTTCTTCGTTAATCATGAATATCTAGATCGTTTGCACATACCAAAATTATTGTAAATATCAAGAGAAACGATTTTTGTAAAAATTTAGAAAAAAAAAATTTTGTTTGTTGTTTTTTAACGCTTAAGAGAGCGGGGTCAACCAATGATATTCTCTCTCTCTCTCTCTCTGTCTCTCTGTCTCTCTGTCTCTCTCTGTCTCATGCTTTCTTTTTTTTTTGTTTTGACAAATTGTTTTTTGTTTATTTATTTGTTGTTTTTTTTGTAGTTTTTTTGGACGGGTTGTGGAGGGCGACGTTGAGAGGGTGGGGTCGATCAATCATTCATCTCTCTCTCTCTCTCTCTCTCTATCTCTCTCTCTCTCTCTCTCTCTCTCTCTCTCTTTCTCTGATCGAGCATAACCTTTGTGCTGCACACGCTTGTCAACAAAAGTAATGTATTCAATTTTGTAATGTCCACAACATATTTTCATAAAAAAATGACTTAAATAAATAAAGTGTGTCTCATTGGAAAGTAAGTCTACTTTTCCAATTTTTGGGTTATTGTAGGATCCTGTCAATTAATAATCTGAAATTATTTCCCATGGGTGGGGTGGGGGCATTTTAAAAATGTTTATATGAACCTATAAGTAGGACATTGACTTAACTATTTCATCGTATTATTCAAATTCATGTTATTGAATAAATCATTCAATATTGAGATTCTATATAGGGATTTTGCACAGGAAATTCTACGGAAATTCCATTTCTTGTTCAGTGTACTGACATGTTGTCTAGCAAAATTTTATATTATTGAATGATAATGGAGGTGCGTGGTGTAATGGTTAGAGTGGTGGTAAATGGACTCATCGACCCGAGTTCAATTCCTGGACGAAGTTGTTTGCATTTCCCATTGCGCTAATACCCTTGGGAAAGGTAGGAATTAAATTCTCACTCCAGCTATGGGTAAATAGCAGGGAAGACTGGGCTCTTTAACCATGGCTAGGTAACCAGTATAGGAGAAGGAAAACTCTGAATTCAAACCTTCCGCTTAAGAAATTGACCTTGTGTCGCATCCTGCTCGTACGGAGGGGTTGGCAAATATATACATATTGAATATTGCGAAAAGAATATACAAAGTAATGTATTCAATTTTGTAATGTCCACAACATATTTTCATAAAAAATGACTTAAATAAATAAAAGTGTGTCTCAATGGAAAAGTAAGTCTACTTTTCCAATTTTTTTGTGTATCTGAAATTATTTCCCATGGGTGGGGCGTCATTTTAAAAATTTTGAATGAACCTATAAGTAGGACATTGACTTTACTATTTGATCGTATAATTCAAATCAATGTCATTGAATAAATCATTCAATATTGAGATTTTATATAGTGATTTTGCACAGGAAATTCTACAGAAATTCCATTTCTCGTTCAGTGAATTGATATGTTATCAAGTAGAATCTTATATTATTGAATGAACACATTGTTTCTAGTGAGGATTATCCAAAAATGCGATAACTCCAATAGGAGGAATCAGTATACAGTACCACTACTGTTTTTCTACAAGGGTAGCTTGATATCAAATAACTCTCGAAGGTTGATATACCATTAAAAACAAGAAAGAAAAGGGGAAGGAATCATTGTCTATACAATATCAGACTGTAGGTTGAACACTTACCTGGCTATCGTAAGACAGAGGTACATTAAAAAGTTATAAATCATACAGTATTGAAATTTTATACACTGATTCTACACGGGAATTCTACGGAAATTCCATTTCTCGTTCAGTGTATTGATATGTTGTCTAATAAATCTTATATTATTGAATGAACAAATCGTTTCTAGGACGATTATCCAAAAGGGTGATGACCCTGGGATGAGGATCCATCCCCATCTATGGGTTAAATTTTACCACTACTGTTTTTTCTACAAGGGTGGTTTTGGTATTAAATAACTCACGAAGGTTGATATGCCATTAAAACAAGGAAGAAAAGTGGAAGGAATCATCGACTGTATAATCTCAGACCGTAGCATGAACAGTTATCTGGCTATCGTAAGACAGAGGTACACGAAAGAAGTTATACAAGGGCTACTTGAAAAATGCCTTGGTGCCCGTCATATTGACCATCAGTGTGTGCTACTCACACACTGAATTGGCGAGGGCCGGTATTGAACCAGGAACTTTGTGGTTCCTAGTCGGACAGTGTACCGACTGAGCTAAAACGGCCATAGACTTTGATAATTAATGATATAATATTTCCGAATAATAATTCGAACTGATTGTAAATACAAAAAACTTGGAGAAAGAAAAAAATGGGTTAATAGGGATATAATGAAATCTACAGAAAGATTGAAAGAAAGAAAACAGAAAGAACAGAAAAATTGAAGTCGGAGTAGTAAAATAATAGGAAAACAAATTATAGAACAAACATTAGGTCTTTATAATGTATGAGTGTATCCAGTGATACACTAACACTGAATATGCGTTATGGAAAGAAAATTTCTTTTCCTCGGCGGATGGGTGGCGAGCGATTCCTAACTTGGAAGACAAACAAAAGAATTGTATTGCCCTTCGTCTCTTGAACTAAGTATATCTGTATTATCTGCATTATTCGGACTATTGTCCTCTTCTTCATTGTTATCTGTGTAACGTTTCAGCCGATGTGCCTCCCGGCCCTCTTCAGGTATTTCTTGTCTGACTCGGGAACTTTCTCAGACTCGGGAACCATCTCTGACTCTGGCTGAATAAAGGGTTATGTTCAAAGTTCCGTGATGGCTCCAGATTACGACAAGAAGGTTCCCGATTATGACAGAAAGGTTCCCGGGTTCGAAGATAAGGTTCTCTTATCCAAGATGGTTCCCGAGTCCGACAAGAAATACCTGAAAAAGGCCCAAGGGCACATAGGCCGAAACGTTGTACAGATAACAATGAAGATGAGGACAATAGTCCGACAATTGCAAGCTTCATCAAAAACATTCAGAGAAATAATCATATCTGCTTTTAAATTATTGTACGCTACTTGTAAGATATAATATTGACTAGATTATTTAACATGCCTTAAAAACCAACCAACCAACCAGTGCTGTAGACTTTGATAATAAATGGTGTAATTATTTCCGAATAATTATTCGAACTTGTAAGTAGAGAAAAATCAAAGAACAAAAAGGGTTAATACGGATATAATGAAATCTACAACAAGTAATCAAAGCGTATTAAAATCCTCATCATTTTTGTATTTCTAATAACAATGCAAATTTGAAGTTCATATTAGGTGTTTATTTGATTTTTTTAAAAGAAATGGGCCGTTTTTCTTTTTTAAAAATTAATAAATAAACTATTGTTCAATTGTTCGTACAGGATTTCTGATTTTGTCATTCGATCAAACACCATTTCCAACCTTGAGGCTGTTAATGTTGAATTTACAGTTGAAATGTCTGGCAAAGCTTGTTGTTGACACTGAAGTCGAAATTTTGCTGATGGCAATGCTTTTTCCATTGTTTACGCGAGACCAAGCTTGGAAGACAAACAAAAGAATTGTATTGCTTGTCGTCTCTTGAGCTAATTATATCTGGTTTTAAAATTATTGTACGCGCCACTTGTAAGATGGAATATTGACTGGATTTTTTTTTAATCTTCAAAAGGGATAATAGCTAAAAGGTAAAGCGAAGAAGAAGAAAAAAATTAATAAAAACATTGAAGGGCGAAAGAAATAAAGAAAAAGGCATATTTAAATGAATTGATGAAGAACTGGGAAAAACAAAGGTAAAAGTATTGAGAGAATGAAATCCTAATGAAAAAGGAATCTTGGTCAAGATGTTAATGAAAGTAGCAGCAATACGATTCATAACTAGCAAAAGAGAATTCTGTAAAAGAAAGAATGTAAAGAATAAAGGATGGATTTGAAGACAGAAGAAAAAAAAAGAGAATTGGAAGAAAGAAAGAAGAATTTGAAAGGTGAGACAAAGGAAAAAGTAATTAAAAAAAAGAAGTATTCATTTGAAAAGTTGGATAGAAGTAAAGTCGTCGGGGCGGCCTAATGTCGGTATCAGCCAGACAGCGAGGGAGTCTATCCCCTTTTCACTAGGACTGGACCAAGGAGATTATTTTAGGGTCTGAGGTAGAGCGACACACCTACCATCAACTCCCCACAAGTGAAAAAGTAATAAAAAAAAGAAGTATTCATTTGAAAACTTTGATAGAAGTAAAGTCGTCGGGGCGGCCTAATGTCGGTATCAACCAGACAGCGAGGAGTCTATCCCCTTTTCACTAGGGCTGGACCAAGGAGATTATTTTAGGGTCTGAGGTGGAGCGACACACCTACCATCAACTCCCCACAAGGGAAAAAGTAATTAAAAAATGAAGTATTCATTTGAAAAGTTGGATAGTCGTCGGGGTGACCTAATGTCGGTATCGGCCAGACAGCGAGGGAGTCTATCCCCTTTTCACTAGGGCTGGACCAAGGAGATTATTTTAGGGTCTGAGGTGGAGCGCCACACCTACCATCAACTCCCCACATTACCACAGAGGTCCCTGTGCTACTCATACGCTGAGTTTGCGAGGGCCGCTATCGAACCAGGAACCTTGTGATTCCACGAAAAAAAAAAGATAGAAAGATAAAAATGCGGATTTGTAAGGTAAGACAGAAAGGAGAAATAAAAAGAAAGAATGATTTGAAAAGGTGTGAGGGGAGAAATTTGGGTAATTTATGAGGAAGTGCGTCCCGGTCCCCTGCCTCCGAAATTGCTGCCCGGTGAATTTTAAAATAACGACCCCGAGCTTCGGCACCACATCGGTGTTACTTGAAAGAAAACAACCAACTTAGGGCGTTAAATGTATTTTAGTGGGGGGGGGGTCTCTTTTTTGTCTTAATTCTTGTTTATTTAAGAAATTTAACACAATGAAACTTGCAGAAAAATTAATATTCTCTTGAAAAAAAATGTTCCATTCGAAAGAAAAAACATTAAACAAACTCATAAATTACCTCTTATTTTTTCTTTTTGTTTTGTCGTAATTCTTATTATCGTAATTTGTCGTAAATCTTGTTTATTTATAGAAATTTGTCATATTTCTTGTTTAGATAGTTTTGAACAGACTGAGATTGATAGATATTTTCGACAAGTGAATGTATTTGGGGGAGGTCACTTCTTTTTTGTCGTAATTCTTATAGATAGATAAACAAACAAAATTATATAGATAGATATGAACAAGTGGAAATAGATAAATAAATAGATAGACAGATAAACAAACAAAATGATATAGATAGGTATAAACAAATGGAGATATATAGATAAATAGATAGATAGATAAACAGACAAAATGAAAGATTTGAAAGGTGAGAAAAATAAAGAAAGTATTATCTGCGTTATTCGGACTATTGTCCTCATCTTCATTGTTATCTGTACAACGTTTCGACCGATGTGCCCTCCGGTCTTCTTCAGGTATTTCTTGTCGGACTCGGGAACCTTCTCGGACTCGGGAACCTTCTTTTCCGACTCGGGAACCTTCTTGTCATAATCGGGAGCCATCACAGAACTTTGAACCTAACTCTCTATTCAGTCCACGGGTGTATCCTGTTTGCATTGCGCTAAACATAGCTGGGGTAGAGGTGTTAAGCTGTGTTAATTATTATTCTATGTTACTGCTGCCCTTGACCAGGATTGAACCTGCCGTCTAGAGATAACTATCACTTAGAACGGTTTAAACTAACTCCTTTATCCACTAGGCCACGTGTCCAATTGGAAGATTTGTACAATTGTCCGAATAACGCAGATAATAATAATCATCAAGCCTCATCTAAAACATTCAGAGAAATTGTTAAGTTTCTGACCGCCATCAGTAATAATGGATCTGCGGGACTAACTTAAGAATCCCCTCTACACAGGCGACGCCGGGTAGCAGCTGATAGTTGAAAATAAACTAAAACTTTGTGTTCATTAATAAAAACAAGAAGTGGACACAGAGATTTCTTTCTTTCTTCTTTCTTTTCTTTCTTTCTTTCTTTCTTTCTATTTCATATTTCACACGCACCCTTCTTTCATTCTTTCTTACTTTCTTTCTTTCTTTCTTTCTTTCTTTCTTTGCTAACTTTTTTCCATTTTCTCCTTTCTTTTTTGTCTAATGAAGTTTCAATTCTGGAACTCTCCAGAGTGTAGAGTACCCCTTCATATTCATTACTCCCAGGCCCACTCTGACCCGGAGGGGTAGTACCTGTTACGGTCCCCTCTTTGGGTCAAATAGAAAAACGGAGTTAAAAATGTGTTTGAAAATTGAGTTTAAAAAATAATGAAGACCATCAAGAATGAATAAAAGAAAAGGTCTTCAGCTTAAAATAACCCAACAAGGGTTGACATGCTGCAAAAATAACCAACCAACAAAACATATCATATTGTTTTACTGCTTGTCAAAACTCACTGGGTCATTTCTACTGCTAAAATCATACATTTTTCAAGCAATTATTTGGTGTTCGTTTCTATTTTATAATAACTAGCAAATATATGCACCCTCCGGTGCAAGTATTTAAGTTTTAATGTAATGAAATATCGTATTAAATTAGAAAGTCTAATAAGAATGCAGATGAAAAGATTTGAAACAGAGTGGCGGTATAATAGAAAAATAGAAATGAAACTTACTCTTCCATCACTGCCGTCTTTCATTGCTGAATTTTACTTATTTAACTATTTAGTTAAATTAGGAAATAAAGAATAAAATTACACTTATTTTTTCTTGTTAATGGATTTCATTTAAGATTCATTGAATAGATTTTTGCTTATATTCATTAAAATAAAACCAAACAATTAGAAATCAATAAAACTAAGCACATATTTAATAAAATCACATTTTTAATGTCAATATGCAAATTAGCCTTCCCATTCACACTGCAAACCGCTATTTTTAGTATATATAAATACAATTGCATGTTATTTGTATGTAGGTATGGTCAACACTAATAAAAAGGTAAAGCAATTTTATTAATAATTGAGGTTTAAATATAAATAAAATCATGAAGAATGGGATGTAAATAACTATGTTAATTGTGACTCGATTAGTAATATAGTTTCGGTTACAGACAGAAAAACACACAATCTCCATTATAATAAGATATCTACTTCCCTGTCGGTTTTATCTATCTATCTATTTTTCTATCTATCAACTGCCCTGTCAACTTATCTATCTATCTATCTATCTACCTATCTATCAACTTCCCGGTCGATTTATATATCTATCTATCTGTCTATCTATCAACTTCCCGGTCGATTTATCTATCTATCTATCTATCTATATCTCAACTTCCTGGTCAATTTATATATCTATCTATCTATCCATCTACTTCCCTGTCAACTTATCTATCTATCAATCTATCTATCTATCTATCAACTTCCCTGTCGACTTATCTATCTATCTATCTAGCTAGCTAGCTAGCTAGATAGATAGATAGATAGCTGTCTTTCTATCTGTTTATTTATCTGTCTATCTATCAACTTCCCAGTCGATTTATCTATCTATCTATCTATCTATCTATCTATCAACTTCCCTGTCGACTTATCTATCTATCTGTCTATATATCTATCTATCTATATCTATCCCTCTATCAACTTCCCTGTCGACTTATCTATCTATCTATCTATCTATCTATCTATCTATCTGTCTATCTTCCTATCTGTCTATCTATCTGTCTATCTATGAACATCCCGGTTGATCGATCTATCTATCTATCTATCTATCTATCAAGTTCCCTGTCAACTTATCTATCTATCTATCAAGTTCCCTGTCGACTTATCTATCTATCTATCTATCTATCTATCTATCAACTTCCCGGTCGATTTATCTATCTATCTATCTATCAACTTCCCTGTCAAATTATCTATCTATCCCTCTATTAACTTCCCTGTCGACTTATCTATCTATCTATCTATCTATCTATATATATATATATATATATATATATATATATATATATATATATGTGTGTGGTGTGTGTGTGTGTGTGTGTGTGTGTATGATTGTCTATCTATCTGTCTGTCTGTCTATTTCCCTACCGTTTTATCTATCACTGTATATCTATTTCGTATGAAATAAAGTCAAAGTAAATAGCAAATCTACATATTTTCCTGGAAATAACATTAAAATATCTTTAAAGTAGAAGAAAATATAACATTTACATTGTTAAGCAAAGTGACTTAAAAAAAAAAATTTTCAGAACAGTAAAAAAAAAAGAAGTAATTTTTGTTTTTGTTTCGCGATATAATATCCTCTTTTTTTTCTCTCAAATTATTGCATTCCTCTTTGTTTTACTTGAAAAATAAATGTTAATTTTTTTGAGAATCCAAATAGAATTTACCGGTTTTCCTAAAATATAGAAGTTTAAATAAAAGAATAAATGTATTCTATCTACATGAATCTACTTAAACGCAAAACGTTATGTTGTTCTATAAGAATATAAAGTTATAATGTAGAAAGCGCGTGGTGTAATGGTTAAAGTCATAGGAAATGGACTCGTCGCCCCGAGTTCAAATCCTGGACGTGGTAATTGCATTTCACTTAGCGCTAATACCATTGGGAAAGGTATTAATTCTACTCTCCCTCCAGCTATGGGCAAATAGTAGGGCAGACTGGGCTCTTTAACCTTGGTTAGGCAACCGGTATAGGAGAAGGAAAACTCTGAATTCAAACCTGTTAAACTCCGCTTAAGAAATTGACCTTGTGTCATATCCTGCTCGTGCGGAGGGGTCGGTAAATATATATAAGAATATAAAGTGTACCCGATATCTATATTGGACTTAACATTATATACAGGGGTGTACAAACGTTCTACACACACGAACAATATACACACGTATATACCTATATATCTATGTATACAGCTTTAATTTATATATATATGTATATATATATGTGTGTGTGTGTGTGTGTGTGTGTTTTAGAAGAGAGAAAAAGATATATAGAGAGAGAAAGAGAGAGTGTGTGTATGTGTGTGGGGGGTAGAGGAAGAATGTTTGTAAGATAGTGGGTTTAGAAGAGACACGGAGAGAATTAGAGAGACTGAGAGAGAGAGAGAGAGAGAGAGAGAGTACGAATGTGTTTGTGTGTATCGGAGAGAGAGAGAAAGAGTGTCTGTGTGTGAGTGTGGAGAGAGAGAGAGAATACGAGTGTGTATGTGTGTGTGTGTGTGTGTGTGTGTGTGTATTTGTAAGAGGCAGAAAAATAGATTTTCGTCATATAATCATCTAAAACCATAGAAAAAACCATTCCTCTTAAAATCTGAAGAATTGCCAAAATAGAGGAAGCTCTTCTGAATGCGACGCAATTAAAATTAATCGAAAAAATTGTTTTCTTTAATTTTTAAATTTTTTTAATACTAAATAATCTGGATCAGTTGTGACATTAAGGGGTTAACTGACATTGTGTCATTGCTCACTGGTCGATTATGTTCATATATGAAATTAAGTTACTATTATTCATATTATTCGGACTATTGTCCTCATCTTCATTGTTATTTGTATAACAGTTCGACCGATGTGCCCTCCGGCCTTCTTCAGGGATTTCTTTTCGAACTCGCAAACCTTCTTGTCGTAATCGGGAACCTTCTTGTCGTAATCGGGAGCCATCACGGAACTTTGAATCTAAACCGGTTATTTCCTAGTTGAGTAACATGAGTAACCCAGAAAAACAGAACCCAAATTATTTATTTATTTTCCCCTTAAACTAACGCTAAACCCCAACCCTAACCCTAACCCTAAACCCTAAACCTACCCTAACCCTAACTCTTGTTGGACTTAAACTGCAAAAAAATTAAAATTAACAGTTTTATTACACAATTTGTGGGTTCTGTTTTTTCTGGGTCACACTGTAATATTATGTTAATCAAATACGTGGGGGGTTAGGGTTAGGTTTAGGTTTAGGGTTAGGGTTAGGGTTAGGGTTTAGGGTTAGTTTAATGGGAAAATAAATAATTTGGGTTCTGTTTTTTCTGGGTAACCCTGTAATATCATGTTACTCAACTAGGAAATAACCCCGTAAACCTTTATTCAGTCCACGGGGATATTGTGACGCAAGCAATGGCAAAGTTTCGGTTATAGAGAGATAGACACAGAATCTCCATTATTGTATTGTATTGGCATTTCAGTCTCGGAAGACTAATATAAAGTTTTTATGTGCCCCTGAAGTTACAGCGCCTCCTGTGACTGTGAAGTCCGATGTTTGAAAAACATTCTCCAGATTTCGCATTTGAAAGCTGTCCCTGAAGATGTTGATGTGCCGGTGCTTTGTTGCCGCCGCTTTCTTCTTGACGTCTTAGCTTCATGGTGTTGCGTCAGGGTGACTTCAGACATGAATAGTCCTCTACGGAGATTCTGCCGCCACCGAGGGCAGTCCTGGGCTAAATTTTCCCAGTTAGAAGGGGCAATGCCAAAGCACCTGAGATCATTCCTGTAGACATCCTTGAATCACAGCTGGGGGTGACGAATCTCTCATTTACCAGACGTAAGCTCTGCATAAAGAATGTCTTTCGGAATTCGTCCACCATCCATCCGACGTACATTACCCAGCCATCGGAGACGACGTTGCCTCAGTAGAGAACACAAGCTGAGGAGTTGAGCTCTCTCTAGAACTGCTGTGTAAGTGATCCTGTCCCTCCAGGATGACACAGAATCTCCATTATAATAAAGTATTTAATCTTATATCATAATCCGAAGTCGTGACTAGGTTTATCTTGTCAACTGGGACATCTCAGGCGCTAAAAAATGTATATACATGAAGCGTGGAATCAAATTAAGAAAATATTGATAAACTAATGTTTTTATTACATTTCTTCATACAAGTCAGTTTTAATTTATAACAATTGGCAGAAAAAAATTTGTTGTCAAATCACATTCCATTTAAAAGATAACCTAATATAATTTACCAACAATTTCCACTTATTTGTAAATATTTAATATATAATATATATATATATATATATATATATATATATATATATATATATATATATGTATACCCATTTTCCTCTACTCTCAACCACATTTTGTCGGACTTATTCAACTCTTCACTCCTCATATATCTATCTATCTATCTCTCTATCTCTCTCTCTCTCTCTCTCTTCTCTATATATATATTATATATAATATATATATATATATATATATATATATATAAATGTATGTATTTATATATACATGTATACATATATACTTATATCTAATAATATATAAATAATATGTATATATATAAATATATATGCATATACATACATATACATATAAAATATATATATACATATTTCTATATCAATATATATGTACATATATATGTATAAATATAAATATATATGAATACATGTATATATATATATATATATATATTCATATATATATATATATGTATATTTATATATATATATGTATATATATGCATATATATACGTATTCACATATTTATAAATTTATATATTTATATATATATGTATGTATATAATTTATATAATTTATTAACATTTATATATATACTATATATATATATATTATATATATATATGTATATGTATATATATATATATATATATATATATATATATATATATATATGAATAAATATATATTTATATATTTATTGACATGTATATGCATACCTTTGTATTTATATATATATTATATATATATATATATATATATATATATATATATATATGTATATGCATATTATATTCATTCTATTGGACGCCCACTCTTACGCTATAAAGACAAATTGAAGGACAATTTCAAACGCCCCAATATCAACCTGAGTGCTTAAGAAAATCTAGCATCAAATCGGACAGAATGGTGTAAGACATGTTTCGCTAAATTAAAGAGCTTTGAAGAAAATAGACTGAAACACCAAAATTAGCTCGGCCTAATCTTAAAACAAAAACATATGACTCCCGCTTCTGGAAATTCAATCTGTCAGTGTTGATTCATACCTCGTAGCAAGGCTGGGCTGCTATCACACTCAAGGAAACACAAAACGTCTTCTTGATAGCATGCACAACATGGTTCTATAAAAGCCTTGATACTGTGAATAATATCTGATTTATATATATATATATATATATATATATATATATATATATATATATATATATATATATATATATAATCAGATATTATTCACTCACTGCTGACCCTCATCTATCGTTCACGACAGGAGAGTCCAGCACCACCATTTATATATATATATATATATATATATATATATATACTTATTTATATGCAGTGTTTTATTTCTCTCTCTCTCTCTCTCTCTCTCTCTCTCTCTCTCTCTCTATATATATATATATATATATATATATATATATATATATATTATATATATATATATAGAGAGAGAGAGAGAGAGAGAGAAATAAAACACTGCATATAAATAAATACGTATATATATATATATATATATATATATATATATATATATATATAAATGGTGGTGCTGGACTCTCCTGTCGTGAACGATAGATGAGGGTCAGCAGTGAGTGAATAATATCTGATTATATATATATATATATATATATATATATATATATATATATAAAAACAGATATTATTCACAGTATCAAGGCTTTTATAGAACCATCTTTATACATATAAATTTATTTGATAAGCTGTAATATGGTGGTATTATGTGTACGTAACTGGTAGAAAGATTCAACCTTTAATAAAATGCCATCAATATTTACATATAATCTTCTGGGAAAACATAAGAAAATAGATATCACTTATGGATCAACGTTTGTATTTCGTTATAATAGCATTAAAAAACGTTTCTGTTAAAAAAGGTATATCATTTGAACATGGTATATTCAAAAAATTGTATTAGTTATTATGCTGTCCATAATTTGAAAACTACAAATATAATATGTGTAATAGTGAATGTGTAGTATTATTTGGATTATTCTGACTATTGTTCTCATCTTCATTGTTATCAGTATAACGTTTCGGTAGATGTGCCCTCCGACCTTCTTCAGGTATTTCTTGTCGGACTCGAGGATCTACTTTTCGAACTCGGGAACCTTCTTGTCGTAATCGGGAATCTTAATAATTAGTATTATTTGGATTATTCGGACTATTCTCCTCATCTTCATTTGAACCTGGAACCTCTAGGTGATTGTTACTTAGAGCAGTATTAACGCACCCCTTATATCGTTTCTTTTTCTTCTTTTTTCCTTTCTTGTTCTTCTTTTCTTCTTTTTTTCTTTTTTTCTTTTTCTTCTTTTTTTCCTTTATTTTTCTTCTTTTTTCCTTTTTTTTCTTCTATTTTTCTTTATTTTATTTTTTTCCTTCTTTTTCTTCTTTTTTCCTTTATTTTTCCTTTTTTTCTTTTTTCTTCTTTTTTTTCTTTTTTTTTCCTCTTTTTTCCTTAATTTTTCTTCTTTTTTTCCTTTATTTTCTTCTTTTTTTTCCTTTTTCTTCTATTTTTCCTTTATTTTTATTTTTTCCTTTCTTTTTCTTCTTTTTTCCTTTATTTTCCTTCTTTTTTTCTTTTTTTCTTCTTTTTTTCCTTTATTTTTCCTCTTTTTTCCTTAATTTTTCTTCTTTTTTTCCTTAATTTTTCTTCTTTTTTTCCTTTATTTTTTATTGGCTTTTTTCTCTTCTGTCTGTGTTTTTATTTTTTATTTTTACTAGCAAAATAAAGAAACACACTCCGGGCGATGTAAAATTAAATTTTCTTGAGGAGGTGGAAGTTAAAAATTAAATGTCGGAGAATTTGAACCGTAAATCATGAAATCATCAAATTCATTAAAAGAGTAAATCAGGAACCTTAATAATTAGTATTATTTGGTTTATTCGGACTATTGTCCTCATCTTCATTGTTAATTGAATTGAACATGGAACCTCTGGGTGATTGTCACTTAGACCAGTATTAACGCACCCCTTATATCCTTTGCGGTTCAAGATTCCGCGTGGGCTCCCGATTACGACACGGAGGTTCCTCATTCAAATCGCACTTCATCGCATTTTGGCTAAGATCAAAGTGAGATTTATGTGCCAAAAAGCTGAGATTCGTCAAAAGCTTCTGGCTTGGTTCCGCGGGTCCTTCTCTTCAGGCAGCACCTGTCCTCTTGCATAACAGGGTTAAAGGCCTGGTTTTTTTCTAGGTGCAAACGGAATGCTGACAGGAACCTTGGATTTTTTGCGCTGGCTATCACATGAGCTACGTTTTGTACGTCGCCTCTCATGTTAAAAAGACTATTGGTGGTAAGACATGGAAACAAAACCTACCCCTTTGCCTAAAAAGGGTACAATTTAAGACGATGCCTCTATGGTTTCCAGAAATTTTCGATATATTATATTATATTATATATTATATTATATTATATGTTATATTATGTTATATCATATTATATATTATTTATATGTTATATTATATTATATATTATATGTTATATTATGTTATATTATATGTTATATCATATTATATATTATTTATATGTTATAATCATATTATATATTATATTTATGTTATGTCATATTATATATTATCTATATGTTATAATCATATTATATATTATATTATATGTTATATTATATATTATATTATTGCCTTTTATTTATGTCAGAAACTACACAGAAAATTCTCGACCGTCGTAAACTTTTTGATTTTGATTTTGCTTGTTTTAAATTTTGATGCTTGATGTAGCATCGATGTAATAAAAATAATTGATAAGGTTATGTATATTGATAAAACTTAGCTTAAAAATGGTCAAGAACTAGAATAAGACATACTTATTGGCACCAGTGACATATTTATAACTATTATATTATATCATA
>CM042152.1:8739580-8769138 GCA_023376005.1 Doryteuthis pealeii
CAGTTGATGTCGACAATCCTAAAGAGTGCATTGTTTGTGTTTTGCTGATTGATCAATTTACAAACTGTCAACTGAACTGAAAACGTTTATATTTAAAATTGCTTTTTGTTTATTCTATCATTTATTTATATCTTCACTTATCATTCATTCATAACTGAATTCATTTTTCATTACTATATGTTTCCAGTCGTTTGTTCAATTATTACTGTTTTTCCGTCATTTTTGTTTGTTTTACCGCCATTTTTCGATTTTCCGCCATTTTTTGTTTGTTTTACCGCCATTTTTTAATTTTTTTTTATTTTCCGCCATTTTTCTCACTTTTTTGTCTTATTGGTCCTGCAGTTGATTGAAACATTAATATTTTTACTCGTTGCTATGGAATATTTTAACAATGATTCGATTTGGCAATTATATATTATATGGAAATCATTTTTGTCTGTTGTCATTATCAGCAAACTTAGAATTAGCGAAGATGTTCCGAAGCAAAACTCGGAGATGTATTTTTTTTTTAGAATGTTTTATTTTGTTCTTTGTTGATGATAATTTTAGTCTTATTGTCTGATAATTGATGACGATATCTGGTTAATCGGCTTCATTGAAAATATATAAATATAATAAAAATATAATCCGAATATAGAGATTCGTGGAGTGATTATCATCCAGCTGTGTTGCAAGCTGAGTATGTTGTGTTTACCGCGTACCCCACTTGTACGGGTCAGGCACAAAGTCCCTATTAACGTGGGACCACCCACAAGCCGAAACTCATGGAATGGCAGGTGCAAAAATTGCGTCGATCCCGTCGGCATTCCCCTCAAGAGGGCGCCTCAGGCACTGGGCAATAAACCCAGCCCTGCCCCTTTAAATCAAGGGGGCAGGTGTTGCCTGGGGGGAGGGCCCCCTGGGATCGATGCTATTATTATAAACAACCCGGTCCAGCGGCCGAAGCTCGCCGGACCCCCAGTCGAAACCGGGCTTGAGTTTGTTGTGAGGATCCAAACATGGTAGGTGGTTTACATAGCAGTTCGGACTATTCCACTTGTGTTTTGGGGTCAAGTTCACTTTCTGGATCCCCATCGGATACTGGTTTTAAAGTGGACACTTTCATCTATATAAACTGAACATTTAACATTTAACCAAGGTTAAAGAGCCCAGTTTGCCCTACTATTTATCCATAGCTGGAGGGAAAGTAGAATTCATACCTTTCCCAAGGGTATTAGCGCTAAGTGAAATGCACTTACCACATCCAGGATTTGAACTCAGGGAGACGAGTCCATTTCCTATGACTTTAACCATTACACCAGGGAATGATAATATAGTTTTATGTCTTTAGCTCCTATTTTAAGCTCCTTCATAATTTTATGGTAGCCTCCTCATAACAACATTTCTGTAGTAGACCAAACTCTTCCAAAAATTTGTTGATAGATTGTTAGCCAGTGTCGACCCGTTACTCAATAATAGACCCCCCTCTACGCCATTGGCTGCTGGTTTTAAAGTGGACACTTTCATCTATATAAACTGAACATTTAACTGTGTTCAAGCATTTAGTGCAAACCGTATTCGGTTACGTTCTCCTTTCTTTTTGTCTGGTTACTGGACGCTAGTAACACCCTTCCTGCGGAGGCGAGTATGATGTTTATTCTACAACGAAGAAAAGCTTAATCGTTTTTGATTCAACCAAAAGAATAACTATTTAAAAAAAAAATACTTTTTAGTCTTTATTTAATTTTTTCTAGGTGGGACATTAGAGTCATTTTATTGATTGATTTTAACAACATCACAACTCGTGTGGGGTTATTTTATGCTTAGAGGTTACAGAATTGTTAACATTGTGTGTTTTCATATACATTATTGTGGAATTTCATCAGAGATCTTGCACAAGGTTATATGAAATCAAAAAAACTGAACATTTAACTGTGTTCAAGCATTTAGTTCAAACCGTATTCGGTTACGTTCTCTTTTCTTTTTGTCTGGTTACTGGACGCTAGTAACATCCTCTCTCTCTCTCTCTTAATAATTTTTCTCTTACTGATTTTATATCACGTGGTGAATTATGATTGATATTTAATAATAACAAACATCCTAGTACTGATCAGTAAACCGTTTCGGGATAATTGTTATCAGTCTTTGCATTCATTGTTCTATCTATCAAAAATATCTTCCGCCCTGTCGGTGAGGCGTTAGAATGCACCGTCTGCACCTCTGTAAAGGGGTAAGACTCCCCCAATTGGGCCACTTGTTGGTCGTGGGTGGCGACCCGTAATGCTTAAGGATAGAACCCGGGTGGCTGAGCAGTCCATGACTTGTAATACACCACTTTAGCCTTTTCTTGGGCTAGACGGGCGGTCCGAGAGGCCCCCTCCGATCAATCGGCTGGTCACGTCAAGCCCCAGCACCTATATGATTTTCCCAACCCTATTGCCCTTATGGCAACCCCAATCCTTTTTATCATATGGGTGCTAGAAGGCGGTTCCTGAGGGTCTACATGTCCTGGGAATGACGTTAAACTCTATCTGATGGTGAGGTTCCAGTTTTGGAGGTTTGGGGAATGTGAAGCACCCCTTCATCACCATTGCTCCCTGGTCCACTCTGACCTGGAGTGGTAGTACCTGTTAGGGTCCCATCTATGGGTTGAATAGAAAAAACATGAGTTTATAAACAAAAATTGTATTATGCATTACGAATGAATTTATTTCACAACTTTGTCGGCATTAAATGACCCACCGAGGTTGATATGCCGTAAAACAAACCAAACCAAACCAAACCAAATCAAAAATATCTTAGAATATTTTCAATTTTCTTAGAATCGATACTGAAATGATTTCCTCTTCCATCAAAAATTCCATTACCGAAACTTTCCAAAATGTTTCATGTGTTTAGGATTGGATTATGGTTGATAAAAAATCTGTTTTAATTGGTTCTAATTAGTCGTAATTTGCAATTAAGTCAAACACCTACCAATCGGTCACTTTATTCTGTGTCTATCTAGGGGGGGGGAGAGAGTGAGAGAGAGAACCCGGAGAATTTGAAATGTATTTCTATGTCAAATTTCACAACCAGCAATCCGTAGCTTAAATGAGGTCAAACATTGCCTTTCTTAGAAATCTAACAAAATGATTTTAAGGTTTCGTCCGGTCGTATCTATTTATTTTTAAAATTCTATTTGCTTTGCTAACTCTCTTCTCCCTAATCTCAATTATATACCCAGAGCTGAATGGGTGACCCAATGGGTCACGTTTTGTTTAGTTCTTCTATAAACCCAATACTGTGCTTTGTTTTAAATAGATCAAATTATTCGTTTTGTAATCTAAACCGTTAACTAGATGATTTAACAAGAAAAAAAAACTCATCTATTTATTCAGTCTATAATTTAGTCTATAAATTGAAATCTCCGACCATTATTATATTTTGAAATGAGGGCGTGGTGTAATGGTTAAAGTCATGGAAAATGGACTCGTAGCCCCGAGTTCAAATCCTGGGAGTGGTAATTGCATTTCACTTAGCGCTAATACCCTTGGGAAAGGTATGAATCCTACTCTCCCTCCAGCTATGGGTAAATAGCAGGGCAGACTGGGTTCTTTAAACATGGTTAGGCAACCGGTCTAGGAGAAGGAAAACTCTGAATTCAAAACTATTAAACTCCGCTTAAGAAATTGACCTTGTGTCGTATCCTGCTCGTGCGGAGGAGTTGGTAAATATATATGTATAGATCATTTGTTATATCTATAAATAAAGAGTGCTCAGTATCGTTGATACAGCATAAATGAAGTGTTTGCTTTGAAAATCGCATAGTCTAGAAACTGACAGTTTCCAAGCACTGCTGACTTTATGTCTTTTACTATCCAAACATATATATATATATATATATATATATATATATATATATGTGTGTGTGTGTGTGTGTGTGTGTGTGTGTGTGTGTGTGTGACCTTGTGTCGTATACTGCTCGTGCGGAGGGGTTGTAAATATATATTTTGAAATTATCCGATGTAAAATGTCTCTCACTGAATTGTTCTAGCAGTTTATAATCGTCTTCTTTACTCAAATTTGGTGATGTGTATATAAATATTATAGGAAAAATGTCTTTATTAATATCAATTATACTTAAAGCTAAAGAATTTCTTCTGTTTTTTTTAGCCAGTTCAATTTTGCTATTTTCAAAGTTTTATGTATATAAATAGCAGTCGGCACAACATGAATATTATTTTTCCTATCATCCCGTATTAATTTCAACTTTGATATTTGTATTTCCGCTTCTTTTACATTTTCCACAGATAAACGTGTTTCTGTAATACAAATTATTTTATATTTTTAGCAAGCAATTTTAGTTTCTCGAGTTTTGTTTTTTAACGAATTAGCATTTTCTCCGTTTTTCATTATTTGTTTAAAATTTTATTTACAGTAATGGCGATTCCTTTGTTTCGATTTTCAGTTGTTCTATTTTGAATATGTTTATTTTTGTTTTTCTTTCTTTTATCTCAACTACTTTCCTTTTTCTAATTCAGTTTCTCTTTTTGTTTTGGGGTAATTTTGGATTTATTCATAAATATTCTTCATTTTCAATGTTTCTTCCAAGTTTGTATTTGTGTAGAAATTTGGTATCTTCTTATAAAAACAGTGCCTATTAGATTATAACCAACACAAGGTCCCTATAATTCATGAGTGTATTAAGAGGAATTACGGCTTTAGGGAGCTCTTATTTTCCCAGTGGGGGCATCTTCTTATAAAAACAGTGCCTATTAGATTATAACCAACACAAGGTCCCTATAATTCATGAGTGTATTAAGAGGAATTACGTCTTTAGGGAGCTCTTATTCTCCCAGTGGGGGCATTTTCTTATGAAAACGGTGCGTATTAGATTATAACCAACACAAGGTCCCTATAATTCATGGGTGTATTAAGAGGAATTACGGTCTTTAGGGAGCTCTTATTCTCCCAGTGGGGGCATCTTCTCATAAAAACGGTGCGTATAGGATTATAACCAACACAAGGTCCTATAATTCGAGAGTGTATTAAGAGGAATTACGGTCTTTAGGGAGCTCTTATCTCCCAGTGGGGGCATCGTCTTATAAAAAACGGTGCGTATTAGATTATAACCAACACAAGGTCCCTATAATTCATGAGTGTATTAAGAGGAATTACGGTCTTTAGGATCCTTATTCTCCCAGTGGGGGCATCTTCTTATAAAAACGGTGCGTATTAGATTATAACCAACACAAGGTCCCTATAATTCATGAGTGTATTAAGAGGAATTACGGTCTTTAGGGAGCTCTATTCTCCCAGTGGGGCATCTTCTTATAAAAACGGTGCGTATTAGATTATAACCAACACAAGGTCCCTATAATTCATGAGTGTATTAAGAGGAATTACGGTCTTTAGGGAGCTCTTATTCTCCCAGTGGGGGCATCTTGTTATAAAAACGGTGCGTATTAGATTATAACCAACACAAGGTCCCTATAATTAATTAGTGTATTAAGAGGAATTACGGTCTTTAGGGAGTTCTTATTCTCCCAGTGGGGGCAATTATTCGGACGAAAGAAGACAAACAACTGTGGCGAGAGAAACCACGAACGTAGTAGTTCGAAGCGTGCACGACTGTTTTTGGCATGCAGAATGAGATCAGAGACGAGTGGGGAGATTGAACTCACATCCTTCTGATCGTTTCTTCCAAGTTTGTAGTTGTGTAGAGATTTGGGTAATAAAGGACTATTTGCTCGTAAATTCCTACCATAAAATAAACTGAACCCCCATTTTATGTCCGTGTTTTTGTATTAAATGTTTTATTTTTCTTGCACCCGTTATGTTACAATACTAAATATATTTCCTTTATGTATTTTGATATTCATTTCAATGTGTGTATTCTAAAAGTTTTTATTTTGTGAGAATATTTACTTTTAAAGTGGGGGCTCGTTTTACAATTTAGGCATAAATTGGATACTCCTTTTATGACCGTAATTTTGTTTTTTCGTTGACGATGATTAAAATCTGACGTTTTTATTTTAGAGTACCAAAGCCAAAAAGATAAGAAATAACAACAACAAAAAGTAATATTCGACTTTTTAAAATTAGGCTTGGGCATTTTATGGTAGGAATTTACGAGTAAAATTTGAAGTGTAAAAACGAATGTAAAAAGATTAGGTAGATTTTCTCCTCTGTAGAGGTGCAGTTGGAATATTCTACAGCCCTAGCCGACAGGGCGGGATAGACGGAGATGGTTCCCTCCTTAAGCAACACTAATCACCACCCACTACCATTAGGGGGATTTCCACCTCTGTAAAATAAGGGCCCAAGCGGAGTGTTGCATGTAATGAATTGCTCAGCCACTGGGATTCCATCCTTAAGCATCACGGATCGACAGCCATGGTGCAGTCGGTATATTCCACTGCCCTAGCCGACAGGGCGGGATAGACGGAGGTGAGTCAGTACTAACAGTATCGACTGATTAACATGATGTAGTTAAAGCATACTTTTGGTTTGAAGAGGGAAAATGATACACCTAGAAATCTTAGAGGAATTATAAAGGATTCAGTAAAAAAAGAAAAAGAAAAAAAGAAAGAAAATGATGTTACTGTCTTACTTGAAAAGAAAAAAGAAAAAAAAGAAAAAAAAAAGAAAAAAAGAAAGCGAATATTATTTCATTAAAAGGACGAATACAGATAAAGAGTTGTAAGAAGAAAAAAAATCCCCCACTTGTCATCTGACACGCCCCCTTTCTCCCCCCCCAAAAAAAAAAAATAAAGAAACATACAAAAAAGTATACAAGATAAGTAAGAAGTAGGTAGGGTGTAGTATGTGAATGGTTGGTAACTTGAGCAACAGTCTAAGAAAAATAATCAATTGAATGAGGTTCATTACACATTGAGAGGCTCATGAATAGGATTCATTGCGTAGGATGCGGCTAAGAGTGTTCTCATTCATCAATGTCAGTTGCACCGTTGTCAAGATACTGTCACCGTCATGTCAGACACTTTCACAATAAAACTGGATGCATATAATTATTCAGGGTAAAAATAAACAAGTAAAACGTCTTAATTCCTGCTGATATCGTTACAACGAATCGCCAGATTTCACAAGGAATCTTCGGAATAGAATGCCAAAAGAACTAATGGATCTTACTTTATACTAGAAGCCACTACCCGGCGAAGTCTGGGTAGAGGATTAAAAAAAATCGTTTACAGAATCATTACTACTGAATAGCGTGTTCGACTCATAAAAATCATAAAACGCCGAAAATGGACGAGTAGAATTTTAACGTTATTTCTTAATGTTATTTGATTTTTAAATGTATTTGATAATATAAATCAATATAAAGCCAAAAGAACTAATGGATTTTACTTTATACTAGAAGCGTCTACCCGGCGAAGTCTGGGTAGAGGATTAAAAAAAAACATGGTTTAATAATCGTTTACATATCTATTACTACTGAATAGCGTGTTCGATCCTAAAAAAAATCATAAAACGCCGAAAATGGCCGAGTAGAATTTTAACGTTATTTCATAATGTTATTTAATTTTTAAATGTATTTGATAATATAAATCAAATCTCAGATAGTTTTGCTCAAAAGCCAAAACCCTGGGATATTTGATTTGTATATATATATACTTTGTCGTTAATTGTTTTATTTTCGAAGTTTCCTCCGGATATACAGATACACACAACTACCCTTTATATATATGTATAGATACTGTAAATCCTCGAGTATAAGCCGCACTTTTTCCCCAAAATTTAAAGGTCAAAATCCCTAGTGCGTACTATATACGAGGTTAAAAATAAAAAATATTTTCTAAGCAATGTCCGAGTCTCTATTTGCTGTCCGGCAATGTTTATTCAAACGCATTTTTTCAGAGGTACAGCCCCCTAAAAATCACCTGCGTATTATAGTCAAGGGTGGACTATACTCAAGGATGTACGGTATATATATGTGAGTTGATAATAGTACCTATAAGAGGTGTTAATAATTTGGCTAGAGATTTAGTTATTTTGTGGGGAGCCGTTCCAATCCCAGAGATAATTGGTCTTTACGGAATTCCGGGTTTATGTGTCTTAGGAAGTCCATAAATTGTAGGGATTGTTGGGTGGTATTCAATTAGTGAGGACCAGGATTTGTCAGCCTTGTTGATTAATTTTTTGAATGATTTGTTGAAATTGTTCGTGTTTTTTGTTAAACAAAATAAGCAATATAAACATGCAAAACAAATCTTTAAGTAGCCTTGATTTAAAATCACTATATACCATTTCTCTTAATGTTTGAGATGAGGCTTGAAGATTAGTATTATCTGCGTTATTCAGACTATTGTCCCCATCTTCATTGTTATTTGTCCAATTGGACACATGGCCTAGTGGATAAGGTAGTTAGGTTAAGACAGTTCTAAGTGACACTTATCTCTTGATCCCGTGTTCAATCCTGAGTAGAGGCAGTTAGAAAAATAATTAACACAACTCCAACCCCAGCTATGGTTAGCGGAATGAGAACAGGATACACCCGTGGAATAAATAAAGGGTTAGTTTCAAAGTTCCGTGTTGGCTCCCGATTACGACAAGAAGTTCCCGAGTCCGAGAAGGTTCCCGAGTCCGACAAGAAATACCTGTAGAAGGCCGGAGGGAATATCGGCCGAAACGTTGTACAAATAACAATGAAGATGGGGACAATAGTCCGAATAACGCAGATAATACCACTATGTACCAATATTCCAGTCAATAAATGCACGCTTAGAAAATCACACCCTGAATTATATATATATATATATATATATATATATATATATATATATATATATAAAGTAAAATCCATTAGTTCTGATGAGACTTAAATATTAAAACACGTGTCTGTGGATGACTGGTATATATGCTCCCAATTTTCCTTGTAGAGCACTTTAGGGAAGACATTAGTTCAACTTTCACCGTTTAGTGTAAGGCATTTACTCGCCTGTTGTTTACAGACTTGAGATCTTTGGTGATTGTAAAAACATACATCCTGTAGATATGTATCAATGAATTGTTCGCCTCTGACTGACAGTCCCTGACAGCCGTGAAGGTAAGGAGCTTGGCAGACGGAAAATCTGTCTGGTTACGCTCCCGGCTAGCGGTAGCTTTTAAAAAGGTCGGGCTGCACTGATGAGACGTAAACGTCGAAACACGTGTTTGTAGATGACTGTTATATATATATATATATATACTAGACAAAACGTGACCCGTTGGATCACCCACTGAGCTATGGGTAGATACTTGGGATTAAAGAAAAGTGTGATTACAAAGCGAATTAAATTTAAACCAAAAATAAATAGGGTCGGGAAAAAATATTAAAATCATTTTGTAAGATTTCTAAGAAAGGGAAAGTTTGACCTAATTTAAATTTATCGAGAGCAAAAATGTTGAAGCTACTGGCACGCTGCTTATGAAATTTAACATACATATACAATACGTTTCGCATACTCCAATCTCTATCAGTCACTATTCTCAATGAGAAACTAACTTATATAACGAGGCGGTAATCAAGATATACACAGAGAGGGAGAAAGTGATAGACAGAATGTATAGTGAGAGATGGGTCAGTTTTTGACTTAATTTCAAATTACGACTAATTAGAAACAATTAAAATTGATTATTTTTCAAAACATAACTTAATCCTAGAACTAAAAAATAATTTGGTATAATTTTGTGTCATTAAACTAAACAGTAAAAAAAGCCTTTAGTGCACAATGATTAGTTCGTTCAGCTTTAGTATGATAATATATATATATATAATATATATATATATATATAATATATATATATATATATATATATATAATGCTCTGTATGAAATTGATTAATTATCATAAATTGAGCTCTCCTGGTGACTTGAAAGAATCCACGTGGGTGTGAATCTGTATGGGCATGAATTGCGGATATATGAAGGAAAGCCCTAAATAGAATAATTCCCAACTCATCTGGTCTATTAGATATATATATTATTATATATTAGAAAAACGTGACCATTTGGTCAGTCATGAGTTCGGGTTAGATTGTTGGAATAATTACATGATAATATTTTTTCGTTAATTTAAAGTTTTCTCAAACTGCCCAAATAAGTTATTTAAACTGGAGTAAACATTTTCATTTGAACAAAGGAAAAACAAGAGAAGGGTCACATGGTGAGTTAATTTCTAATTACACGTAATTAGGATTTTAATCATGGATATCCATGACAATCTCTCGACAACCTTCCCTATCATTCATTGTTTTCAGGAGGTCCTCTCTACAGCATCTAGTATCTGTGCAGAGTTGATCAATGTACGTCTTTGCTAGATGGCCCACACTGGAGTGCCTATGTGTTGGTTTCGATAGAAGAATGTCACTTATGAGTTTATCCTTGATTCTCCAGTAGTGTCCAGCATGTTTTGTTTGTCTGATTCGGATGGTTTGTGTGATAAGTGGCAAGTGACCATACAGCTGTTTTCTCGTGGGTTGTTGCTTCCACAACTTGTTTAAAATTACATGCTATATTCTTGAGCAATCTAGCTTATTCTCTAGGTGTCCAAGTGGTGCGAATAAAGTATGCTTGTTATTAAATAAATATTTGGTATTTTTATTCTAAAAATATGGAATCTAAAACTTAAAATTAGGCGTTTCATATTTTAAATGAATTTGATCTATTAATTAGGTATATGAATTGTTTTCTCAAGGCGCATATGGGAGGCGCAAACGGTAATATTTATTTTATAGAATTTCAATTTATTTCAATTGAATGTGTTTGATTGAAACGATTACGTAATTTAAAAGGAATAATTCATTGATTAATAAATCAACACTTATATTAAAATCAGATAATTCCCTGATTTTGGTTGATTTTTTGTTTATCAATATGGGTTCATGACTTGTCACTTATAGGCCACCGTAGATGCGGGCATATCACGCTAAACTTCTTTTACGGCAAAAGGTTTCAAACAAATTTTACAGACGTTTTTGTTTCTGCGTGTTTGAAAAGAAAAAAAAATTATATGACATTTTGATAAATATCAATAATTTAGTGTTTTTGTGTATATAGTTTATTTAATGTTTTTGTTTTTTTTTGTTTTTTATTGATTCCTAAGAAGAAACTTAAAAAATATTTAAATCGTTATAAAAGTTTGTTTTTGAGTGCATTATAAATCTTCACCGAGCCATACTTTGAACGAATTTAATTGTTTAAAATGTATTAAAAAAGGAATTAGATATGTAATATTTTGCCTTTTTTTTTTTTTTTTTTTACTGATTTTTATGTTACTACTTTTCGACTAAAACAAAATTCTGACCTTAAATAATTTTAAATAATTCTAATTCATTTTTCAAATTAAAATGAGCCAACATTTTGGTGCATATCGCATAAATCCGTCCTGGCCTCCTGTTCTAAAAAAAAAAAAAGAAGCTAAGCGTTGCCTGCTGAAAATCTATTTTTAAATAAATACGACCTAGTTTCGCATTAACTTTCCGGGAAAATTGCGTTCAAACAGCTAGGGAGTTCATAAGTAGCACGGGTCAGATTTTCAGCAGGCATTGCTTAGCGTTTTTCAGGGCAGGAAGCCAGGAGGCATTTATGCGATATGTACCAACATTTTGGCAGTACAATTTAATAAAGAAATATGGCCGGATAATTCTAAAAAATGTAAATAAATTTGAGTGGAATTAAATGTAAATGACAATTAAAGTAAACGAAAGACGATTTATTTACTAAATGAATAAGTAAATGAAATTATTAGTGAGACAATTCAACTGGATAATTTGGTAGCTGAGAATTTAATTTATTTTCTAATAAACTCTTGATTTATTGTTTTGTATTAAAAACTGTAGGAAACATAAAAATAAATCTAAAATAAGAAGCATATATTAACATTGCCGACATAAAACTTAATTATCGTAAAAAGATATTATTCCTCATTTAATTCGTAGAGTTTTTCATCCCAAATCTTGATTTTGTAACAAAATAATCTCATTTGAATTAATTTGCAGCTTAATCTATTTGAATACATTGGAAAGGGGAAACAAGACAATTTATCTACTTACCAAATAAGTTGATTCGAATTAATTCTCTTATTTAGTAATGAAAAACCTTTTTAGATTTACAAAAGATAAATTACCAAAAATCGGGAAATTATCCAATTTTAATGAGGTTTTTAGCACGTTACTCAGGCAGTTAATTCTTTTATAATGAATAGTTTGTTTTAGTTAAATAAAAACCCGAAAAAAAAAAAAGTTTTTCATTTAAAGGGGGGGGGGTTAATGTTTGCTCATTGGAATAAAATTCCAATAATTTTTAAATATCTAAAAAAACTCAGTAACTACATTTACCCAACATGAATATTTTTTAATTAAACATTTATCTAATCTGTTTTTAAAAAAGTATGTTTAATAATCATGTTATATCAGACATGTTTTCCGAATTTTTATATATTCAATTTTTTTTTTACTAACAGTTGTTCTCATTTATTTACTACTACGGTAGAGTGTTCGGCTGGGAGCCTCAATGTTCATTTTGTATTTAAAATAATAATAGATGGATACATGTACACATATATAAACTCCTGACCGAAACACGTGTCAGTTAAATTAATAAAACAATACTATTTAACCATTCAACATTTCTTTCCTTTATTTTTCTTTTCAACATATCGTCGGATTCGCTTCATTTCAACTTACACTCACACACCACACGCACCACACACCCATGCACACACACACACAAACACACAAACACACACACACATATATATATATATATATATATTAATATATATATATATATAATAGAATAATATAGAATATAATGAGAAAAGTATTGGCATAAATTTGCTCATCTAAGATTGCGTAAGCATGAAACTTATAATTAAGAGTTAATATCCATAATATCATTATTATTGATTATATATATATTATATATATTATATATATATATATATATATATATATATATATACTACATGAATAACGATTTCTTTTTCTTTGTTGTAACAGTACGGTTTAACTACAAAAAATTGAAGCTGCTATGATAATCTTGTAAATTCACAATCTTTGATTTCTTACTTTAGATAGATTCTGTTAAATCCACACAACCTTCAGTACTATAAAGGGTGTCAATTCCTTTATAGTCACGCATGCAAAGCTGTAGGAGAACTGTCCTCTCCCACGCCCACCTCGCCTGTTTTTAAAATGTGTCCCTACCATCTCATGCAAATAAGTCAGTAGCGTAAAAATGGCAGTTTGGCGAACGGCTCTCAGTGAGTAGATTGGACAACGCGAGACTGCGAACGCGTTTAGATCCCGGTAGTCACTGTCATTCTATTACATGTGTATTACCAGTTGGCNGAGGGGGGGTGAGGAAGTTGTCAGAGAGAAAGAAACAAGGACGAAACTGTTGGAGAGAAATTTTAGGGAAATTCTTTAAGACAACCTTATTTATGGGTTATACTGTATTTACGAATAGTTAAAGAATTTAGCATTTTTCGGAAATGCATAAATATTCCCTCTTATTGTATCCTTTCAATTACTTTACTTTGTCTTCTATTCATCGTCTTCCAACTTCTAATGTTTAATTTTAAATTCTCATTCCAACAAAATCAGATTTTAACCAACTGTCGGCATGTCACCGTTTTCCAAGTTTGGTATATCGATCTTCAGTCAAAGAATTCCTCATTGGACAATATCACTTCTTTTTTTTTCTTATTTTTTAAAAATCATATTTTAATGCAAATTATCCTGTTCATATTTGGGAAGCCATTTTGAATGTTAATATTCTACATATTTTTAGATATTTATTTTTTCAAATTTTTTTTTGTCCATTCGTTTGTATTCGGTTTCTCCTTAAGCCACTTTAAATTGTGGAAATCCAAATTTTGGCAAAGCCGGAATAAAACAAAAGACATTTTCAATATTTCCTTTGTCTTTGTTGTTATTAGTCTGTATCTAGGGGCTTTATTCCCCTCATACCTCCCAACTCATCGGAATACGCCAATTGACTGAGTTCTTCTTCGTATTATTTTCTACTTATTTTTTTTCTTTCTTTATATATATATACCTTACCAGATATTTATGTAAATATTTCGGCTCCCTTTATATTATCTATCTCGGCATTCTTTCAATTTATTTATATCTGCCTATTGTTTTTGGTCTATTTAAGAAAAGTATATATTAGAATGATTTAGCTTACTTCCTGGTTTCAAATATCATCTTGGGCATTATTTTATGTTCGTTAACTTTATTCCCTTTTCTGTTTATGCATTTATTTATCTTATTATAATGGAGATTGTGTGTTTGTCTGTCTGAAACTATATTACTACTCAAGTCACAATTCCCTTTGTTATTTACATCACATTCTCCATGATTTTATTTTTATTTAAACCTCAATTATTAATAAAATTGTTTTATATTATTGATACTGTTGACCATATCTACATATTAAAAACATGCAATTGTATTTATATATACAACAAAATAGCAGTTTTCAGTGTGATTGGGAAGGGTAATTTGCATATTGATCTTAAAAAATTCATTTTAATAAATATATGCTTAGTATTATTGATTTCTAATTGTTTGGTTTTATCTTATTGAATATGAGCAAAAATCTCGGATATAAATCTTTAAAAAATCCATTAACAAGAAGAAATAACTGTAATATTATTCTTTATTTCCTATTTTAACTAAATAGTTGAATTAGGAAAATTTACCAATGAAAGACGGGAGTAATGGAAAATGATAGAAGAGTTAGTTTCAAAGTTGTTCAATTTTTCGATTATACCCCCTCTGTTCCAAATCATTTTATCTGCATTTTTATTCAGTTTTATTAGCCTTTCTAATTTAACATGATATTTTATTATATTAAAACTTAAATACTTGCACCCGGAGTGTGCATAAATTTGCTAGTTTTAATAATGTAAGTTATTTAAGACTAGAAACGGCTACCCGACGTCACCTGGGTAGAGAGAGGGGGGAGGGTAAAAAGTTAGTCTCGTAGATTCATTATTACTGAATCAGGAGTTTGATCCTCTCAGGGTGCCCCATTAAAACCTGTGACGAGACTGAAAGTCAGCCCTATGAACAAGCGGATTACCAGTCCTCACAAACAAAGCGCGTCAGGATATGTTTGGCCTGTGCGAGGGGGAAGAGTGTGGTGAGCGGCTACGGATACTCGAACTCGCTACCTCCTCGTAGCTGAGGTGTTGTTAGTAGAGACTCAAATAAAGTATATCGGAATTTGCATAAGCGCAGCCGAACGAGCAGATATAAAGACGTACTGTTGCTGACAGGGCGAGTGAGGAAGAAAGTGTTTGGACGGCAAGTGAAATCTGACGATTGCTATTTGAAGTGAGAGTGGCGTGTTCGGTTGGGAAAGGAATTGCATTTCGTCAGTTGGGAGAGAGACTTGCAAAAGATTGATATTACCTTGAATTTTTTAACCCTTTCAAAAAAAATCCCTACGTAAAACAAAAAGAATCTGCATTGATCCAGCTACTATGTAAAGAAAAATTAATGTCTACTATTTAGAATATTAAATCCAAAAGATTCATGCTGTTATCATTTCAATAATATTTTCACGAATATAAATCAAATCTCTATTATTTTTGCTCAAAAGCAAGCTCTGATGATAGCGAATGTGTGTGTATATATATATATATATATTATATATATATATATATATATATATATACTTTATCGTTAATTGTTTTATTTTCGTAGTTTCAATCGAACATACATACATACAGACCAACTGCCCTTTATATATGTACTAGAAGTGGCTATCCAGCGACTCCTGGGTAGAGAGGGGATTTTTTAAAAGTTAGTCTCACAGATCTATTATTACTGATCATGAGCTGGATCCTCGCTGAACGCACCATAAAAATCAACACGTAAATATATAATAATATAGTAAGAAATTTTAATTCAGTAGTTTACAATTTTGTTTGTTTGTTTGGGTTTTACGGCTTGTCAACTCCTTGGGTTATTTTATGCCAAATACTTCTATTGGTAATTTGGTATTCAAAAATGTTTAGTGCCCACAAAGTTTTGAAATAATTTCATTTTTAATGGAGAATACAATTTCGTTTATAAACTCATGTTTTCTATTTAACCCATAGATGGGACCCTAACAGGTACTACCACTCAGAGTTGACCTGGGAGAAATGGTGACGAAGGGGTGCTCCACATTTCCCAAACCTCCAGAACTGGAACCTCACCATCAGATAGAGTTTAACGTCATTCCCAGGACATGTAGACCCGCAGCCACCGCCATCTAGCACATATGATAAAAAGGGATTGGGGCTTGCCATAAGGGTAATAGGGTTGGGAAAATCATATAGGTGCTAGGGCTTGACGTGACCAGCCGATTGATCGGAGGGGGCCTCTCCGACCGCCCGTCTAGCCCAAGAAAAGCCTAAAGTGGAATATTGCAAGTCATGGACTGCTCAGCCACCTGGGTTCTATCCTTAAGCATCACGGGCAACAGGTGGCCCTATTGGGGGAGTCTTACCCTCTGCAGAGGTGCAGTCGGTGCATTCTAACGCCCCAGCCGACAGGGCGGTCAATTTTTTTTTAGAAATAAGATATAAATGAGGGGATTATTTCAATCAATCAATATTGTATTTCAAAGCAGAAAAAATATACAAAAACAAAAAGAAGAAAAATAACGCTAATGAATTTCACTTCTGTTATTATTTAAAATGTAATTTTTAAACATCTTTCCCAAATACAGATGAGATCTTCATTATTTTTGTACAAAAAGCAAGCTCTAGTGATAATGAATGTTTATATGTATCTAAAGGGACGGGTTAGCTCAGTCGGGTAGAGCGTTCGGCTAGAAACTAAAAGGTTCCTAGTTCAATACCGGCCCTCGCCAACTCAGAGTATGAGTAGCACAGGGATCTGTGCGGTAAAGTAAGGAGCTGATGGTAGGTGTGGCGCTCCAGGTCAGACGCAAAAACAATTTCCTTCACTAGTGAAAAGGGGATAGGCTCCCTCGCTGATTGGCTGATACCGACTTTAGGCCACCCCGACGACTTTACTTACTTATATGTATTTACTTTGTCGTCATTTGTTTTATTTTCGTAGTTACCTCCGGACATACATACATACACACATACATACACACTAAGTGTCCTTTAAATATATTTACCAATCCTTCTACACGAGCAGGATGTGACACAAGGTCAGTTTCTTAAACGGAGTTCAAAAGGTTTGAATTCAGTTTTCCTTCTACTAGACCGGTTACCTAACCAAGGTTAAAGAGCCCAGTCTACCCTACTATTTATCCATAGCTGGAGGGAGAGTAGGATTCATGCCTTTCCCAAGGGTATTAGCGCTAAGTGAAATGCGATTACCACATCCAGAATTTGAACTCGAGGTGATGAGTCCATTTCCAATGACGTTAACCATTACACCATGCGCTTCCAACTGCCCTTTATATATGTATAAATTTTAAGAATTTTCATTTTTTCGTTTTTTTCTTTCTTAAAAAACCTTATGTCAGATGTCCTTAACCCTCCTCATCACGCTGTCTTGGGAAACAAAACGGTTATCGCCGTAGGAAATGGAATCTGTGACTCGAGTTCAAATCCTGGACGAGGCTGTTTGTGTTTTTACCTCGGGCCAGCGTTCTTTGGATGGCTTGAATCAATCTGTTCTTCGCTTCTAAACAGTAGAGCAAACTGTTTCTTTAGATTTAGTTAGGCAACCAATCTAGGAGTAGGAGAAACTATGAATTCAACCCAGCTTTATTCCGCTTAAAATTTGACCCTGTGTAACATCCTGCTCCTTGCGGGGGAGTTGGGAAAATAAAGTATACACATAGTCAAGGCATTCTCCTTCACGCTAATGCCCCTAGGAAATGCACAAACCCATCTGTTATCCAACAGCTATGGGTAAATGGTAGGGCATACTGGGTTATTTAGCCTTGGAAAAGCCACCAATCTAGGAGAATAAAACTCTGAATTCAAACCACTTAAAATTTGACCTTGTGTAGCATCCTGCTCGTAGCAGAGGAGTTGGATAAATGCATTTTCAAGAAAAATACGTCTACAAAGTAATAGGACTTTTTATGGAAAGGATATATCAATCTAAATTATAAATGAATTTTATTTCCTTCGAAATAATTCATTTGGAAAGCCAATTCCTTCGCAGATGTTTCCAATTCTGGAAACAATGATGGAATGTAAGTCTTCAACTGAAACGGAATTCAGTTGTTTATTCACGACTTGAATGTTAGCAACGCATACTGGGCATAAAGTGGTGGCACAAAATCTCCCACTTAGAAATTAGAAGCAGAGCACGCATTGACCCAATTGAGACCATCCTATCACAACGCCAACTGCAATGGTTGGGTCACACCATCCGCATTCACCCGTAAACTACTTAACAGTGAACTCACAGAAGGTACGCGGAGGACAGGAGACCTACTCCAGCCCAAAGCGATTCATACACCATATTAAGACAACGCTGAAGAAATGTAACATCACACCTTCAAGCGTAGAAGATCTGGCCTTCAACAGACAGGGTTGGCAGGACGCCTGCCGCACAGGAGCTAGGCAGCTCAATAATGAGATAAACAGTAAAATAAATGGTGAAATAGTTAGATAAACAGTAAAATAAATGGTGAAATAGTTAGAGTCGTAGGAAATGGACTCGTCGACCCAAGTTCAAATCATGGACGAGACTGTTTGCATTTCACATAGCGCTAATACCCTTGGGAAAGGTATGCATCCAACTAGTCCGGCTATTGGTAAATAATAGGGCAGACAGTGATTATTAATCTTGGCTAGGTAACCAGTACATGAGAAGGAAAGCTCTGAATTCGAACCTGTTAAACACCTCTTAATAAATTGACCTTGTGTCACATCCTGCTCGCGCGGAGGGGTTGGTAAATACATACACATAGACACACTTGTTACAATTTTATAGGCCACCCGTTAGGCTTCAAGCAAGATCGCTTGTCCAGCGAAGATCCCTTTGTGTTAAGCAGAGTGTAGTTTCGATCTACGCGTAAATAATCCTTTTGTTGTACCTTGGTGCTCCTCAGTATTGGAAGTCCTTCAGCAATGATTGCGAATGGACGTCTCTCAGTATCAGTGATTAAGTAGTCAACCAGCCACGCATTCGATTGATTGGATGAAGTTTAAACCACGTGACCTCGCTTAGTCTATAATATCAAGTGGTGTATTGTAGCACACCTTGTATACTAATAATTCCAACAACACTAGATTGGTCTGAGCAGCAAATACAAATATTGATCAGCTCTGTGCGGATAGCGGATGTCGTAATGAGGACTTGTCAGGATGATGACCAATAGGGACGGGTGGTGGGAGATAACTATGGGAATTCGTGCTGGTTACGCAACATTATGATTATATTGCTTAAACGCTTTGTTTACAACCGCGAGTGGCTGGGCAATACGTCAAATGAGCGTGGCTATCCGTATACCCACGATATTTTTAATTTAGTTTTACACAACATTGCCAAATGTCTGTCAGTTTTTACAAGACAAACGAGTTACAGTTAATTGGTTTGGATTTTACGGCAAGTCAACCCTTGGGCTATTTTACGCCGAATCTGAAAAAAGCAGTCTCCAAAATACTAGGGACGCAAGGAAATAGTTAATGCGGCTATTGGCAACACTGTTCTGTTTGTTGTGCATACATCTGCATCTTACCCTAAGCACGTCTCGCTGTCACACCCAGCCTTGGCTTGGCAGTCATTTCTGATGGAGCTCCCGATTGACGATACCGCCAAGCGTGAATTTTGCACAGTAATTCGTTTTTTTTTAACGCAGAAGTTCGCAGGGAGTTGTCAACGACGACGGCTTTCTACACTTCTTCAACGACTTGGTGATCCTTTTTTTCGAACTATAATTTGTTGCATACTGGCTCCAAATTCTATATGCTATATAGCGGCTTCCAATTCACGCTACTGAATCGTGTAGTTAGTATATGTTGCGGGTATGTATATCACGTGGCGAAGTATGTAATCGGACTTAAGAAACCACAACACATGGGTATAGTAAGAGTTTTTACTTTATTTCTTCTTCCTCAGCTGGTGGGTGGCGAGCGTTGACAATGACTACTACTGCTGCTGGGATGACTAGCGTTGGTGAGGTGGAAGGTGGCTATGTGACGGCTCACAGCCCATCTGCTGTGACCGTGAGTGCGGTCACTCACTTGTTCTCCGTTCGCCGTCCGCTGTCTCCTCTGACTCTCTGACTGACGGCTCGAACCCTCAGGCCCTTTATATTCATAGACACTCCAACGCATCTTTATATTTATCTTATAACGGACCCCTGCTATATATTTCTTTATCCTCTACCTGCTTCTTTGACCGGAAAGATTCGCTTCCGTTTTTTAACTTCTTAGTTTGCCTCTACCGGGAAAAAAGTCCTTTGTAACTGTTTTTCGTCATTTCTTTGCTTAATTTAACCAGAAATTCCCATTTCCGTTTGTACAATATACAACAAATTTTCCAAACTTCCTCTTATAATGTAATAAAGAATACTCCGCGTGGTCCATGTGAGTCGCAACGACATCTTGAACATTGCTGGAGAAGTAACGTTCTCCTATGGAAACTAATACACTGGAACTCCAGTGTACGTTGACCAGCCGATGTGTCTGGATACTGGATGCTGCACAGAGGACCTCCGCTCTTGGGAATATCTGTACCACAGAGCCTACAAAAATACATCGTCTGAAATAGTGAGTATGTAGAAAAATAGAAACATGTTGGAATATACGAATTACGTAAACACTGAAAATAAATAATAAACATTTCTGTCATTTCTAAATAATTTGGAGACCTTAACTTTGGGATTGTTCTCGTACAAAAGTAGAAAAAAGGGGATACCAGAAGAGTAGCCCAGAATGCTATTACCAGTTTATGAGCCATCCTCTAGGCTTCAAGCAAGAGCGCTTCTCGAGTGGAAATCCTTGGTAAAGAATCCTTTGGTTGTTTCTCGGTGTTACAAGTTCCTCGTCAATGATTGCAAATGGACGGCTCTCAGTATCAGAGATTAAGTAGTCAACCAGCCACGCATTATGGCTGTTGATTGGCGGAGGAATAAACCACGTGAACCCGCCCAGTCTATGAATTTAGGTGGTGAATTGTAGCACACCTTATATACAAAAATATTCCAACAGAGAAAAGTTTTAAATTGTAGCATATGAAAATCTATGAGATTGCAATGAAATTATCTGAATAATAATTAGATAGAAAAAATATTTATTTTGTTATTGCCCATAGCTAACGGTGGGGTCGCCTGCGATAGGAAAGCCGCTGAAAGAGACTTAAAGTAGACAAAAGGTAAGGGTCCCCACCTAAAGTGAACAGCTGGCCCCGATTGGGGAGGAGGGTTCTTACCCCTCTGAATATATGCAGTTTTCGTATTCTACAACCCCAGCTTGATATATCAGACACGTTGCGTAAAAGTAGTAGTTAAGGTTTTGTAAATGTGGGTGGACTGCTGATTTACCCGGGAGTGGCTGGTTCGGTCTAGAAAGAACGCGAAGCCGTGAACAGAACGGAAAGTGCTTTAAAAAAATAACAAAAAATAAAAGATACAGATTTTTAACAAAAAATACAAAATGGAAAGTTTTCCTCATCTATTATTGGACTCTTTTGATGCATCAAATTAATATAATTATTATATATATATATATTTACCAACCCCTCCGCACGATCAGGATATGACACAAGGTCAATTTCTTAAGCGGAGTTTAACAGGTTTGAATTCAGAGTTTTTCTTCTCCTAGACCGGTTGCCTAACCAAGGTTAAAGAGCCCAGTCAGCCCTACTATTTACCCATAGCTGGAGGGAGAGTAGAATTCATACCTTTCCCAGGGGTATTAGCGCTAAGTGAAATGCAATCACCACGTCCAGGATTTGAACTCGTATTGACGAGTCCATTTCCTATGACTTTAGCCATTACACCACGCGCTTCCTACTATATAATTATTATATAAGCTATATATATATATATATATATATATAGTTTTACATCTAATTACTAACATGGCCTTTTAGCTTTTGAAAACCTTTTTCTCCACCTATCGACAAACTTCAATCCCCTTCCCTCTTTATTGTCGAATTTCTGAGTTGAGTCGATATGAACGATCATATCCATCGGCTTATCTATCCTACATCCACCCACCTCAGCATTCGGCTACTTTATTATTTACCCTCAAGATTATTTATCACATGACACAGATTTCCATGGCGAAATACTCAACGGAAAACCCTGACAGTTATGCCACCATAAATCGTCAGTTTTAAGAGGCCGGCCATATTTTAAGAGATCATTGATCGCCTGCCCCGCGCAAATGGACATCATTTTAACCGCTCTTCTGTTTTTGTATCAACGTATCAGATTCTTACCAGTTTAATGGCGGTGTCAAGGGGACGCCCTCTTTTTCATTTTTTTTGGTACTTTTTTTTGTATAATTCAAGTAAAAAAATGCTGACATTTAATTTCCAAAAATGAGGTCACTATTTTTTTGGTGTTGTTTTTTAGTTGTTTGTAAAATGAATCAGTTATTTGGTGGTATAGGTTTTCGCTGGCAATCTATCAGTATTGATTGCAGTAAAATGTCAAGTGCCCCATTAAATGAGGTTAATTAGAATCCTTCATGTAAATAATTATTTCTCGTTTTGGTAACAGTTTGTATCGATGGGTAAAAATGATCACTGTAATGAAACAAAGACAATGTGGTAATCTTGAACTTTAAGTTGTTGTATATTGAAGATATTTAAAAGAAGGTGAAAACGGAAATAGGGTCTTCCAGTTGGATTGAGGCAGGGAGAAGACGAAAAGAGTAACAAAGGACTTTTTCCGGGTAAAGCGAGCAAAGAAGGATGGGTAACAATAAGTTCGGAAATAGATTTGTCGCTGATAAAGATAACAAAAGAAAACGCGTAGGCGTTTGATATATATAAAAGGAAGTCAGGGATCCCAGGTCAGGAGAGAGTCAGACAGCGGACGGCGAACGGAGAACAAGTGAGTGACCGCACTCACGGTCACAGCCGGTTGGCTGTGAGCCGTCACGTAGCCACCTTCCACCTCACTAACACTAGTCATCCCAGCAGCAGTAGTAGTCATTGTCAACGCTCGCCACCCACCAGCGGAGGAAAAGTAATAAACCCAAAGCTTTTACAATACCCATGTGTTGTGGTTTCTAATTCCGACTAATACATACTCGCTACGTATACAGATACACGAAGTAGGGCCGTGAATCTGAAGCCACTATATAACATAATTGACTAAATTCCTACCATAAACTTGTACTTGCGCATTATTTGAAATTAGCTTAATTGTTATTAAAAAGACATTTTATGATATTTTAGAATTAAAAACACACATTAAATGGGTTTGAAAAGCATTGTGTTTCTCCGTGAAAATTACGTTGAATCAAAGATGGCTGCCATTGATTACAAGCTTCATTTTGTAAAAAATAAAGGGACTTAACTCTCATTTCTTTGAGAGTTAAGTCCTTTTAAGACTTAAATGAGAGTTAAGTCCCTTTTTTCTTTTTTCCGAGAAGAAGCTTGTAAACAATGGCAGCCATATTAGATTCAATGTAATCTTCACGAAGAAAACACGACGCTTTTCCAATCCATTTTATGTTTTTAAGTCCAAAATATCATGAGATATATTATGAAATAATAATAATTTTCACATTTTTCTATTATTATTATTTCACATTTCACTTTTTATTATTTTATTTCACATTTCACATTTTTCTATTATTTTATTTTTTCACATTTTTCTATTATTATTTTCACATTTTTCTATTATTATTATTTCACATTTTTATTATAATTTTCACATTTTTCTATTACTATTATTTCATTTCATTTGTTTATTCAATGATTATAATACTTTGAATACTGTACACAAAGATAAACTGGCGGAAATACATGTGTAAGTGATATTGATTAAATTCATCTTTTTATTATCCATTCTGTACTTTCTTTTCTTTATTCTTTCTTCCACACATTAGACAGTCCTCATCGTTTTTTAAAAAAGGTTTAATAGATACATCCCCAGTATCATATATTTATATATAGTTTGTTTTATTTCAATAGATATTCAAAGTTAATAGAACTTAGTTTCGATTTCAAATTGTTTTATTTTTTTTTACTCCTTTAATAAATTTGATGATTTCATGATTTGTGGTTCAAACTCTCCGACATTTAATTTTTAACTTCCACCTCCTCAAGCAATATCTTTCAAAAATTTAATTTTTACATCGCCCGGAGGGTGTTTTTTATTTTGCTAGTTCTTTTAATTTATGCATTTAATCTATTTTTGTCAATATTCTCTTTTCGTTTCTATTATTCACTATCTCTTCTTATTCATTGCAAGATTTATATTTCTTTAATTAATTGGAATAAAATGGCGGGTTCAGCTCAGTGGGTAGAGAGTCCGGCTGGGAACCTCGAGGTTCCTGGTTCAATTCCGGCTCCTAGCCAATTCAGCCTTTCAAGTAGAACATGGATATGTGCGGTAAGGTGAGGAGCTGATTGTAGGAGTGGCACTCCGCCTCAGACGCCCAAACAATCTCCCTTGTCTAGCGCAAATGAAAAGGGGATAGACTCCCTCGCAATCTGGCTGATAGCGACTTTAGGCCACCCCAACGACTTTACTTACGTAATTACTGTAGAAAGAGGACTGGAATGAACCCGACAGAATGTGGTGGAGATGTGAGGAACAAAATAACAAAACTCAGACAAAAGTGTGTAGGATATATTTCGCTAGAGCTTTGAGCTCGGCATCATCAGTCGTTTTACTGAATTATCAGGTTATCATACAAGTGTTTTATAGAAGGGGAAGTGTGGCGGGAGGAGGTGGATAGGAGAGAAGGTCAAGTGGGTGATAATATATATATATATATATATTATATATATATGTGTGTGTGTGTGTGTGTGTGCGAAGAAAAGGAAATGAATCCGACGGTATGTAGTATATTAAGAAAGAATGAAAAACACAGGTTTAAATGAGTTAAGTGGTGAGTTTATTGGCCGGCGCTGCAGTGTTTCGATCTATTAATTAGATCATCTTCAGGGCATATGGAAGGCAATAAGAATTTTTTATCACAGAATAACGAGAAAATCGAGTGGTAGTCCTTGTTATTCAGTCTATTTAAAAAAAAAATTGAGGTTTGAAAAAAGGAGACGGTTTGAAATATGATGTAAAATATTCTATTCTTTTATATCTATATATATGTGTAATAATATATATATATATATGTGTGTGTGTGTGTGGTGTGTGTGTGTGTGTGAATGTACGTGTAGATATAAACATGTGAAAAAGCAAATATTCAGTGGATCTATATACTTATGAATAAATGAATAGTTCTACCAACGTCCGAGCCTTTTGTTCGTATTTTTAAAAATATATTGAATATATCAATCTTCATAAAGGGTGATATCAAGGAAAAACATGTGGAAGAACGATTTATTCATTTATTCATTCAGATATGTATACATTCTCAGAATGTTTTTATATGTTATATTTACATACCGGTAGATTTATTTCCATTTTCTCATATATATATATATATATATATATATATATATATATATATATATATATTATATAATATATATGGGAGTAAATTTGGAAGTAAATCCGACAATATGAAGAAATTTTTGAAAAATGCAGTGGTCCAAAAATAAATGAATTTATTTATCGACGTTTCGGTTTATTTAAACCTTCCTCAGGATTGATTATGGATGGAGAATTAATTATTTTTTCATCCCATAATCAATCCCGAGGAAGGTTTAAATAGACCGAAACGTTTAAGCGTCGATAAATAAATTCATATTATTTGGAACACTTCGTTTTTCAAATTTCTTCATAATATATATATATATATATATATATATATATATATTATATTTATATATATATATGTGTGTGTGTGTGTGTGTGTAAAAGGAATGACTTACCGGTAAAAATATTGGGTTGGTCTCAATATCTGGTTGGTATAAGTGTTACTCGGATAAGTCAGCGTTATAACAAATGTAAAGTGCTCAATACGTAAGTAGAGCGGATTTATTATTATAGTGTGTGCAGAAATAACGTACTCGAGTTTCACCATAAGGATCTTCAGGATTAAATCCACTGAATTAATCAAGATCTTGATTAATTCAGTGGATTTAACCCTGAAGATCCTTATGGTGAAACCCGATTAGGTTATTTCTGTAAACACCATGATATATATATATATATATATATATGTGTGTGTGTGTGTGTGTGTGCGTGTGTATTTGGACAGCATTCTTTCATTTATACATGTAGAATTAAACAAAGGCACGTTCCTGTTTAACAATTTTATTAACTATCTTGTCAGAATTCACCAAAGTTTTTATCCAAGTACTTTTGGTACTTCGAAGTCACTTCGAAAGTATTGGGATAAAAACAGGAGACGTGTCTTTTGTTAAATTCTACACACACACACACACACACAAACACACACACACACAGACATTAGTCCACCAAAGTTTTTATCCAAGTACTTTCGAAGTGCCGAAAGTACTTGGATAAAAACTTTGGTGGACTAATCGACGGATTCCATCTAAATGTAAAAAAAAGTTGGCCAGAAAGCTTGACAAGATCGTTAATAAAATAAACAGGAGAGTGTCTTTTGTTTAATTCTACACACACACACACACACACACACACACACACATATAAATATATATATATATATATATATATATATATATATTTGGATAGTAAAGACATAAAGTCAGCAGTGCTTGGAAACTGTCAGTTTCTAGACTATGCGATTTTCAAACCAAACACTTCATTTATGCTCTATCAACGATACTGAGCACTCTTTATTTATAGATATAACAAACGTATATGATCTACACATATATATTTACCAACTCCTCTGCACGAGCAGGATACGACACAAGGTCAATTTCTTAAGTGTAGTTCAACTGGTTACCTAGCCATGGTTAAAGAACCCAGTCGGCCCTGCTATTTACCCATGGCTGGAGAGAGAGAGAGAGTAGGATTCATACCTTTCCCAAGGATATTAGCACTAAGTGAAATGCAATTACCACGTCCAGGATTTGAACTCGTGGCGACGAGTCCATTTCCCATGACTTTAACCATTACACCACGCGCTTCCTGTGATCTATACATAAATTAATATATTTATACAAAGACACACACTCACATCTATTAATAATGTAAATTCGTATAAATTTGTCTGTAACCGAATCTACGTCACGTTAAACAAAATCATCAATACATAGAATAAAGAACAACATTATATTATATACACTCAAAATTTGAGTATGCAAATTTAGACGGTCCTTACTGGTTTTTTAAAATAAGTTTAATAAATATACGCCAGTATTATATATTTATATATAATTTGTTTATTTTAATATATATTGAATTAGAACGTTTAGAGTTTTACGTGAAATTATTTACAAAAAAAAAATACTCATTTTTCAGTATTAAGAGGTTAACTAAAATGTATATAACTAAATAAACAGATAAATACCTACGATTTTGTGTAGAATTTATTTGTAAATTATTCAAAAATGATTGTTCAATTAATGTTTAATAGATGCATGCAACATTTTATTTGAAGGGGACAGAAGTAAGTTTCCATTTCAAATTATTTTATTTATCTACTTCTTTAATGAATTTGATTTTACTTACTTGTGAGACAACAACTCGAGAAAAGTGTCGATCTAGGCTGAAATGTACTTACAGAGATTGACTTTTTCTCGATTTGTTTACGCTTTACATTTAAACCGATATGCATGCCTAATTCATTTAATTATAATTAATTAATTAACAAATTAGATATGACTTTAATTAAGCACATAATCTCCCAATATAATATATATATATATATATATATATATATATATATAAAAAGGAAGGTCCGCAAAATGTATTTTGTTCTCAGAAAAATTTTTAATTCTTTTTGTTTTACATGTGCAACACGTGTTTCAGATCTTCTGGTATCTCTCAGGCTTTGATTGATAATATGAAAATGAATTCTTACATGCATGTGTATATATATACATACACATGAGTATTCACCCCCTCTTTCTCTTTTTATGGGAGAACAAAATACATTTGCGGACCTTCCTTTTATAAAATATTGAATTTTTCTCCCGTTGGAACCAGAACACATTTATATATATATATATAATAATAATTATATATATATATATATATATATATAATATATTTATACCTTACATTTACACACACAAGCGCGCACACACACACTTACACACACAAACACACACATAAACAAGCACCCAACCATACACATACACACACAGAATTTGGAAGACCCAAGGCAGAAGACGAATGTAGCAGCCGCTAAGACAACTTCAGTTCCAGTATTCTTCTGAGGATGGGAGTCTCTTCCGAAATATTGAGAAATAAATGACAGGTTAACAAAAACATCATAGTTACCTTCTTTTTTCTTTACACTCGCATTGTGACAGCCTTCAAAACCACCAACAAACCAATATAACGCAAGCTTCAAGCAAATTACAAAACCTTTATATATATATATATATATATATATAATATATATATATATATATATATATATATATATATATCGGTTTGCTGAGTTTCTTTGATGTACACCTGTTTGAATAGAAATATAACTGCATTCCTTCTGCCTTGATAATTTTTATATTATTTAAAATTGTTCTCCTTTAGAGAAAATCATGTCTGACAAAGACTTCATTACCATAAGAAAATACGCATGAAAACACTTGGATATCTTCCGAGTTATTCAATTATTCTCGTTTCCAACATAATCTTTTAAAAATCATTTAACAGCCGACTTCTCGACCAAAAGAAAAAAATAAAAAAAACAAGAAAGGATTTTTTTTTTAATTTCAAGAAACAGTTCTGCTTCGAGAAAATTAATTATTGAAATTTAAACATGAAATTTTAAATTTATTCTCAATGTGTTCAATTTATTCAACGAAAATAGAATAGAAAATAAAATAAAAAAGTATTAAGTTACTTTTCTTGTTTTCACGAGTGGTTCTTACTGTTGCTCTAATTAGCCATTTTATTATGTTTTTTTTTTTAAATTCTTTTTAATTTTTTTTCTTCTCATTCTCTTTCATTTCAAATATTTAATTCTTTTTTTCTTTTTCTTCTTCTCATTCTCTTTCATTTCAAATATTGGAATTGTAAATTTTCGCGCGTCTTTCAACTTGGCATTGTTTTAGTTTCGATTACATTATTTGTTCTATTGATCAATTATGTAACTTTTAATTTTCATCTTGACCTCTTGTCTCGATATTGTATAAAAGTTATTTGGAAAACGGCCTAGGAACGCATATTTGTCGACAGGCGTCGATTTTATTGCGTAAATATTCATTGAGATGACAGGCGGTTCTTGCTGTCATTAATGAAAACGCATTTGAGGAATTCGCGTCGAGTGCTGACTAATTCCCAGACCTATAGATAGATAGGTTGTTTTTGTCCGCGTATGTTCTTTTTTTTTTTGTTATCTAAATTTATCACACTTCTTTTTAAGCCTTTCCCTTCAATTTCCTATAAATCGCGTGAG
>CM042152.1:8769238-8776738 GCA_023376005.1 Doryteuthis pealeii
CCGACAGAGATAAAATATGGACATCTAAAACCTTAAAATTAGGCGTTTCATATTTTAAGTGAATTTGATCTATTAATTAGGTGTATGAATTGTTTTTCTCAAGGCGCGTATGGGAGGCGCAAACGGTAATATTTATTTTATAGAATTTCAATTTATTTCCATTGAATGTGTTTGATTGAAACGATTCCGTAATTTAAAAGGAATAATTCATTGATTAATAAATCAACACTTTTATTAAAATCAGATAATTCCCTGATTTTTGGTAATTTTTGTTTATCAATATGGGTTCATGACTTGTCACTTATAGGCCACCGGAGACGCGGGCATATCGCGCTGAACTTCTTTTCCTGCAAAAGGTTTCAAACAAATTTTACGGACGTTTTTGTTTCTGCGTGTTTGAAAAGAAAAAAATTATATGACATTTTAATAAATATCAACAATTTAGTGTTTTTATGTATATAATGTATTTAATGTTTGTTTTTTTGTTTGTTTTTTTTGTTATTGATTCCTAAGAAGAAACTTAAAAAATATTTAAATCGTTATAAAAGAGTTTGTTTTGAGTGCATTATAAATCTTCACCTAGCCATATTTGGGAAAAATTTAATTGTTTAAAATGTATTGTTTAAAATGTATTAAAAAAGGAATGTATTAAAAAAGGAATTAGATATGTAATATTTTGCTTCTTTTTTTTTTTTTTTTTTTTTACTGATTTTTATGTTACTACTTTTCGGACTATAACAAAATTCTGACCTTAAATAATTGATTTAAATAATTCTAATTCATTTTTAAATTAAAATGAGCCAACATTTTGGTGCATATCGCATACATCCGTCCTGGCCTCCTGTTCTAAAAAAAAGAAGCTAAGCGTTACCTGCTGAAAATCTATTTTTAAATAAATACGACCGAGTTTCGCATTAACTTTCCGGGAAAATTGCCTTCAAACAGCTAGGGAGTTCATAAGTAGCACGGGTCAGATTTTCAGCATTTTTTTAAAGCAGCAAACCAGGACGCATTTATGCGATATGCACCAACATTTCGGCAGTACAATTTAATAAAGAAATATGGCCGGATAATTTTTAAAAATGTAAATAAATTTGAGTGGAATTAAATGTAAATGACAATTAAAGTAAACGAAAGACGATTTATTTAATAAATGAATAAGTAAATGAAATTATTAGTGAAACAATACAACTGAATAATTTGGTAGCTGATAATTTAATTTTTATCAACTTATTTTCTAATAAACTCTTGATTTATTGTTTTGTATTAAAATCTGTAGGAAACATAAAAGTAAATCTAAAATAAGAAGCATATATTAACATTGCCGATATAAAACTTAATTATCGTAAAAAGATATTATTCCTCATTTGATTCGTAGAGTTTTTAATCCCAAATCTTGATTTTGTAACAAAATAATCTCATTTGAATTAATTTGCAGCTTAATCTATTTGAATTCATTGGAAAGGAGAAACAAAAGACAATTTATCTACTTACCAAATAAGTTGATTCGAATTAATTCTCTTATTTAGTAATGAAAAACCTTTTTAGATTTAAGATAGATAAATTACCAAAAATCGGAAAGTTATCCAATTTGAATGAGGTTTTTAGCACGTTACTCAGCAGTTAATTCTTTTATAATGAATAGTTTGTTTTAGATTTAATAAAACCCGAAAAAAAAAAACGTTTTTCATTTTAAGGGGGGGGGGTTAATGTTTGCTCATTTGAATAAAATTCCATAATTTTTAAATATCTAGAAAAAATCAGTAACTACATTTACCCAACATGAAATATTTTTAATTAAACATTTATCTAATCTATTTTTAAAAAAGTATGTTTAATAATCATGTTATATCAGACATGTTTTCCGAATTTTTATATATTCAATTTTTTTTTTTACTAACAGTTGTTCTCATTTATTTACTACTACGGTAGAGTGTTCGGCTGGGAGCTTCACTGTTCATTTTGTATTTAAAATAATAATAGATGGAATACATGTACGCATATATAAACTCCTGACCGAAACACGTGTCAGTTAAATTAAATAAAACAATACTATTTTATCCATTCAACATTTCTTTCCTTTATTTTTCTTTTCAACATATCGTCGGATTCGCTTCCATTTTCAACTTACACTCACACACACACACACACACACACACACACACATATATATATATATTCAATAATAATGATATTATGGATATTAACTCATAATTATAAGTTTCATGCTTACGCAATCTTCAGATGAGTCAAATTTATGTCAATACCTTTCTCATTTATTCTCTATTCATTCTATATTATATATATATATATATATATATATATATATATATATATTACTACATGGATAACGATTTCTTTTTCTTTGTTGTAACAGTACGGTTTACTAAAAAAAACTGAAGCTGCCATGATAATCTCGTAAATTCACAATCTTTGATTTCTTACTTTAGATTAGGATTCTGTTATCCACATCAACACGCAAAAACCTTCAGTACCCACAAGAAGTAAAGACTATAACAGGGTGTCAAGTTCTTTGTAGTCACGCATGCAAAGCCTGTAGGAGAACTGCCCTCTCCCACGTCCACTCGCCTGTATTTTAAAATGTGTTCCTACCATCTTCTGAAAATAAGACAGTAGCATAAAAATGGCAGTTTGGCGAACGGCTCTCAGTGAGCAGATTGACACGTGAGACTGCGAACGCGTTTAGATCCCGGTAAGTCACTGTCACTTCTATTACATGTGTATTACCAGTTGGCATCTACACCAGTGATTCACTGTAAAGTGCTCTCAACTGTAGCCTGTAAAATTACCAGAAGAATCTTAATGCCGCTTTTGAAACAGTTGGGTCTTTTCGTTTGGCTAAATAGTTGTTTTTTTTCAAGAGTGTTCGCTCCGTTGATGTATACATTAATTTGTTGTTTTGCTTACGCTATATTAACGTGTTATGGTTGATACAATGGCGTTTGGCTAGTGGTCTAAGAATAGAAAAATGTAGACACACCGGCACCAAAAATTCAAATATGAGCGGTAAAATAAGGAACCGTTTCTTTTAAATGGGAATATGAGAGGTAGGGGTAGGAGGTAGATAGTAATATGAGTATGAGGTAGATAGCAGTAATTGTAAGGAGTCACTGAAAGAGACACGTGGGAGAAAGCAGTCGACGACTAGGCCCCAGAAGGGACAGACCAGCTTTCCACGACAACAACGGTGAACCTCAGCTCAGCCTTCAGCTCCTGGATTCACAAGTTTAAGAGTTTACAACCAAGCTTAGTTACAACTTGATGTAAAAGCCTAATTTTCTCAAACCAAAAAAATAAAACCTCATTTAATCAGCATTTTGTATTTTCTTTTAATAATTTCAACAAAGAAGAAATACAACAAACGCTTTTCGGGTCTTCATGCTAAATCTGTGATTTTTGATAAACAAAGTAAGCCAGGTTGCTTACTGTACCTGCTGTTGCTTAAATGATCACCTATGTAAGTTTTGAAGAGGTAAATCGTTGCTTAACATCGGTGATCTAGCGGGAACCGGTGCTTTCAGCGAGAAGACAGTAATTTATTGGATAAGGGCTATTTGCTGAATGCTCAGTCGATTTGCAGAAGCACAGCACGTATGCTGGGTGGGTATAATTCAATAACTACTGAAAAGTGAGTTTGAACCCTAATTAGATGCCCCATACTTGCCATTTTGTGTCAAATCCTACCCGTGTCAAACGGGTTGGATAAAACGGTGTCTCATCTTGTTGTAATGGTTAGTAATCTAGTCTCGCAGATCCATTACTACTGAATAGCGATGCTGCTTCATACTGGCGATATTGTATCATATCTTAGCGTGACGATCGAACCCTGTAAGCTGTATTCTATACACCGACTGTAGAGGGGTAAGACTCTCCATATGAGGTCACCTGTTAGCCGTGGGTGACGACCTCTGATTAAGGATGGAACCCAGATTACTGAGCAGTCGATTTTGGCCCTTAATTAGACTAGACGTGCGGTCGTAGAGGCCCCCTCCGATCAATCGGCTGGTCACGTCAAGCCCTAGCACCTATATGATTGCCCCAACCCTATTACTCTTATAGCAAGCCCCAACCCTTTTTATCATATATGTGTTAGAAGGCAGTGGCTGATGGTTTTCCTGTCCTGGGAATGACGTTAAACTCTATCTGATGGAGAAGTTCCAGTTTGGAAGGTTTGGGGAATGTGGAGCACTCCTTCATCACCATTGGTCCCAGGTCAACTCTGACCCGGAGTGGTAGTACCTGTTAGGGTCACATTTGTGGGTTGAATAGAAAAATGCTTTTACAAAAAATGCGTATGCATTAAGAATGAATATATTTCAAAACTTTGTCGGTATTAAATAACCCACCGAGGTTGATAAGCCGTAAAACAAAACAAACTGAACTAAACCAAACCTGTGACGATTAAGTTAGGTAAATAGCTAAAAAAAGCACCAAAAAATAAAACAAAGTGTCCCATCGTTTTGTAATGGTTAGCAAGCTACACTCGCAGACCCATAACCTACATGTGTGAAATACCTACCTACTACACTGCTATTAGGAGTATTTGTCTCATACCCCACTTGCATGGACTGTGGACACAAGGCCTCGTTTTAATGTGGGCCCACCCACAAGCCGAAGCTCATAGGGTGGGAAAGAACAAAAATTGGGTCGATCCCCTCGGCATTCGCCCTCAAGGGGAGCGTCTCAGGCGCTGGGCAATAAACCCAGCCCTGCCCCTTTAAATCAAGTATTGCCTGGGGTGGATAGCCCCCTGGGATCGACGCTATTATTTGTACTTTACCCTGATCCAGTGGACAGAAGCACACTGGACCCCCGCCCCGAAGGACGAGTATGTAAGGTCAAGAGGCCCTACACAAGGGAAAGGCCCCAGTCCCAAATCGATTTTCGTTCAGTTCTGTCGGATGTAAAAGATGGCTCAATAATTTTTACGTAATGATTAAGATAACATCACAAAAAGAGTATTGATACTTTTTGCATATATATATATTTACCAACTCCTCTGCACGAGCAGGATGTGACACAAGGTCAATTTCTTAAGCGGAGTTCAACAGGTTTGAATTCAGAGTTTTCCTTCTCCTAGACCGGTTGCCGAACCAAGGTTAAAGAGCCCTGTCTGCCCTACTATTTATCCATAGCTGGAGGGAGAGTAGGATTCATACCTTTCCCAAGGGTATTAGCTCTAAGTGAAATGTAATTACCACATCCTGGATTTGAACTCGGGGCGACGAGTCTATTTCCCATGACTTTAACCATTACACCATGCGCTTCCATATTTTTGCATATAGGTTTCTTGGTTTCAAAATTAATTAATTAAGTTTTAAATGAGTAAAATACATGAAAAAAACTACTTAGTTCCGAAATAAAAATTAGCCAATGAGATTAGTGATTTTATCTGCCATTTTATAATCAGTCAATCAGAACTGAGGTAACGAAACAAGCATACGAAACTAAAATCCTTTTACTAAAAGATATACAAAAAGTGTTTTTCCCTTCGAAAAAGTACAAAATCTCCAAATTTGCAGAATATGTCGATAAATAGAAGAATTTGGTAGATTCACAACCCTTAATTACAAAAATGGTCTCTGAACAACTTGTTTTTAGACTAAAAAAAAGTTTTGGTTTGGTTCTGTTTTACGACATATCAACCTCAGTGGGTTATTTAATGCCGATAAAGTTTCGAAATAAATCAATTCTTAATGGATAATACATTTTTTATAAATACATTTTTCTATTTAACCCATAGATGGGACCCTAACTGGTACTAACACTCCGGGCCAGAGTGGACCAGGGAAAATGGTGATAAAGGGGTGCTCCACATTCCCCAAACCTCCAAAACTGGAACCTCACCATCAGTTACAGTTTAACGTCATTCCCAGGACATGTAGACCCGCAGCCACCGCCTTCTAGCACCCATATGATAAAGAGGGGTTGGGGCTTGCCATAAGGGAAAAAAAGTTTAACTTTAATATACGAACTACTAAAAATCTATCTAGTTTAATAATTTTGAAAAATCAAAATATTTCAGAACTTGCTGGTGTAATTCAAATTTATTAGACAATTTTAATAGAAATTGAAAGGGAAAGCTAAAAAAAAAGTTTAGAAAATTTAGAAAAAAAAAAAAAAAGAAAGAAATACGCGACAAAACTTCACCAACCATTATATGGTCTGGGAATTAGTCACGAGCGAATTCCTCAAAATTTCATTTTTATTAAGTGCTAAAACCGCTGTCCCATCTCATGAATTTAGCAAAAATGACGCCCTGTCGACAAATGTGCCGTTCCTAGGCCGTTTTCGAATAACTTTTATACAATATCGAGACAAGAGGTCAAGATGAAAATTAAAAGTTACATAATTGATCAATAGAACAAATAATGTAATCGAAACTAAAACAATGCCAAGTTGAAAAGACGCGCGAAAATTTACAATTTCCAATATTTGAAATGAAAGAGAATGAGAAGAAGAAAAGAAGAAAAAAAGAATTAAATATTTGAAATGAAAGAGAATGAGAAGAAAAAAAAATTAAAAAGAATTAAAAAAAAAAAAACATAAATAAAATGGCTAATAGAGCAACAGTAAGAACCACTCGTGAAAACAAGAAAAGTAACTTAATACTTTTTTTTATTATTTTCTATTCTATTTTCGTTGAATAAATTGAACACATTGAGAATAAATTTAAAATTTCATGTTTAAATTTCAATAATTAATTTTCTCCAAGCAGAACTGTTTCTTGAAATTAAAAAAAAAAAATCCTTTCTTGTTTTTGTTTTTTTTGTTTTTTTTGGTCGAGAAGTCGGCTGTTAAATGATTTTTAAAAGATTATGTTGGAAACGAGAATAATTGAATAACTCGGAAGATATCCAAGTGTTTTCATGCGTATTTTCTTATGGTAATGAAGTCTTTGTCAGACATGATTTTCTCTAAAGGAGAACAATTTTAAATAATAAAAAATTATCAAGGCAGAAGGAATGCAGTTACATTTCTATTCAAACAGGTGTACATCAAAGAAACTCAGTAAACTGATATATATATATATATAATATATATATATATATATATATATATATATATATATATATATATATATATATGTTGTTCAGGTTCCAACGGGAGAAAAATTCAATATTTTATAAAAAAGGAAGGTCCGCAAAATGTATTTTGTTCTCCCATAAAAAGAGAAAGAGGGGGTGAAATACTCATGTGTATGTATATAAATACACATGCATGTAAGAATTCATTTTCATATTATCAATCAAAGCCTGAAGAAGATACCAGAAGATCTGAAACACGTGTTGCACATGTAAAACAAACAGAATTAAAAAAATTTTTCTGAGAACAAAAATACATTTTGCGGACCTTCCTTTTTATAATATATATATATATATATATATATATATATATATATATATATTATATATAATATAATTTGGGAGATTATGTGCTTAATTAAAATCATACCTAATTTGTTAATTAATTAATTAT